>JAJPUD010001607.1:213489-308439 GCA_023553655.1 Myrmecobius fasciatus
GATAGATAGATAGATAGATAGATAGATAGATAGATAGATAGATAGATAGATAGACAGACAGGCAGACAGATAGACAAACAGGTAGATAGACAGATAGATAGATAGATATAGAAATAGATATCGTAGAGGTTTTCACTTGCAGAGGTTGTAAGAAATTGAATTGGTATTTGAATTCAGTCCTTCTGATTCCAAATCTAGTACTCTTCTCTCCTCTTCATGAAGAGTTTAGATAGAAGAGTTCACCTTGAAAAGAAAGAAGGTACAGACATGTATTGGGATTTGGAAGAAGAAAGTGAAGACACTTTCTACATATGTCAATAAAATGGGACACAAGTAGAGGGTTGGAAAAATGGTCCTTTTACTTTGTTTTTCTAAGAAATTTTCAATTCATTCCCTTCATCCAGTATTCATTAAAGCTTTCTATAAGGTGTAATTTGAACTGATAAGCAAGATTCCATGCTTTCTGCTTTATTCCTATTCTGCTCTCTCACCTATATCCTGTCACTGGTGATTATAATCCTGCTTCTAGGTATACATTAGGCTTTAGTCTTTGAATACTTGTCAGCTTTCAGTGATTTTTTAACTTCCTTATTATTACCTTTTATTTGTATTGATATCTTCTGGGTTTGGGGTTTTGTTTTGTTTTGCACACCCTCCACTTCTGAACAAATCCCTCCTCCTTCCTTCTCCAATGAATCATTGAAAATAATGATGATGGTGGTGGTGTTGATGATGATGGAAAAAAAGTAGTTCAGCAAAACTAACCAACACTTGGTATAATTCCACACCCATAGTCCTTAACCTTAGCAAGACCAAGAGGGAAATGCATTTTTTTACTTCTGTGGGGAAAACATTTGCTCATTATAATTACTATTCTGGGACAGGTTGTGGATTGGGGAAAAGTGAAGGAAGGTATCTATCTTTATTCTATTTATACAATTTATACTATTGGAATAATTTTGTTTTATTTTCTTGGCATTATTTCCTGCTGTCTGCCTTAATTTATTTCAGTCTTCCTCTGTTTCTCTGAACATTTAATTTTCATTGTTTTTATGGCACAGTAATATTATGATAAATTCAGGTACTGCAAATTTTTTAAAGCTTTCCATTTTCAAAACATATGCATAGTTTTCAACATTCAGCCTTGCAAAATCTTGTGCTCCAATTTTTTTCTCCTCTCCTTCCCCCCCCACCCTCTCCCCTAGATGGCAAGTAATCCATTATATGTTAAACATGTGCAATTCTTCTATATATATTTCTACAATTATCATGCTGCACAAGAAAGATCAAAGGGGAGGGGGAGAAATGAGAAAGAAAACAAAATGCAAATGAGCAACAAAAAAGTGAAAATACTATGTTGTGATCCATACTCAGTCCCCACTGTCCTCTCTGGGTGCAGATGGCTTCATCACAAGACTGTTGGAACTGACCTGAATCATCTGCTGTTGAAAAGAGCCACATCCATCAGAAGTGATCATCATGTAATCTTGTTGTTACTGTGTACAATGTTTTCTTGGTTCTACTCACTTCACTTAGCATCAGTTCATATAAGTTTCTCCAGGCCGTTCTGAAACCTTCCTGCTGATCGTTTCTTATAGAACAATAGTATTCCATAACATTATAACATACCATAATTTAATTCAGCCACTCTCCAACTGATGGGCATCCACTCAGTTTCCAGTTCCTTGCCACTACAAAAAAAAAAAAAGGCTGGTAACAAATATTAATGCACATGTGGCTCCTTTTCTCTTTTTTATGATTTCTTTGAGATACAGGCCCAATAGAGACACTACTGAATTCTAAATCACTATTGATCAGAGAAATAAAAATTAAGACAACTCTTAGGTACCACTACACACTTCTCAGACTGGCGAAAATGATAGGAAAAAGATAATGATGAATGTTGGAGGGAATGTGAGATAACTGGGACACTAATACATTGTCAGTAGAGTTGTGAACTGATCCAACCAATCTGGAGAGCAATATGGAACTGTGCCCAAAGGGCTATCAAACTATGCATACCCTTTGATCCAGCAATATCTCTATCCCAAAGAGATCATAAAAAAGGGAAAAGGATCCACATGTGCAAAAATGTTTGTAGCAGGCCTTTTTGTAGTAGCAAGGAACTGGAAACTGAGTGGATGCCCATCAATTGGGGAATGGCTGAGTAAGCTATGGTATACAAATGTTATGGAACATTATTGTTCTATAAGAAATGATCAGCAGGATTATTTCAGAGAGGCCTGGAGAGACTTACATGAACTGATGCTGAGTGAAGTGAACAGGAACAGGAGAACATTGTACACAGCAATAACAAGATTATATGATCATCAATTCTGATGGATGTGGCTCTTTTCAACATTGAGGTGATTGAGGCCAGTTCCAATGATCTTGTGATGGAGAGAGCTATCCTGCATCCAGAGAGAGGACTGTGGGGACTGAGTATGGATCACAACATAGCATTTTCACTGTTTTATTTTTGTTTATTTGCATTTTGTTTTTTTTTTCTTATCTTCCCCCTTTTCAATCAGGTTTTTCTTGTGCACCATGATAATTGTGGAAATATGTATAGAAGAATTACACATATTTAACATATTTAACATATAATGGATTACTTGAAATGGTGGGGGGAAGGGAGGGAGAAAAAATATGGATCACAAAGTTTTGCAAGTGTAAATGTTGAAAACTATGTATGTGTTTTGAAAATAAAAAGCTTTATAAAAAATTTAAAAGAGCAAGACAATGCTGGGTCAAAGGATATATATAGTTCAAAATCCCTTTGGACATTGTTCCATATTGCTCTCCAAAATGGTTAGGTCAGATCATAACTTCACCAACAATGTATCAATCCCCCATTTTTCCCACATCCCTCTAACATTCATCATTATCTTTTCCTGTCATCTTAGCCAATCTGAGAGATGTGTAGTAGGTACGGCAAATTTTTAAGCCTTTCTCCCTATCAATGGGTATCTACTTGTTTCCAGTTCTTTGCTACCACAAAAGTAATACTCTGAATACTTTTGTGGGCATGGAATCTTTCTTTACCTGTTTAGCCTTCTTAAGGTACGTACCTAATAGTGGGATCTCTGATTCAGAGACTATGAACATTTTAGCCACTTTCTTAGCATAATTTCAAATGGTTTTCCAGAATGCTGTTCAGTTATTTTTTTTCTGTCATGTCTGACACTTCGTGTCCTCATTTGAGATTTTCTTGGCAAAAATAATAGACTGGTTTGCCATTTCCTTCTCCAGCTTATTTTACTCATGAGAAAACTGAGGCAAACAGGATTAAGTGACTTGCCCAGGATTATATCACTTGTAAGTATCTATGGCTGGATCTGAAATCAGAAATATAAATCTTTCTGGGGTATTCTATTCACTTCATCACTTAGCTTCCCAGGAATCCAGAATGGATCCCGGTAATTCATAACTCCAACAAAATTAGTGTGCCTGTCATTCCACAACCTTTCCAATTGCCTTTTCTTTTCTTTTGTCATCTTTGCCAATTTCCTGTGGATGAGGTGGAATCTGACTTACTTTGATTTGTATTTCTTTTATTATTTGTGATCTGAGACAACTTTTATCCAGCTATTAATTCTTTGCAATTCTTTTGAGAACTATTTGATCACTTATTCTCTGGAGAATGGTTTTGGTGTCATATATTTGTGTGGGCAGTTGTGGTGGCAGAGTGGATATAGTGCCATTTCTGAAATCAGGAAGACTCATCTTTCTGAGTTCAAATCTGGTCTCTGATATTTACTAGCTATGTGACCCTGGGCAAGTTACTTAATCCTAATTGCCTCAATTTCCTCATCTGTAAAATCAACTGGAGAAGGAAATGGCAAACCATTCCTGGATCTTTGCCAAGAAAATCTCAATGGAGTCATGAAAAGTTAAATATGACTGGAATGACTGAATATTAAATATTTGTGTTAGTTCTCTATTTGTATGTCATATCCTTGTCAGAGCCTTGAAGATAACCCCACAACCATCTATCCTGTGTCCTTTTCTCTCTTTTCTCTATAGTCACTCAGTTTGTTATTTCTTTAGTTCCCATAGGTTCAGTTATTATCTCAATGCAAATGATTTCCATATCTATCTATCCTGCCCTAGTCTCTCTTCAGCTCCAATCTTATTATCACTGATTATTGAGTTTGCTTGCTTGGTTTCTTCCTTATTTTTAGAACTTGTTCTAATGATCTGATTTTCTTCAAAGGACCCCATTCAAAATAAAACTAGGAATTATAATGCCCAGAGTCTGAACATTAGGGATTTTAAATAGACTGTAATCTCCTTGAAGTCAGGAATTGTTTTGCTTTTGTTGCTCTAGGGTTTGTCCTCACAAAGGAAGTGTTAAATGTATATTTGTTGATTTTACACTTAAAACCACTGGAGTCACAAGAGAGGAAAGTTTGTTCTGGGGAAGTGAGGGGAGGCATAAAGCTGCAGCTTCCCTAATTTCCATTTCATTTAAAAAACAAAAGGTGTTTGGATTCAATGACTAAGTGCTTCCCAGCAGTGTATTTTGGATCCACCTTAATTCAGTGATTTTGCAACAAAGTGTATGGCCCCAATCTGGTAAGCATACTTGACAGTTTCTACATTTTTTATGCATATTCTGGTTTGTTTTTGTTTTTGTTTTTGTTTTTTAGCTTTCATCTATTAGTGCCCTCTTTTCTTCACCTATCCATAAATTTACTTTGTCTAAGTAAATATAATATGTACTACGTATTTTTATATATGCAGTATTGGATACATATATATGCTATTTTGCATATAAGTATGTGTATAATTTTGGGGAAAATATAGAGATTAAACTTATTATTTCACTGGTATAAAGAATTTCTAAGTGAGGAAAGCCTCTCTACCAGTGCAGGTAGGCACCTTCTTTATGACTTACAGTCTTAAAGAATTGCATAGATAATTAAGAGCTTAAGTAACTGCCCAAGGTTACACAACCCAGAGAAGGAAAAGGGGGAGAGGAAATATCCAACCACTCCCCAAAAAGAATACACATATTTATAGTATATAAATATTATGTATATATATTTATTTATGTACATGTTATTTTCTCCCAATAGAATATAAGCTCCTTGAAGGCAGGAACTGTTTCATTTTTGTCTTCATTTTCCCAGAATTTAGTTTAGTTGCCTGGCACAAAGGTAGCATTTAACAAATGATAGTTGATTATTTTTTTATTTTTCTTCTTGTATTGTCTCCTTTCCTACATAGATATATATGTATCTATCTCTGTATAAATCTCCTTGCTTGCCTATGGCTTTTTTGTTGTTGTTGTTCTACTTCTGTGGACATATTTTCTTGTGAGACAAATGAATAAACCATTTGGTGGATGAGTGGAAAGGGAGATTTGTCATCTTGAAATTCATCTTCATTAAATGCTAATTGCCATCAGACTGATTTGCTCCACTGTGGTCAAAATAAACTTTTGAGATAGCCTAATCAGGTATCACACAAAAGGATTTATATCATAAAACATCACTTAGGTATGTCTCCTTATGAATGTGTGGTCGGTGCAGCTAAGGATAGTGTGTCTTTCATCCCCAACTATTGGTAGGCTTCAATTCAGTTAGCTTAGCTCATAAAGTTTCCTTAAAAAAGGTGAGAACTGGACTGTGCAATTAGTTTTTCAGCAGCCTCCTGATGGGAATGTCCCAGTACAGTTTGTCTAGAGAGGAAGAGACAAACCTTGGTGTAGCCAGCAGAATTCAGAGCAGAAACATGGTTCAAAACGTTGACTGGCACAAAATGATTGGCTAGCCATCTTCTGAAAATATTTACTGGAACTTCCTGAAAGTATCAGTGAAGGAGCAGAGAGGGACTTTAGTCTTTCTATACCCATCACCAAAGTTTCACTAGTACCCTCCCCACCCCACTCCAAAATTAACTTAAACTGGGACTCCCACAATGTTGTTGGGGCACAAGATTCAAAATTGGCAGAGAGTAACATGGTAGCAGTAACTGCAGATTGAGGAGATCACTAAATGGTAAGGTCCCAAGTACAGAATTGAGCATCAGCCTCTGTCAGTGTTGTTGCTTGTAATTTTCTGCCACAAATAACTGTCTTTACAACTACATAAACAGCTCTAAATTATAGCTGCCACTGATAAAGACAATTTTCAATGTCTAGTTAATTTTTTTTTTACTTTTTAAACTAACATTTGCCAGTGACCATTATCAAATATTGCTAGGGTTTTGGGAGAAGAGTTTAAGCCAATTGGCTAAGTAAGTGCATTGCTTTGGCAATCTACAACTCTGCCTGGGGGCTGGGAATTTAACCAGATAGAGCAGTGTCAAGCATAGACAGACATATTCCGAGTATTATTAAGGAGTCTAGAAAAACACACTATAGAGCATTCAGACATCACCTCCATCTCTACACACTACCTAGCAACTGCCATGTTGTTAGTGTTCAAAGTATTCCTATATTAAGCAAGGCAATGCCCACTGATTAGAATATAGCAAAATTTCAAAACACAGTAGTAGCAATGAAAAGGAGGAAGCAAAACTCCTTGCTCATGGTGTTTTACAATCTTCCTTAGTAAAAATCACTGAATAGTCATTTAAAATATTCCACCCTTTGAAAGAAATTAAGTCCAGGGCCTTGAAAACAGGAAACAACAGGGGCGCAGACATATTGTCAGCTAACTCACTGCAGACTTTGGATCACAAAGTCATCTTGGAATTCAGAGTGATCCTATGAATTCATTTTAGAACTATGAAAACAAGGGTCACCAGAGTTCTTATGCCTCCTGGCAATACACTCCATGAAATTTGAATTCTAATTAGAAAACAAATGAAAGACAAATATCCATTTGGAGTAAAATTTGGATCATATAGAGACACTGACACTTTGAGTTTCAAAGAAACCTTCTGGCACTAAGAAAAGTAAGAGGGTATTCTACAGTAGCAACAGCTGAATTCTCACTTCAAAGAATATAAGTGCCAATAAGCCAGATGTTTCCACTGAACTCTGACAATATATCAAAAGTACAGCAGAATGATCTGTCTTGAAAATAAGTAAATTTGTGTTCACAATTTACTTTCTATTCAAAGTATTTTCTTAAAATTCCCCAATTCTAACATTTTTGTTGTGGATTTCACATTCTGAGCCACTGAAAAGGTCCTTGAACCTTTTCCTGTACACTCTCTATTCTGTCTGCCCCTTCCCCCTTTTTCAAGGTTTATATTAAGAAAAGCCTTCTTATGTTAGAAGAGAAGAGCTGCAACTCAAGAACATTAATTAAACTGAGAGAATTGGAGTCATTATTTAACTGCATGCTGGAAGGGCAGTTTATTTTTCCTTTATCCTTCTAGGTTGTTTTGAGATGGCATGTGAAATGGAAAGGAGAACAGCCCTGGAATTTGGATGTTTTCATCTTTCATTACTTCTTTATACAAGGAACACGTATACACGTATATAGAAAAAGAATTAGCTGATTTACAGCAGGGTTCCCAAGTCAGAGGGACATCTGGGTAGTGCAGTGTTTAAAGAGCTGGATCTAAAGTCAGGAAAGCCTAAGTTCAAATCCAGCCTCAGACACTTAACTAGCTATATGATCTTGTCATACGGTGGCAAGTCACTTACTTAATCTTGTTTGCCTCAGTTTCCTCGTTTGTAAAATAAGCTCAAGAAGGATATGACAAAGCAATCCAGTATCTTTGCCAAGAAAACCTTAAATGGGGTGGTGAAGAACTGAATAAGAGTGAAATGACTGAGCAAACCATTGTTACCAGACTGGTTCAATCTGAAACATATGAGAAGGACCAGGTTCAGGTAACTGATGTTCATACACAGACTGGGGGATTGCAAGGTTAAGAAAGCTCATCATGTTCTGAAATATTTATTAATCACTGTGTTAGGAGATGAAGATGCAAAGATAAAAATCAAACAGCTTCTGCCCTCAAGGACCTTAAGTTCTATTAGGAGAAACAACATGTACACATATAAGTAAATCCAAAATATGTGCTAAAGAATATAAAGGAATTTCCAAGTAAGCCAGAAGCAGCTAGGGTGATTCAAATGGCCTCACAAAGGAAATGGTGCCTAACATGAATTTTGAAGGCGGTCTTTACAAGAGCTATAACTCCAGAAGGCATTACCATGGATTCTTTAGTACAGGGGTTCTTAACTCTCTCTCTCTCTCTCTCTCTCTCTCTCTCTCTCTCTCTCTCTCTCTCTCTCTCTCACACACACACACACACACACACACACACACACACAAACACACACACACACAAACACACACACACACACAGAGAAGAAGAAGAAGAAGAAGAAGGAGGAGGAGGAGGAGGAGAAGAAGATGATGATGATGATGATGATTTCGAAAGAAATGACCAAAGCCTTGTGGCTTCTTCAAATGTTGTTTTAAAATATAGAAAATACATAAATTACAAAGGAAATCAAAAAATAGTGAAAATTAAAATGTACTGCTTTCCCCATTCTAGTCCACAACCCCCTTGAAATTTATCCACAGACCCCCAGATTAAGAGGCCCCACTCTAAAGTTAGGATTAGGTTCTGCTCATCTGTAGAATCCTCATATAGAAAGATAATGTGCATAGGGACAATACAGTAAATACTTAATTCTGTGGGACAGGGATCAGTTGGATTAATGGCAATCAGACTAAGTCACCAATTTCAACCCATAAAACGACCAACAAGCAGTGAAACTGAACATTTCTAATCCCCTTCTTTTTTCTTCTAATCACTTTCAAATGGACATGATAATGAGCAGGAAAGGTCTAAAAGGCAGGGAGCCAGAGGTGAAAATAAAAGGCCCTGAATAACCCCAGTTTCTGGGAACTAATTATGACTTAGGGGTAAATGGAGACACAAACAAAGAAGCTGAAGAGGAAGAATTCATATGACCATTTGAAAGACCCCATTCAGCCTGCAGTCCAAGAAAATGGCCCAGGGAAGAGAGAGAAAATAACAAAAAAGAGTAAGAGAAATTATATTAGCTGAGTTCCCTAGCCCCCAAATGTCTCGTCTGTATTAGGCATCCTTTTATTTAATTGTTCTTGAATTGTAGTATTGATGACCAATAGTTCATTTGGTTAAATTTTGATGTCACATTTCAATGTGCACCCTAAAGACAGGTCAGAACAATAGCCAAATCCCTTCAATTTGCTTCTATTCAAACAGATCCCTCCCTCTCTCATATCTTTCCATTCCATGTCTCTCTTTTTCAAGTTATCCTCAATTCTGACCCTACCTTTCAGTGACAGCTTGGATCTGTATTTGGATTTCTTTCCTTCTTTTTTTATTTTCCAAAACCTTTTCATAGAATCTGTTTTCATCAATTCAATTTACATGTTTAAATCATTTCAGACTCAATTTCTCAATCATATATTATTCACTCATAAAAGCCCATTTACAAAACCCATAGACATGGGAGGCTAAGAGTGCTGGAACACTTCTAGTTTTCTTTTGTTGTTGCTCAGCTATTTTCCAGTCATTTTTGAATCTTTGTGACCCTATGAAGTTTTCTTGGAGAAGATACTGGAGAGATCATTTCCTTCTCCAGCTCATTTTACAGATGAGGAAACTGAAGCAAACAGGATTAAATGGGGTGCCCAGATTCACAGAGCTAGAAAATATCTGAGGCCAGGTTTGGACTCAGGAATATGAATCTTACTGATCTCAGGCTTTATCCACTGTATCATCTAGCTACCAATTTTTTTTTGAGGCAATTGGGGTAAAGTGACTTGCCCAGGGTCATACAGCTAAGAAATGTTAAGTATCTGAGACTAGATTTGAACTCAGGCCCTCCTGATTTCAAGGCTGGTACTCTATCCACTACCCCACCTATTCTGTTTTTATAAAGAGGACCAAATCAGATTGCTTTTTTTTGCTCTTGTTTCCATTAAATGAAAATAGAAATGTCATGAGATCATAAGTCTATAGGTGAAAGGGACTTCAAAGACCATTTAGTCCAAGCTCTTCATTTTAGACCTAAGGAAATTGAGAATGGAGATTAAGTGATTTTTCCAAGGTCACAAGGTCTTCAGAGGTGGAATCTGAACTCAGGGCCTGTGAATGTTCATTCTACTTTAAGAAGCTACCAATTTTGAGATTTGGGAGGGGAGGGAGAAATCCTGGGCTAAACATAGGAATGGAGTGGGTCTGGAGTTTGTTTTGTCATCAGGGCTGCTGATGAGGAAAGGAGTCAATAGGTCTGTAGGGTTCATTAGATTTTCCTCCACAGACCCCAACTAGGGTACTTTAAATAAACAAAGAAACAAGTATGCAAGCAAATTCATTCAAATGAGAGTTTCAGCTCCCTGAAGCTTGCTATGTGCTTTGGGGGAATATGTTGATAAAAAAGTGGCTTTTGAACAGAGAATTCTGTATAATTTTCCCCAAAACCTGGACATTTTATTTTTTAATATCTATGTTGGCAGGTTATAAATATGAAGGATCAAGTCTTAGATTTGAAAGAATCTCACGTCTAGTTTCTTTCTCACTTTACATCTAATTTTAGTATCTTTTATTTATTTTTTTATTTAGATGGACCAAAGAAGCCAAGAAATGGTTTCCATAGGAGGAGGGAAGAAGAGAGACCTAAACCTCCCCCCCACACACACTCCCTATCCTATTAGTGCCAGCTATAGTAAAAATGGAGCGTCAAGAGTAGCTGGGCATTCTACATTTTTAGAACCAAGAAATTAATGAAAACACTAAGACTGCATCCTCAGTACAACTGAAAATGATAATTATAGACAATGTTTCTGGCACAGACATATAACCTTGATTCCCAGGGCAGTAACTAAAACATTTTAATGGCATGCTATTTGCAAAAGGTTTTCCACCTTTAATAACGATGGAATAATGTTAGAGACAAAGAAATCCCATATTTAACCACTGGGGTGTCATTCTTGAGCCCCAGCTGAGGTCCCCCTTAAAAGCATCCATATGGCAAAAGCACATGTTTCCCCAAGAAATCAAAACCAAGGACCTTCGAGAGTTTTGAACATCTTTTCTTTGGGCCTTAAAGTAGATTTGTGCATATTTGTCAATTTTTTTATGATGTGTTATCTTCCAAAACGAATAGTTATTTATAATTCATGAAAAAATTGAACAGAAGAAAATTTCTTTTCTTATTCTCTCTGTAAATTCATACTGACTAGTCTTTTAGGCATGCGTTTGGAGGTATAACATGAGTCCTGGACTTGGAGTCAGGTAGAGCTGATTCCATATCCTGCTTCTATCATTTTAATAGAAGAGTGAGTTGGTTAATCTCATTGAGTCTCAATTTTCTTCTCTGTAAAATGGGGGTAATGGAGGTAATAATTGCATTTTACATAGTTATTGTAGGATCTGAGCATGAGGTAATATAGTCAAAGATCTTTACAAATCTTAATTTTCTATATGTGTCAGGTATTATCATTATCACACACAAAGACCTTGGATAAATCACTTAATCTCCATTCTCAATTTGCTTAGGTCTAAAATGAAAAGCTTGGACTAAAGGGTCTTTGAAGTCCCTTTCAGCTCTAGACCTATGATCTCATGACATTTCTATTTTCACTTAATGGAAACAGGATACAAACAGTATCACATACTATTTCAGAGGCAGGTTAGTTTAATGGATAGAAAGCTGGCTTCTGAGTTAGAAAGACCTGATTTCAACTGACTGAAATTGACTCCCTGACCCTGAACAATCACTTAACCCTTTCTATTCCCCAGACTCCCTCTCAAAGACTCTAAGCTATAGAGAATGTATGTGATCTGTCTTGGTAAAGAAAGTTTTACACTGAGAATTCTGTACCTCAATTCAGTGACAAGTCCAGCTCTACTACCACTCCCTTTTCCCTCAGAATGGTTCTATCATTTAGTGTCTGACCACCACATTTAGAAAAGCCTGGACTCTAGAAGCTTAGGTTCATGAGGTTGAGTAGTCTAAATCCAAGAAGTATTTACCCCCAGAGAGTCTGTCTAAAAATATAGATAGGAAAAAAATACTTGGAATGCTGAACATACTTCACTAATCTAAGCTTTTGTAAAAATCTTTACAATGGCATATTTAAAAATGGATTTTCCCCCGTTTCTAATGTAGAATCATGGTCTCCTGACATTGTTGCCACATCATTTCCTCTCAGTTGTTACTTGCTACTTGTGACTCATTAAGGAGATATTATGAGCAGGATTGACTGGCGTATAGGAGAGTAAGTAGCAGGGATTCCGAACCATTATGTAAACCCACAGTGCCGTGTGCTCCCCACCCAGTTGTGAAGGTATTCGAAATCTATTAGCAGAAACCAGGTTATAAGATAATAAAAAGCTTTTTTTTTTTCTTAAGGCGCATTATTTATTCTCTACTCCTACCAGGATAGGTAACATCTATCTCACTTATTGATACTCTGTTTCTGAGTGTTTTTCAATATTAGGAAAGATAAATGTTAAATGTTAAATCTAGAAATAACTTATACACATTCTAGGTTTTAAGTCTTGTAATATTCAAGACTTCAGCAACATCTTTTAAAGAAACACCTAGGGTGAACAAATAAGTTATTCTAAATATTATAAATACTCAAATCAACTACAAAGGACCTATGAAGGAAAATGCTTAGATCTACCTCCAGAGGAAAAAAAACTGATAAATAGAAATATGCATAATATGGTTTTACATACATACTCACATATGCATATATGAAGTATGCATAGTATGGTTATATACATACACACATTATCCATTCATTCATTCATCTATCTATGTCAAAGGGTGACCTTCCCTAATGTGATGTGGGGAGTTAGTGAGGGAGATAGCTTGGAATTTAAAATGAAACCCAAAAAATGTTAATTAAAAATTGTCTGGGGATGTAAGATGCCTTCTTCTATTCTAATTTTGAATCACCTTTTTGAAGAGTAGAGCCTACCAGCTAAAAAGCACAAATAATTCATTTACCAGTGTTATAAGTATGATGCCAGGTCCAAAAGTAATGTATCATGGAAGTAGCCAATGCTGGAGGGGCTATAGGAAGATAAGCACACTAATACATTGTTGTTAGATCAGTAAATTGGTTCAACCATTCTGAAAAACAAATGAGAATTATCTGGGGGGAAAAAGGTACTTAAATGGTCATATCCTTTGACCCCAAAATACCATAGCTAATCATATATCCCAAAGAAGCAAATTCATAAAGATCCCATATATGCCAAAATATTAATTACAGTGCTTTTTGTTATTGCAAAGAACTGAAAATAGAGTAGCTTCCAGTTGGTTGGAGAATAGTCATACAAATTCTGATACACAAATGTATATGCTGCTGCTCTGTAAAAATGTAAAGAACTCAGAAAAGTTTTGGAACATATATAAACTGATGAATAGAGCAAGAAGAATTAAGACAACAATATATATAATTATTGCCACAAGGTAAACAGAAAAAATACTAAGACAAAGCAGAACCCTGCATAATTACAGTGACCAAGAATCTGTGCATATTCTATTAGACTCAATCAAGAAGTTGGTTGGTTGATTTTATTGAACCATTTTTTCCTTCTTCATTTTTAAATCTTTGTTAAAAGGGATGCTTTGCTGAGTAGAAGAAAAGAGGGATATATTCAGAAATAAAAGTGACATCAAAACAAGAGGCATCAATAAATTTTTTAAAAGAATCCAATGTTTTCTTTTTTCTTTTCCCCATTTCCTGGTTAGCAGTGGGTCCAAAGTTCTTTAAAAACTTGGAATTCTCCTATTTCTGTTGCTGAAGTTAGAGATTCAACAGATGCACATGCAGCAGCAGTTTTGAGGAATGGTTGTTGAATGAGACCCAGGTGTCTGGCCAAGAGCAATGCTGGCATTACTTCCTGTAGAGAGACAGAGTCCTGATGGCACTAGAAAAGGAAGCTTATAATGATGCTGCTCTTAACATGCTCCGATGCTCAGGGCTAACCTAATTCTGGAGGTTCTGGCCAGGAAGAGGCTGACCTTTAGGACAGGACCTTCAGTGCTCTTTGCTTTGTCTACAACTCAGTCCTGTCCTGTTCCCAGGGGTCAGATAACAATGTAAACTCAGCAAATAAGCAGGAGGCTTACTATCTGGTGATGGCTGATTAAGAAGATAAGAATTGGGAGACTTCATCCTCCTGAATATGAAACTTGGCATAATATAATACCAACCATGGGGATGGAAAAGACAACATTCATTCTGAGACTTCTGACTGAACTATTGTTACATCATCTGCCTGACGTTAAGTGACTTGAACTGTACTTAAAAGTTTTTTTTTTCTGATCTCTCCTCCAATTCCACAAATCTTTAGAATTGTTTAAAAAAAGACAAAAAGATGAAGGTGGAAAGAGGGGGAGGGTATAAAGGCCACAGAAGTTAGTTTTAGTGCCCAGTTCGACTTAGCTATAATATGAAAAGGTTTCAAGATACAGAAATATAAACTCAGTTTAAGTTATAAGGACATAATCATGTTACTCAGTTAGCTTGACATAAGTGTAAAATTTTACATAAGTCCTTTCTAGACATGGCTTGCTTTCCTTTCTCTTGACTCTTCTTCCCCTCTTTTCTACACTCGGATTATGGATTGGGCTTTAGTGTATTTGAACATTTATAACATTTCCCCCACTTCTCATCTCCATGACCCTTCCTTACTGAATTTAACCTTCAGACAGGAAAGTCCCAACTCAGTGGCCATTCCATATATAGGCCACTCCATGGATACAAAAATGGCTTCCTCGTTCAAGTTTCTGATTTTTGGCATTAAGAACTACTTAACTTTTGGCTGGTTCCATCTGACAACAACAAAACAAAATGCACACTACAAATAATTAGGAAAATCTCCCCCTTTGAAAATCATGACCCTTTTCCATTTTGTTTCCTTCTTCAACAGTACTACCTTTTGCCAAGACTGCAGGTTGGATTAGGGATGGGCAACCTAAAAATCCAAGGGATTCAGAGACTAGCTATACTCACCAGAGGGAATGCTTAAGCACAGGTAATGGAAGAGGAGTGCTTGAATTATCCTCTCTAAGGGTTAGAGAGTAAGTGACTGGTAGTAGGGAGGGACCTATCTGGATTTAAAGAGAAAGGGAAGAGTCTCAGAAGTAGTCAATATTAAGCACCATGAAGTTGTGCAGGCCGCTTCTGCTTTTATCTATGAGGAATTTGACAAATCATTTGATGTCTTAAGGCTTCTGTATTTCCAGTTTTAAAATGAGGAAGTTGGACTGGAAGATGTCCAATTTCTATTCCAACTCTTAAGATGTCCAAACAAGCATTGATATCAAGGAGGTATTGCAACAAAGAATGGAGATTTAACCATGGGGTTGGGATTCAAGATAGGACTCAGGTCCAAGGCAAACTACTAGGGAAAGTGATAGAACTCTAGACTCTGAATAGCTGAGATATTTGACAGGAATTAAAGCAAAAATTCTTAACCTGGAGTCTATGAACTTATTTAAAAAATATTTTGGCAACTGTCTTTCAATATAGCTTATCTCAATTTAAATCTATGTATTTTATTAAATGAATTAGAAATATTATTCTGAGAGAGGGCCATAAACTTTGCCAAATGACCAAAAAGAGTCCATGACACACATAAAAAGTTAAAGACTAAAATATGATGGAAGATAAGAACCCTGTTACTGAGGGCAATATCCTTGTTGGTGTGCACTAGCTTAACCCATAATATTACGACTGTTTCTTCTTCTAGGGTTCTAGGAGGTAATCCTGAGGGAGGCTATCCTCCTAAATGCTAGCTCATAAATTCCCATCAGTGTGCTATCTGGAAAAATTCTTTCATGAAAGCATTTACTTAAATGGCATAGCACTTTTAAAACATACCTTCCAAATATCAGAAGAACTCTTTCTTTCACTAGAATCCAGAAGTCAGCACATTTAAGCAAGTGGAGATGCATGTAGCCATGACAACTTACACCTCCAAACAGGTTCTTTATGTCCTATTCTTCCTCCTGGATATTCTCATAAAGTTCACTATAAATTGCTTGCTGTTCAGCTGGACTTCTCCAGCAGTATAGTTTCTTGGCCAGAAGGGCCAATCTGGTATGGACTGACTGAGTTGAACAAGTCACTTAGTGGCTATTCATCGGCATCAATGCTGCTGGGCTGGGTTGAACAAATTGCTCAGTCACTGGGGCATCTCTGTTGAATGGGCTGATGCACACTCTACAAAGAGTAACTGCAGTCATTTCCCCCCATTACCTTTAGCCATTGGCTGAGCGGGAGGTACTTACTGCGTGCTCTCCAAGCTCTTTTAGCTAGGGCAACACCCTTCACTTTTTAACACATTCTTCCTAATTCAAAAGTCCCTTTTGTGAATAAATCACCCCAAGTAGCTCAAATTCAGTTATTAACACCTTCCAACTCCTTTAGAAACCCAATATAGAGCCGTGGCTGGAGACAAAAGTGTGAAAGCATCTATGCCCTGAAGACAAATCCATTGTCTTGCTAGCCCCTTCACTTGTAATTAAGGTATTCATGACTCCTACACTTTCAAAGGTGGAACTTCTATTTTCCATCGGAAGGTTTTCCCCTTTACTTTTCTAAGTCTCTAGTCTTTTAGCATTTGCATACCTTCAGCTTTTGCAGAAGTCTCACGGGAACTCCATTTAGATTAGGACACATTGATGTGAGAGCTTTCTCACCAGGAACTAGGCGAACTAGGCAAGACCCTATTTACTGGAACTAGACTACAATGACCCAAGAGCAAAACTATAGACCTTATCTCTTTCTTCCATGACAAGACACACTGACCCCAGAGTCTCAGATAGCAATCATAAAATCATGTATTTTGAGTTCTAAGGATACCTTAGAGGTCACTGGTCCAACTCCCTCATTTTGGAGATGAGAACTGAAACCCAGGGAGGTTAAACAACGTCAAATAGGTACCTATAATGAGTAAAAAAAAATTGACTTCAGACACCGGCTGTGCGATTCTGAGCAAGGTTCGCGCGCACGCACACACACAATCCAACTCTGCTTGCTTCAGTTTCCTGAATTGTCAAATGGAGATAATAACAATATCTCTCTACTTTGCAGGGTTGTTGTGAGATTCACATGAGATAATATTTACAAAAAGCACTTAGCCCACAGCACAGAATAAAAAAAATGCCTTTTCTCTTCCTTTCCTCTCCTCCCCTTGCCGGAGTAGTCAGGTCAGGATATAAACCTAGTTCCATTGACTCTAAATCCACTGTCTTTCACTGCCATAGAGACAAGCCAACTGGCAAGCTAAGCACATACTATCTTTCCTCACCCTTTCTCTCACAGTCCAAAACAGAAAGTTAGTTTTAGTGCCCAGTTCGACTTAGCTATATAATATGAAAAGGTTTCAAGATACAGAAATATAAACTCAGTTTAAGTTATAAGGACATAGTCATGTTACTCAGTTAGCTTGACATAAGTGTAAAATTTTACATAAGTCCTTTCTAGACATGGCTTGCTTTCCTTTCTCTTGACTCCTCTTCCCCTCTTTTCTACACTCGGATTTCTGAGGTGATCTTGTGGATATACCCTGCAGTCACCTTGTAGTCTAAAAGACTGAATTATTTCCTATAAAGCTTTTTATTTACAAAACATATGAGTGATTTTTCTACATTGACCTTTGCAAAAACTTTTTTCCCCAAGCTTTTCCCCTCCTTCCCCCCCCCCCCACCCCCAGATGACAGGTAATCCAATACACGCTAAATAGGATAAATTATATGACAAATACAATACATGTATACATATCTATACAGTTATCTTACTGCACAAGAAACATCAGATCTAGAAAGAGAAGAAGAAAAAACAACCTAAGAAGGAAAACAAAATGCATGGAAATATTCACAGAAAGTGTTAAAATGCTGTGTCATGGTTCACATTCAGTTCCCACAGGCCTCTCTCTGGATGTATATGACTATCTTCATCGCTGAACAATAGGAACTGGTTTGAATCACATCATTGTTGAAGAGAACCATGTCCAGCAGAGTTGATCATCGTACAGTCTTGTTGCTGTGTATAATGTTCTCCTGGTTCTGCTGATTTCACTCAGCATCAGTTCATGCAAGTTTCTCCAGGCCTCTCTGAAATCATCCTGCTGGTCATTTCTTACAGAACAATAATATTCCATAACATTCATATACCATAATTTATTCAGCCATTCTCCAATTGATGGGCATCCTTTCAATTTCCAGTTTCTTGCCACTACAAAAAGGGCTGCCACAAACATTTTTGCACATGTGGGTTCCTTTCCCTCCTTTAAAATCTCTTTGGGATATAGGCTCAGTAGAAACACTGCTGGGTCAAATGGTATGCACAGTTTGATAACTTTTTGAGCATAGTTCCAAATTGCTCTCCAGAATGGTTGGATCCGTTCACAGTTCCACCAACAATGTGTCAGTGTCCCAGTTTTCCCACATCCCCTCCAACAGTTATCATTATCATTTCCTGTCATTTTAGCCAATCTGACAGGTGTGTAGTGGTATCTCAGAGTTGTCTTAATTTGCATTTCTCTGATCAATAGTGACTTGGAGCACCTTTTCATGTGACCAGAAATAGTTTCAATTTCTTCATCTGAAAATTGTCTGTTCATATCTTTTGACCATTTATCAATTGGAGAATGGCTTGAATTCTTATATATTTGAGTCAATTCTCGATATATTTTAGAAATGAGGCCTTTATCAGAACCTTTGGATGTAAAAATATTTTCCCAGTTTACTGCTACCCTTCTAATCTTGTCTGCATTCATTTTGTTTGTACAAAAACTTTTTAACTTGATATAGTCAAACTTATCTATTTTGTGATTAATGATGACCTCTAGTTCTTCTTTGGTCACAAATTCCTTCCCCCTCCACAGGTCTGAGAGGTAAACCATCCTACATTGTTCTAATTTGTTTATAATATCATTCTTTATGCCTAGATCATGAATCTATTTTGACCTTATCTTGGTATATGGTGTTAGGTGTGTGTCAGTGCCTAATTTCTTCCATACTAGTTTCCAATTATCCCAGCAGTTTTTGTCAAATAGTGAGTTTTTAATCACAAAAACTGGGGTCTTTGGGTTTATCAAACACTAGATTACTATTGTCATTGAGTATTTTGTCCTGTGAACCTAACCTATTCCACTGATCCACTACTCTATTTCTTATCCAGTACCAAATGGTTTTGGTGACCACTGCTTTATAATATAGTTTTAGATCTGGTGCAGCTAGGCCACCCTCATTTGCATTTTTTTTCATTACTGAATTATTTCCTTTAGCATTATCCTGCTGTCTGGAGAAGCAAGGTATTCCCCAACTCCATTTGACTCATTTTGGCTTCTATTTGAAACTGCTATTTGGACAGTCATGTGGCTTACCAAATTAACCAAAATAATAATAATAATTAGTAATAGTGGTGGTAACAGCAGTGATAGTAGTAGTAGTAGCAGCAACAGCAGCAGCAGTATGTAATATGTGTTTCATTTTATGAATTAGAAATGTTATTTTGAGAAGGGTACCAGAGGCTTTGCCAGACTACCAAAAGGGTCCATGATACACAAAAATCGTTCAAGACAACATTTAGAAGAGAGCAAGAACCTAGTTGCTAAATGCAAAACCCCTGTTGCTACTCACTAATCCAATTCATAATGTTAATCACACTTAATATGACTGTTTCTACTTCCAGGGTAGCTATTCTCTTAAATACTAGTCCATGAGCCCCCATCAGTGTGCTTCCCCTTAATTAAGCAGTAGACAATTTTTTTTGCAAAAGCAATTACTTAATTGGCAAATACAGTAGTTCTGCTTTTCCACATTTATGACTAATATCATTTATATAACACTTTAAGGTTGCAAAATGCTTTATATATGTTAAAACATTTGATTGTAACAACCACATGTGGTATGTAGTATTATTACCTTCCCTATTACAAGTGAAATTGAGGCTGAGAGAGGTTATGTTACTTGTCCAGTGTCATGCAGCTAGTATGAGCCAGTTTCCTAAAGCCAATTTCAAATTCAAGACTTTCTGACTCCAAGGCCAGCATTCTATCTTTTGTACTACCCAGCTGCCTTGCTGGGTCATTGTCTTTAAGAATCTTCCTGCCCTTCCTATTAGGGTCTTTGTCTAGGCCAGGTCCATCTTCTCTATTCTTGATCAGCTCATTTGGCATCTTTGGTCAAGTCATTGACCTCTGTGTGCCTCAGTTTCCTCATACATAAAAATGTTTGTAAAGCACTTTATAAGCCTTAAAGTGAAACATAAATGCTAGCTATTAGAAAGTTAGGTGGTATTATGAATAGAATGCTGGACTCGGAGAAATCCTGGGTCAACTGTTTATTAGCTGTATGATCCTGGGCAAATCATTTAACCCTAATTTTCTCATCTGCAAAAATTAATAATTGCTTATAACTAATTCAAATAATTGCTCAGGTTGTTGTAAGGATCAAATGTGATGTTTGTAAAAACACTTTATAAACTTTAAAATGCAATATATGCCAGAAGTAAACTCAAAATTTCACTAAAATCCTTTATAGTTCTGTCCCTACCTCAGCATCACCAGCCCAATCTAGAAGTCCCTTCTTCAGAAAGGAAGATATTTTGCATCATGCATATGAAAAATGCTTTTTAAGAGTGCCTCACCCAGCAGAATCGGGAGAACATTGTACACAGTAGCAGCAAGGTCATGTGAAGATCAACTATGACAGACTTATCTCTTCTCCAAAATGTGGTGATCCAAGACAATTTCAATAGACTTGGAGTGGGAAATGTCATCTACATCCAGAGGGAGAACAATGGAGACTGAATGCAGATCGAACCATACTGTTCCCACCTTTTTAAAAAACTTGCTTTTTTCCCCCTCATGCTTTTTCCTTCTCTTGTTCCAAACTTTCTTTCACAGCATGACTAATATGTAAATATGTTCAAAATGATTGTACATGTATAACCTGTATGAGATTGCTTGCTGTCTTGGGAAGAGGGGAAGGAAAGGAAGGAGTGAGGGGAAAAAAATGGAACTCAAAATCTTACAAAAATGAATGTTGAAAACTCTCTTTACATGTAATTGGGAAAATAAAATGCTATTGAATAAGAAAAATATCTCCTACTATGTGCCAGACACATTGAGCTAAGGTCTGGAAACCTATTACAAGAAAAGGCAAAAGCAGCTGCTCTTGAGCAGCTCACAATCTGATAGCTAGAAGATCAATTCAGCTAATGTAAAACTTCCTGCTTCCCTGAAGATTGTCAAAGTTTTCAAAAGATGGAAACTTTTCTTCCTACTTTAAAAAAAAACAAGCTTAATTAATTTTCTCTGTGGTATATTTTCTGTCTATTGTTTTTTCTAATAATATCCCCAAACACAGAAATAAAACTCACTGGTGGCATTCAGCCTGTGTGAGCTTCCTTTCAGCTTTGTCCTGCTGCTGTCAGCCATTTCCTGAATAAAATGGAAGTCTAATCAGTCCACAGTTGGATTCTCTTAATCCATCTCATAAATTACTGCATTCTTCCAGATTCTAGTCCTGAGCCAACAGCCTCTGCAATTACCATAAACTATATGGAACCAATCAGGAAAGCAAGAAACATATATGCCAACCTGAATCACCAGTCAAGTGCATTAGTTATTTGAATACAGTTCTATAGCAGTGTGTGCATATTGTCTTATGGAAATATTGGTGGGATTTTAAAGTTGGCTTTTTCAATATGCAATAAGGCAGAGGTGTCTGGGAATTCATCTTCTCTAGGAAAGGAATAAAGGCACTGGGCTTATTTAGCTGAGAAAAGAAAAGTTTGAGGGCAGATCTAATGTGTATTTGAATAGATTTTAAAAAGATAGCAGGATACTCATCTTTCAGTTTTTGCTGAGAAAAAAGCAAGCAACTTGTCGCAAAAATAGTTTTAAGCTCAATTTTGAGAACTTTCTTCTTATCACAATTTGGGAAACTTTCCTTGGCAGCAATTCTCCAGAAAAGAAAAATCTGTAGGTTTTAGGAGACAGTAAATTCAGTAAGACAAGTCGGCATGTTTGAAGGCTGCTTTAAGAGAGAATTATTACTGAGGATTAATGAGATGGAAGTCCTGCTTTATGATGATTGGGTCAGAACACATCTGGAATTTTGTGTTCAGTTCTTGGGGTCACATTGTAAAAAGGACACTGAGGACCCTGATAACTTAAAGAGTGCCCAGAAGAAGGTTAACTGGAAGACTGAAGGATCATAAGGTAATATCTCATGAAGATTGGCTGAAAGAACTGAGGTTTCACTCAGCAAAGAGAAGATGTGGGATAGGAAAAAGTGGACATCTGAGAGCTCTTTTCAAATAGGTGAAATATTGTCATAGCTGGAAAAAGGATTTGATTTATTTTGTCTGGACCCAAAGGGCAGAGCAACACCAAGGAGTAAAAGTCAACAAAGAGACAGATTTGTATTTGAGGTTAGAAACCATCTCCTTACATTTAAAACTATCTCAAGATGGAATGGGATGCTTCAGGAAGTGCTGGCTTCCTCCTCACTAAGGCACTTCAGGTAAAAGCTTGTTAACCTCTTTTGAAATATGGCATAGATAGAAGTTTTATTCAGGTACAGATTGAACTATATGACCTCTGAGGTCTCTTTAAATTCTGAGATTTAGCTATCTGGAGATATCAAAAGGACTTTAATGGGTTGCTAGGGTGGGAGAAGCCTTGAAACATTTTTAGTGTTCTATGCCCCAAAGACAGAGGCATGTACAGAATGTACAAGACCATTTCCATAAATGGCTCTCACTGAGATGATTTTTTTTTTATCTATGATCTTTCAAAATTATAGCTACCTTTTTGTTTTGCCTTAAGTTTTCATTATATTCACAATCAATTCTGAAAAAAAATAAAAGCCCTTTTTGTCTAAAGAAGTGGGGGTGAGGTCAAGGGAGAGTCACTTGGTGGGCTGGAGGAGGCTAAAACAAATTACAAGCTCAGAATCATGAAGAAGTGATATAAATTGGGGCAGCTAGATGGTACAGTGGATAGAGCATCAGCCCTGAAGTCAGGAGGACCTGAGTTCAAAACTGATCTCAGATACTTAACACTTCCTAGCTGTGTGACCCTGGGCAAGTCACTTAATCCTAATTATCTCAGCAAAAAGGGAGAGAGAGAGACAGAGAGAGACAGAGAGAGAGAGAGAAGTAATATAAAGGATATCACACATGAAAAAAGATGGGCTGGTCACGTGGAAGGAGTTAGAGATAATTGATAAACAGTCTGAATGCTCCCAACTTAGAGAAATAAATAGAATCGGAAGATGGCTTCCAGCATGTTGGATGGACCAGACAGACACAGAGAAGTTAGTAATCTGCTTTAGTAGATGCAGTATGCTTATTGATGAGCTCATATTGGAATGGTAAGACCTAAAAAGTCTGGCCTATAAATAAATTTTTTGGCTATGGATAACTAAGAAATTTATCTTTTTCAAGTACTGGTTTCTAATTTTACTGGTGAATGAAATATCCACAAGCTAAAACTTCTAGTACTATTACAGAATGGCCACTATTCTAGCATTCAGAGAGTTGACTGGAGGTACTAAGGAGTTCCATTTCTTGCTCAGTGTCACCATGTCAATAAGTGACAGAACTTGAATTCAGATCTCCCTGGCTTTAAAAATAACTTTCTATCTACAGTTTCCACTTCCACTCAGAAAATTTTGCTAAAAATGGAAACTCTAAGTAGTAACCAAGACTTCTGACCTTCCCAACTACTGAATACAGCATAGCTTTGGTGATGAAATAACAGGAAAAGATGGAGAAAAGGATGATGGACTCAGAGATTAGTTTCAGATAATCAACAAACCTTTCTATATTATCCTTTTTTTTTCCCCCAGAAATTCTTTTACTGCAGAAAATGGAGCTTGTAATCATTTTAGGATTCCCTGAATCAGGCCTCACCCACTAACTGCTGGGCTGCCTACAGAGAACATTTAAAACACCCAATGCCCCAGGGGATGTCATAAAATCTCACCATGTACAGAGACGCCCTACTCAATAGATTATAGAAAATAAATTCTCTTGTGAACAACCTCATGGAGAGTCACTGAGTTACTGACTTATTTAGCATGAAGCTTCCATTTGGAATCTGCTTTTGTTGTTGTTGCAATTAAACCCTTCCCCCTGCCCTATAAAGAGTGCTGAAAAGGGAGACCTGACCCTTGCCCTTGTTAAGGAGTGCATGTCTAATTCTACCTAATCATGAGAACAATCTAATTGCTTATAAGCAGTAATGCATAATGGAAATAACTTGTTTCATTATTCTTCTGATCTTAAGGCTATGTGAAGTACATGAACATTTTCATTTTTTTTTCCCTCTCCTTTCCCTCAAGTGGAAGAATGCTGATGAAGAGCTGAAAAAGACCATACTCCCCCCTACACAGTTTTTACAAATAAAAAACTGAGGCTCAGAAATATTAAGTGAATTTCTCACAAATAGACATAACAAAGACAGATTTGAATGTAGGTCATCTGACCCTAAAGCCAGGACTTTTTCTATATATAACTATATATTATAACTAAACTACTTCTCTGAAGCATTTTTGTGACATGGCTGGAATATGAACCAGTCTACTGTGGTTTCTGTTTATTATTCCATATCATGCCACCTGAATTATTTGCATTTTGTCTCTATTCATTAACATCAGTGACCTAAAGCTACCCATACTAAATTCCCTTCTCCAGAAGCTTTCAATCCAGGTTGTTATAACATATGGAAATGCAGCTTCCTCAATAGACTGCCACTCTTGAGAACCCCATGCTGGAGTGATAACATAGTTTGAAAGTCCATGGCAAAGTCTTTCTGGTTTCAATTTCCTCTCTTCTTTGAAACAAGATCCAATACACTCCACCCCCCACCTACAGTAAAGATGATAGGACTCAGCAGGAAACAGCAGACCACCCAAGAACAAGGGAAGTTTAATACAAAAGAGAAAAATTCAGTGAAACCCCAAAGGAGATTGTTTCATGTAGAAGAAAGTCACCAACAACTGGATTCCCCTTGCCCCAGGTGAAGACCACTGTTTTGGGAATCATAGATGAATGTCCTAAGCAGAAGGAACCTGGATAAATCCTCCTAGACCATGCTGGCAAAGGGCAAGAGCTATTATTCTTTTTCAAAGGACCCTCAATGCTTGTGCTCTATACCCCCAGAACTTCATCTTCTCTCAGGATTACTGCCTTCCTTCCCCTCTTTTTCCTGTGCTTTTTTTGTTTTTTTCTTTGTCTATAGCAGGGTTTTATGTTTTAGAATTCAAGATCCTTGAGGATAAATAAAATATAGAACTAGCTAATAAGAGCTTAGCCCTTGTGAGCAGACCCAATATTTTGCCGCTACAACCCCACTAGGACTTTGGATCATGTGCAGATATTCTAAGACTCTTTTCCATTTATTTTTTTTTTAATGGCTGCTGACTTAGAACCAGTCATGCATACATTTGTACTTCTACCGGGGCAACTCAATCTCTTTCCTCCCTGGTTACTTTCAAAGTGAGGAGGTCAATAGCTTGTAAATCTCTGAGTGGGGAGAGAGGACCAGTAGCCTTTCCCCACCTGGTTGATATGAAATCATGACACTGGGGAAGGGGAAAATTAAAATATTATTTTTTAAAAATTAAAATAAAAAAGACATGAAGCCATAAGCACACAGATGCAGCTTCTTCTATTCCATCTTCAGTGCTTTTTCTCCTAAAACAGGAAAGAATAGATATAACAAGGACAGAAGAATAGACTGCAGGCACAGCTGCTATTACCTCTTTGAGCAAGAGCAAAATCATACATTGGTAGTTTTCAGGTCAGTTCTCTGCTCCTGGGTACCCCTAATAGCTCATCCTCCTTGCTCACAATCGCAAAGGCAAGGATACTAAATTGCTTCCATGGCAGTTTTTTTGTATGTACATCCAATTCTGGTTTATTAGGTAATCCCTCCCAGACTGATGTATTTTTTGTTAAACTACGTAAAGAGGCCATTCTCAGCCTCATTTTTTACTTATCCTTAATTAGTGATTGAGTTAACTGAGACCTGTTAAAAAGCTTATCTTAAAGAAACCAAAGGCTGCCCACTACACCCAGAGCTATCTCCTGTTGTCCTGATCTAGATCTGGCCATTGTACCCTGGAAGGGAAGTGACCTTGCACTTAAATCCAATCCACTTGCATATTATAACATCCTCCCTGATGTTATGAACCTCTTCAAAAACTAAGGACAAATAACTGTTACTGAGAAAGGCACAAAATAAGCAGATTGGAAACAACCACAGAATGAGTAACAATTGTTAAACTCTTATCATGTGTAAACACAATACTAAGCAATGGGGATTCAAACAAAAAAGTAAGATAGTTCCTGACCTCAAAGAGCTCCCACTTGAATGGGAAGACAACACATATGCAAGAATTTAGCTGCAATTAAGATAAAGTCCCATGGTCCTTAGAATACAGTGGCAAAGAAGATGTTGATATCTCTTCTTTAATGTCATTTCCATGAATAAAATGATTCTTTTTGATGTTGAGTCATTTGCGAATCCCCAGGATTGTAGTGGCAAGAGATTTTCTTTTCTGGTGCTTCTATGTCTACATATCCTGTAAGACTAGTTATCAAGTTGCATATCCACAAAGATTGCTTTCCAGGATGATGAGGACTTGATAGGGACTAAACCTTAGTAGGGACTGTTTTTCTGTTTATATTTGTAACCCCAGCACTTAATACAGTACCTGGCACATAGTAAGCACTTAGTAAATGATTTTTTTGTTCATTTACTCATTCAATCACTTATTCATTGACCTTTTCATTCATTCATTCAAGCAGTCAATTACACTGTACATGAAGGATCAGAGGGTGAGTTTAGTTACACAAAGCATATGTTTAATAATTCCACATTATATATGAGCTATAGGTTTTGTTACAAGGGAGGAAAAGAAGACACTGACAACCTGAGAAAGAAAGGAAAAAGGGCTGGAAGGTTACAGATGTCAATAATTTAGATGATGTCATCATTTTGCTTAGGGCTGAACCTATTTGTATCAAACTACTCTGATGGTAATATTTTGAAACAAAGTCCATCCACTCTGGCTAGAATAGGAAACTGGGGCAGAAAATGAAAGTTCTTATTTTGATGGAAGATTTCTGTTTTCTTTCAGCTATTCCTTCCCCAGCATGACTCCCATACTTTTCATCATCTTCTACCTTGAATTAGACAGGGCCTATAGAGGACCCTGGTAAACCCTATAAGTGAAAAAAAATCAGCAATCAACAAGACACACTGTTTTCCCCAAAAGAGGAAGCTCATCCAATGGTAGTATTTGATAGTTTTTTTTTTTTAATGGTAACTGATAATGGGTATTGCCAACACTTAAAAGAAATATAAATTATGATGCAAGGCTTTAAAAGCATCCAGGGATATGTCTAGGTTGCAATACACCCATTGAATGTGCCTTAATTCCATTCTGTTTACCAAATACAGATTATAACCATAGTAACCATTACATCACTTGAAAGTACATAAAATATAGATTTTCTTGGAGGAAGATACAGTATTATATACACACATACATATACATTTGAATGAGCATACATATGCTACATAACTTATTCAGTAACTTCCTCATCTTGATATTAGAAATGTATAAAAAAATTTATATTGTTCTTCTGGTTGGAAGGCAAAGTCATTATTCATCATTATGCTAAAACACTAAAATAAAAAAGTACCTGGTTTCTAGAATAAGGGATAATTGCCAAATAATTAGGTGGATGTCTAGAATTATGCTAAAGAATAAACAAGTGGATGTTGGAAAAAAAAAAACTGGATTGAGAGAGGATTTCTAGGTTCTAATGAGCTATTTTGCCAACATCTACCACTGTATCCTGAGGACTATGAAACTTTACCATTGAATTACAGCTAAAACTTTCCATATGTGTTGTCTTCTCATTGGTGTGTGATGTTAAGTAACTGCTTTACCCTCTCTGGCCATCTCTTTTCTATAAAATGAGGGCATTGCCTAGATGATCTATAAAACCCCTTTTAGTACTGACATTCTGGGACTTTCTGATTTTATGATTTTTGTGAAAATATGATTAGTGCTCACACGTGAGAGAAACATGACTCATGGACAAACTGGAACACCAACCTCTTTGCCTTCCACAGACAAGGAAACACTCTTATAGTTACAACCCAGCCTAGAAGGGAGGTTGCGCCCTATTTGGGGTGTGGTGAAAGGAGGGAGCCTTATCCCTGGGCAGAAACTTTTTGAAATCTTCCCTCTCCTCTCCATAAAGGGAAAAGCTGTTCTATGGCTGCTCTTGATCCTTGCTAGAGTCCACCCATTTGGAAGAATAATTGTAGGTGGGCAACTCGGTCTTTCAGTTTGAATATGGCATGGAAAAGAACAAGTCATTATGTGTGTTGCTATTTAGGATGTATTTGATAATGTAAATGATTTATATTAGTCTCCTAAATATGTCAATTAGCAAGCATTTATTAAGCACCTACCATATGCCAAGCACTTTCATTAGGCACTGGAGACATAAAGCTAAAAATAATCAAGATCTTGCCCTCAAGGAGCTTATATTCTAGTAGATAAGACAAACTTGTAACATGTAGGTAGACTCAAAATAGATACAAGATATTTTTTGAGGGAAGATGCACTAGCTTTAGGGTAGAGTGGAGAAGGAGGGGAAGACAAACAGATCTGAAGTAATCCAGTGATTCTAAGATGTGGACATGAGGAGGATGTATATTCCAGGCATGGTAAATAGATGGTACAAAGGTTTGGAAATGGAATGTCATGTATGAGAAAAAGCAAGATGACCAGTATGATAGAGTAAGTACATAAAGAAGATTAATGTGCGTTAAGACACAAAAGGTAAAGAGAGGTCAGGTTTTAAGGAGCTTAATCTAGGGGTGATATGTAGCTACTGGAGTTTTTTGAGTAGGGGAATGATAGGATTAGATCTATGCTTTAGAAAAATCACTATGGAAAAAAATGGGTTAGAATGATAAGATAAAGACATTAAGAAAGCTACTGCAAGTCAGGTTGATTCAGGCCTCAAGCAGAGTACTGGCTATGTGAGTGAAGAGAAGGTACCTTATAGGAAAGCTAATATGGAAATAAAAATGACAAGTTTGGGAAACTAATTCTTCAGAGACAGCCATTAAAGACATAGAGAGAACACTAAACCTAAAGATAGGAGGACTTGAGCTAAAATCCAATTTTAAATAACTATCTGAGCCCTTTTTATAATGGCAAGGAACTGGAAACTGAGTTGATGCCCATCAGTTGGAGAATGGGTGAATAAATTATGGTATATGAATATTATGGAATATTATTGTTCTACAAGAAATGAAAAACAGGATGATTTCAGAGAGGCCTGGAGAGAATTACATGAACTGATGCTAAGTGAAGTGAGTAGAATCAGGAGATCATTGTACACAGCAACAATAGGATTATATGATGATCAGTTCTGATGGACATGGTTCTTTTCAACATCGAGGTAATAAAGGTCAGTTCCAGTAGATTTGTGATAGAGAGAGCCGTCTGCACCCAGAGAAAGGACTGTGGGGACTGAGCATGGATCACTGAATAATATTTTCTTTTTGTTGTTGTTGTTTGCTTTCATTTTGTTTTCTTTTTCATTTTTTTTCCTTTTTGATCTGATTTTTCTTGTGCAGCGTAATTGTGGAAATACATATAGAAGAATTGCACATGTTTAATATATATGAGACTACTTGCTGTCTAGGGGAGGGAGTGGGGAGAAAGGAGGGAGAAAAATTTTTGGAGCACAAAGTTTTGCAAGGGTGAATGCTTTGAAAATAAAAAGTTTTTTTCTTAATAAATAAATAAATAACTGTTTAGCTGTGTGACCCTGTGCAAGCCACTTAATGTCTGCTTCAGTTTCCTCAATTGCAAAATGGGGCTAATAACAGTACCTGTATTCCAAGGTTGTTATGAGAATCAAATAAGATAAAGTTTGTAAAGAATTTAATAGAATATCTAGAAAATAGTAGGTATTTAATAAATGCTTTTCCTCCTTTTCTGATATGGGGTAAAAGACGGCTAGGAATTAAATATGACATTAAGATAATGAACTTAATTGACTAGAAGTATAGTGGTGGTGCCCTTGATGGTAATGGAGAAGTTCAGAAAAGGGGTAATTTCTGGGAAGAAAGATAACAAATGCATTTTCAGACATGTTGACTTTGAGATGTATACAGCAATCCACTTAGATTTATCCAGTGGGCAATTAGCAATAGGTAGAAGAGAGATTAGGTTAAAATGTATAGATCTTGGAGTTACCTATATAGAGATGATAATTGGCCCAGTGGGAACTGATAAGATCACCAAATAAGAGAATACATAAAGGAGAAGGCCAGAGTTTTGGGATACATCTATAGTCAGGGAATATTATATGGGTGGAGATCAAGCAAGAGAGTAGGAAGGAGCAGTCAGACAGTAGGAGGAGAATCAAGAGAAAGCAGTATATCAAAAACCCAGAGAGAAAAGAATATACCTTACAAGGTGGTCAACAAAGTCAAATGTTGTGAAGAGATTAAGAAGAGTGATAAAAGACAATTAAAAAATCATTGGTAACTTTGGAAAGAGCAGTTTCAGTTTCAACTGAATACTGAGATGAGAAAATACACTGCAAAATATTGGAAAGTGGGTGAGAGGGAAAAAAAGGAAGACAATCATTGGAAAACCTTTTTTGGAGAACATCATTAGCTTTTTCTAATAAGTTTATATTCATAATATATTTTCAGGATTAATTTCCTCATTTAGTGAGTGTTACAAATGCATATTATTCTTTTATTATTGTCACTGGTCAATAATGGTATTAACATGGTAAGATCACTGATCTCAGCAGTTAGTTAGAAGATCTGGATCTGAATGCTATCCCTGGGATCTCGAGAGAATCTTAAAACTTCTCCTTGCTTCAGTTTACTCATCATAAAACATGGATATCAACATTAATTTATCTGTCTCACACAGTTTTTTTGGGGGGGAATAGTTTTATTTTTTATTTTTTAAAAAGCTTTTTATTTCTATAACATATGTATGGGTAGTTCTTCAACAGTGACCCTTACAAAACTTTCCATTACAAGTTTTCCCCCCTAGTCCCCTCCCCTCCCCTAGATGGCAGGAAGTCTACTACATGTTAATTATATTAAAATACTTGACAAGTCAAATATATGTATACATATTTCTATATTTATCTTGCTGTGCAAGAGCAAACTTATCTACATAAACAAAAAATATCTGGGAAAGGAAACCCAATGCAAACAAACATCACTAGAGAGCATGAAAATGTTATGTTGTGGTCCACATTTCATATCCCTTTCTGGGTGTATATGGCTTTCTTCACTGAACAATTGGAACTGATTTGAAACATTTCATTGTTGCAGAGAGCCATGTCCATCAGAATTGATCATCATGTAATATTGTTGTTGCCATGTATAATGATCTCCTGGTTCTGCTCATTTCACTCAGCATCAGTTCATGCAAGTCTCTCCAGGCCTCTCTGAAATCGTCCTGCTGGTCGTTTCTTACAGAACAATAATATTCCATAATATTCATATACCATCATTTATTCAGCCACTCTCCAACTGATGGACATCCATTCAGTTTCCACTTTCTAGCCACTACAAAAAGGGCTGCCACAAACATTCTTGTACATGTGGGTCCCTTTCCTTCCTTTAAGATCTCTTTGGGATATAAGCCTAATAGAAACACTGCTGGGTCAAAAGGTATGCATAGTTTGATAACTTTTTGTGTCTCACACAGTTGTGAGGAAAACTTTTTAAACCTTAAAGCACTCTAGAAATGTAAATCATCATTCTAAGTATTTTGATTATAAAAGGCAATGTGGCATAATGGATAATGAGATTGAAGTCAAGAAAACCTGGGCATTGTATTGTAAAGGGAGTTTCCTTACTCCAGTACTCTCACTGACATATGAAATCACAGGTCCAGACCTTATCCCTATTATTACAATTACTTTCTTTACTATTATAAACTTTAGGTCAGGTTCTCTTTTTTATCTTGAATATTACAACTACCAAATATGTATTCTCACATTTTAGTCCCAGATATGCTACAACATACAGCTGAAACTGACCTTTATTACCTCAATTTTAGTCCCAGATATGCTACAACACTGTTAGAAATAGTTCTAAATAAAATGATGTTAGGGAAGAGAGGGTGGATTAGTATTGCCAAGGATGCTAACATCCTCCAAGTTTCCCAGGCTCACAATCTAGTATCATTTTTGATTCTTCATTATCACTCCCCCCACTTTCACTATTAACCTCCCCACACACACTCACACATACTAATCTGTTGCTAAAACCTGTCAATTTCACCTTGACATCATCTCTGGCATTCTCCCATTCTCCTTTGATACAGTCACCACTGGTACAGTAACTCTTTTTCTCTTACCTGGATCATTGCAATTAAGTTTCTCCCCCACTAGATTCCATTTTCCACTCAGCTATCAAGGCACAGATCTGACTATGCTATCCACTCTATCCCTACTTAATAAACTTCAGTAGCTTCTTATTACCTCCAGAACCAAATATTTTGTTTCTAAAACTCTTCATGACAACTCTCTCCCACCTTTCTAGTTTTCTTCCATCTTACCCCCCCCAATTCCAACATTCTCTTCAACCCAATGACACTAGGCTCTTTACATTCCACAAACAAGTCACTGCCTCAGCTTTAAACATTTTTTCTGGCTGTCCCCTATGTTTGGAATGCTTTCCTTCTTCATCTCTACCTGTTCCCCTGGCTTCCTTTAGTTCCCAGGTAAAATCCTTGCTTCTTCAGGTAGACTTTCCTGATCCCTCTTAATTCTAATGCCATCCCTTTGTTGAAAGTCTCAAATTTATCCTATGTACTACTTTTTGTTCCAACATTTACCAGTTGCCTATCTGATTAGATTGTAAGATCCTTGTGAATAAGGGCTATCTTTTATTTTTCTTTGTAATTTTAGGATTTAGCACAATGTCTGGCATTTAGTTGGTTCTGAATAGATGATTATTAATTAAACATACACAGAGAGATGCTATACTAGAAGTGCCACAATGATGAGGGCATTGAAAAAATGGTTCTCAGGGGGTCTGTAAGAAAATAAGATGCAAAAGGCTTAGGGAAAAATATTGGACCTACTTATTACCAAAAAAAAAGTTGACATACAATATCAGCGGATACCAACCCATCTATCTACTTTCCTATCCCTACAAAATGTTTCTGAGCATAATCTATATGTTTACAATTGAGGCAGTTTCATCCTTGCCGATATCACTGTTACCAAGTTTGAAATTTGTTTCGAACACTTTGTGTTAAATCTACTGTGATCTATTGCCTGCTTATTACTAAATGACAGCATGTTATACAATTGTACTTTTATAATATGTATGGGCTTGTGTAATTTTGTACTTCTGGAAATGTTTTTACATATATATTAGAATGAAAAGAACATTTTATTGGACTCTTAAGACTTCTATCTGAATTCTAGTTTTACCCTCTACCAGCTAAGTGACCATGTAAAAATCACCGTTAGTTATTATTTATCATTATATTTATTTAATTATTATATTTCAATTAATTAATTAGAGTATTATTTAAATAATTTAAAATTTCTAATTTTAAGTAAATTGGATTTCAAAAAATTAAATAGATAATTAATTGCCATGTTTAATTATATACCATTATAATTAATTATAGTCTCTTATTAAGCTCCTATTCTAGCCACTGTTCCAGATAAGGACAACCAGGTGGCACAGTGGATAAAATGCCAGGCCTGGAGTCAGGAAGACTCTCTCTTTCTAAATTCAAATCTAGTCTCTGATACTTAATAGCTGTGCTACCCTAGGCAAATCATTTAACCTCATTTGCCTCAGTTTACTGATCTGTAAGATGAGCTGGAAAAGAAAATGGTAAACTACTCAGTCTCTTTGCCAAAAACATCTCAAATGGGGTGACAAAGAGCTGGATACAACTCAATAACAACAATAACAACAAATATTTCAGGCACCAAACCTCAATTTCATTATCTGTAAAACTGAGATAATAACTACCAACCTTATAGGTTGTTGTGAGCATAAAATGAGGCAATATATGTAAAGTACTTTGTGAACTATGAAGTACTCTATAAATATAACCTATAGTTCATTCATTCCCATAAAAACCTTGGCTTGCATATATATGCATATATATATACATACATACATACATATTTATATACACACACATACATAAAATATACACATACACAAATGCAAATAGACTGTACCATGCCTACACAGGCTTATTCCCTATCCTTTCATAAAACTGGAAGTAGAATGACTAGAGAGGGTCAAAGAATATAGCAGACATCTAGGGAAGGGCGTGGGGGGAAGAGGAGAAGAATTGGAACACAAGATTTTGCAAGGGTCAATTTTAAAAAAATTATCCTTGCATATGTTTTGAAAATAACAAGTTTTAATAAAAAATATGGCAGTCCCAGAAGTTCAAAAAGCCCTGGAGGTTATTAGCAAATACATGGAATTGGGGATATAACCATTAGTCCAGACCTATGATTTCACCAGTGTAGGAAACTTCCCATGCCCATACAGAGAGACAACTATTACTGGAAGGCATCAAGAGTTCAAGTTACTTTCCAGAGTCACAAAGTCAGTATGTATCAGAGACAGGAATTGAACATGTTTTTTTTCTGACTCAATCAGTTATGTCTCTATGGTCTCCCTAGCATTGTAGGTTCTACACTAGCTTCTTCTTAAATGGCAATATCAACATCTACCACTACTACCATAATCATCATTAACAAATATTTAATTATTCTTGATATTTCGCTACCAGGAATGATAAGTAAGCAACAGCTCTTAGCTCCAGCATCTTCTCCCTGCCCTGCTGCCCTAGTGGTAAGCAATGGGCTTGCATCAAAATAGCCTTTGCTGCTGGCAAGGCCAGAAAGTGAGAACAGATTAGAGACAGCTGCTCCCTGGCAGAGCTTCATATTACCCAGAGGGGACAGCCAAGTTCAGTCTCTTGAAAGGATGGCTCACTCTCATGCAAGCAGAGGCAAAGCATTTGGCAGGAGCCTTGGAAGGAGTGGAGCATGCTATGGAGTTCTATGAAACACAAGCCCTGAAAACTAAGCCCCAATCCAAATATGCTGTTACGCAAAGCGTTCACAGATTGGCTGTTATTTGATTACAGTATGGGGTTACTCATTGGCACTCTGAGCCTCTCTCTGGCATGCTTGGTGTTCCTCAGTGGCAGCATTCCCTGAGTCACTCACTACCCAGCCACTCTCCCCCCAACAGGGAAAAAGAGCATGATGCTCTCTGAGAGGCCATCTTTTGGACAAAAAGAATACAACCTTGGGTCCTGACCCATTGTTGTCAACAATGCTAATAGTTCACATTTCTATAGTGCTTCAAAGTTGACAAAATCTTCCTCCCAACGAATTGGGGAGGCAGAAAATAAAAGTAGGATTGTGATTATAGATATTATTATATCTTTCAGGAGAGTTAAAGGGATTAAATAAACTGCCCAAAGTCACATAGCTATTATGCACAGAAGGTAGGACTTGAACCCAAGTTGGCTGACCTCAAATGCAATGCTCAATTCTGTTTTCTGGTTTCTCTGGCTTTCTTTTAAGACTTAACCTAAACCCCTCTTTCTGAAGGAGGCCTTTCCTGCCTTATTCCTCTCCCTGAATTATTAGTTCCTTCCCTCTGAGATTATCCCCCATCTCCTCTGCACACAGTTTGGATATAGAAGCTTGTTTGCAAATGTTGCCTCCCCCATTAGAACGTGGGCTCCTCAAGAACAAGAGCTATCTTTGCCTTTCTTCATATTCCTGGCACTTAGCGTAGTGCCTAGCACATTTTCTTGTGATTGTTCAGTTATTTCACTGTGTCTGAATCTTTGTGACCCCATTTGGGATTTTCTTGGCAAAGATACTGGAGTGGTTTGCCATGTCCTTCTTCATCTCATTTTACAGATGAGGAAACTAAGGCAGGCAGGATCAAGTAACATGCCCAGGAGCACACAGCTAGTAAGTGTCAGAGGAAGATTTGAACTCAGGAAGATGAATCAGGTTGGATACGCTCTCCATTCTGCCACCTAACTGTCCTGCTTAGCCTAGAATAAGAATTTAATAACACTTGATGATTGAATAATTGGTTGATTCTATTTGATCATAGTGCCTATCCTTCCTGTGCTCTCTTTTAAAGTTAGAATAGCTGGCATCTCTAACACACTTGTCATGGAAGAGAGGAAATATCATGGGGACCTAATATAGGACATACATACATAGTGTGTGATGTCGTGAAGTTTAAAATCTCACCCATAAAATGGAAGTTATGGAAGATAGCATCTCCCTTCAGAGAGACATTTGACCTATCATATTGACTCAGCCTTTCAGTAACACTTGACACTCTCAGAGCTCTTTGCTCTCAATTTATTTCTTTAGTTAGAATCTCAAACACACCCCTCATAGAGTTCTCTGGTCCTGTGTACAAAATCCAAAAGATATAAAGAAACTAGTAAGAATAGACTGAGAAGCCAGATGTCACCCATAAAGAGAGGCCAAAGCAAATAAATATGCCCTGCATCACACCCTAAAGTCAACCAATAAGAACGTAGGAAGACCAGGAGGGGACAGGAATTTCAGAGAAAAGACAATCCAGAGAAAGGGCCTCCTTCCACCCTCCCCCCCACTGCTCTAAGTGGGTGGTGTGTGTTGGCACTAAACTGGGGAGTGCATTTCTGAAACATTAAGGCTTTGAAAAGTAGAGCTGAAAGGAATCATCACAGTCCACTACCTTCATTTTACTGATATCCTTTCTACTACACCATGCTATTCTAGGGTATGAAGTTAACAATTGTATGAATTCCAATAGTGTATTTTAGATTTGATTTGATTTTGATTTGAAGAGCACATTTCAGTTTTGCACAATTCTTTCTTCTCTATAATCTCTTTTAAACAATCACAGCTTACATTGTACATCATTTCATGAATTATAAAGTACTTTCTTCAAACAAAGGCAAAAACAGTGTGAGGATTATTTCCTGCATTATCCCTATTTTCAGATGAGGAAACTGAGGCTGAAAGGCTAAATAGCCTGTGCAAAGTTATACTGCTAAGACACTGAAGTGGATGGATTTTAAACCAGCATCTCCTGATTACAGATCTGGAGCACTACCTGTCTCTCAGTATTTCTGTAAGTGAGTAAGCTAAGGAAGGTATTAAATGCCATCTTATAAATGAGAGTGCTTTGTGACTAAAAATTCCCAAGCAGTGTGATGTGGTGAAAAGAACATTAGCTCTGACATCAGAAGAATTAGGTTAGAATTCTTTGTACCTCTGCCTGACCTTGGGCCTTAGCTTCCTCCTCCACAAAATAAGCAAATTGGATCTGAAAATCTCTAAAGTTCTTTCTAGTTCCTCATGAGAAGTCTAGGCACAGTGACCCCCATCTTTTGAGTCACTCCTTCCCTCCTCTCCTTCCCCCCTCTCAAGCTGAACACAGTGGCTGCTAGACAGAACCCAGACCAGCATTAGGCAGTGGGCACAGGGGACCTGCTTTATATGAAGGCCTTTATAAAACTCTGATTAAAAAAAAATAAGTAAACCAAATCCAACTCTTCTCAAAATTGGCAAAGAAGAGACTTGGCAGTTTTCCTACAGAGATCCTCCATGTACCATACAAGGTGGTAAACTGTTGGCTGCTGTGGTATTTTCATTTCTTATGTAACTGTGCACTCCTTTCAACCCAACCAACATGTTAGCACTTGTGGGTTAAGACATCCTTTTTTTCAATCAGACATACAATACATACTCTGAGTCATGTGTAAAAGACCCATACAATGTTTTTATTATGAACTACGCCCGGAGGGTCTGATCTTGCAACTCTGACATGTGTGTAACTCCCACTGAGTAAGAGGCTGGTGCTACAGAATATTGCCATCTGTGTGAAGAGAGCACAGGGTTAAGAGGTTTGCTGTCATCCATCACTTCTCAACCAAATATTAAGGAGCTGATTTTTACCGGTTTTTGTTAGGGCCAAGTAGTGTATTTGTTACATATCCCTTCCCATATACAGTTACCCCTTGCACTTCACTGAGTTTGGGATGAAGTGCCCCCATGATCTAGAAAATCCACATAAGATTATTTGGCCTCCCTCTGTACCAGAGAAGAAGCCTAAATTATTATGGTATTAAGGTAAAATATGTTGTTATCATACAACACTATAAATATATTTTATTCTTTTCTGAATCTCTAAACTTTTTCTGTGTCATCTGCTGAACTTTGCATGTTGTCTGTGGCTTCTGCAAAATTCCCCCCAAATTTTCTCTTAATGTCTTATGCCAATGGACTATTATATTGAAATCTCAATGAGAAAGTTATGATATAGAATGTATAACTGTACTATTATTTAAAATGATTCTTTCTAAATGAATGCCCATCAATTGGAGAGTGTCAATAAATTATGGTATATGAATGTCACGGAATATTATTGTTCTGTATGAAACGACCAGCAGGATGATTTCAGAGAGGCTGGAGAGACTTGCATGAACTGATGCTGAGCTAAGTGAGCAGAACCAGAAGATCATTATACACGGCAACAATAAGACTCTATGATGATCAATTCTGATGGACATGGCTCTCTTCAACAATGAAATGTTTCAAACCACTTCCAATTGTTCCCTGAAGAAAGCCATATACACCCAGAGAGAGGGATATGAAATATGGACCACAACATATCATTTCCATGATCTCTATCGATGTTTTTTTTGCATTGGGTTTCCTTTCTCTGATTTGTTTTTCTTGTAGATACGATTTTTCTTGTACATATGTATGCACAATACATATGTATATGTATACATATATATTCGATTTGTCAAGTATTTTAACATAATTAACATGTAATGGATTTCATGCCATCTAGGGGTGGGGACTAGGGGGTAAAAATTTGTTACAGAAAGCTTTGTAAGGGTCAATGTTGAAGAATTACCCATACATATGTTTTGCAAATAAAAATCTTTAATAAAGAAAAAAAAGAAATGTAAAAAATGATTCTTTCAATTGATAAGTTTTTAATTCCTCTCCAACCCACATTTTCCTCCTCCCACCCTCAATTACTAGTTTACCTTCTTATTTTTTTTCTTTTTGATGGCAATACTCCCTAAACTAATCTATCTATTTAGTGCTATACCAATCAAACTCCCAAGAGATTATTTAACTGAACTAGAAAAAATAACAACAAAATTCATCTGGAAAAACAAAAGGTCAAGAATTTCAAGGGAATTAATGAAAAAAAAATGCAAATGAGGGTGGCCTAGCTGCACCAGATCTAAAACTATATTATAAAGCAGTGGTCACCAAAACCATTTGGTACTGGATAAGAAATAGAGTAGTGGATCAGTGGAATAGGTTAGGTTCACAGAACAAAATACTCAATGACAATTGTAATCTAGTGTTTGATAAACCCAAAGACCCCAGTTTTTGGGATAAAAACTCACTATTTGACAAAAACTGCTGGGATAATTGGAAACTAGTCTGGAAGAAATTAGGCATTGACCCACACCTAACAACATATACCAAGATAAGGTCAAAATGGATTCATGATCTAGGCATAAAGAATGATATTATTTTTTTTTCTTTTTACTGTTTTATAATATAGTTTTAGATCTGGTGCAGCTAGGCCACCCTCATTTGCATTTTTTTTCATTAATTCCCTTGAAATTCTTGACCTTTTGTTTTTCCAGATGAATTTTGTTGTTATTTTTTCTAGTTCAGTTAAATAATCTCTTGGGAGTTTGATTGGTATAGCACTAAATAGATAGATTAGTTTAGGGAGTATTGCCATCAAAAAGAAAAAAAATAAGAAGGTAAACTAGTATTTACTGTTATAGAATTTTCAAAAAGTATAGCTAGAAGAAAAGTTAGAGATTACTGAATCCAGTCTCATTTTTTCAAAGATGAGAAAACTGAGACATAGAGAGATTCATTTAGTTACACTAATCAGCTCTATGACCTTAAGTCCAAAGTAATACAACTGGTCAGTGGCAGTAGTAAGTGCTTAATACATGTTTGTTGATTGATTTATTGCCTCGAAGAACGAAGGTCTCTTGATTCACAGCACAGGGCTCTTCTGATTACATGTTCTGCTTTTTTAATCTCACTTCTCTAATTAGTCCAAAATGTCACCCCAATATCCTTCTTCCTTGTCTATGTCATTCTCTTCCTTGCTATCCTAAAAACCAGCTTACCCATATCTTTTGTCAAATTCAACACTCTGAGTTTCAAAACCTCCTCTTCATACCCCCATTCTATCACTTCCCAACATTCATCAACAGTATTACTTCTCTTGCTTACATGGGCAGTGGAAAGAGTGATGAACATTTTGCCTGAACTTGGAACAATGCAAACCGAATTCAAATTCTTAGGCAACTCTTAATATCTCTGTCTCTGTCTCTCTCATTCTCTCTCTCTCAGAGACTTGCCCAGAGACTAAGTGACTTGCCTAGGATCACACAGTTAATAAATGTCAAGAAGTTGTCTTTGAACTCAGATCTTTCTGACTCTAGGACTGTTGCTCTATCTATTGAGCTACCTAGCTGCCCCTCACTTAATCTCTCTGAGCCTCAGGTTCTTCATCTATACAACAAGGAGTTAGATTAGATTACCCTGGAGTACACTTCCAATTCTTGGTCTCTGATTCCATAATTCTTTCCCTATAATTCCAAACATCTAAACTTCTAAACTGATCTTGTTTTCAGCTCCAGTTTTTTAACTCTGGACCCCATTAATTGTTATTTCTACCTTTCCTGTGAGTCTGAGGATGTTCAGGTAAAAAGTGGGAATAGCAGTTTTCTGAAAGTTGTCTTGAGATGTTCCTACAATTGGATTTGTGGACCTCTTTTAGGGGGTACTGGGATGAATCTTTGATGTAGTTTTAGGTGTTCTGAAAGAAATTATTCTCAAGGGCATGTGAAGAAAGTTCAAGCCTTAGATTATTAATTTGGAAAGACAGAGAGACAGAAATACAGAGACTGAGAAAGAGACACAGAGAGGAGAGAGACAGAAAGAGGAGACAAATAGACATACAGAGAAAATTAGAGTGAGAGAGAGAGAGAGAGAGAGACAGAGAGAGAGAGACAGAGAGAGACAGAGACACAGAGAGAGACAGAGACACAGAGAGTCAAGGTGGGGGACCATAGGTGTGGAATACTGGGTATGACATTATACTGGATATGCCAGTTAACTTAGCATTTTATCCTATAGGCAATGGGAAACCAGGGATCAATAGAGTGTAATGATCAGCCCTGGACATTAGCAAGATAATTTGATAGCTTTGTGAAGGAAATATTTGAGACAGACAGAAAGAGAAATATTTGAAATAGACAGAAAGAGAGACAGATAGAAAGAGAGAGACAAAGGAGAAGAAAAAATAGCAGCAGAAGAAAAAATAGCAGAAGAAGAAAGAAGAAAAAGAAGAAAGAAGAAGAAAAAGAATGAGAATCCTGAGATTCACAACAAAGGGAGTGTGTCTAACAGAAAGTAGTTTGTGTTGTGAGAATCACTGTGTACAACTGAATGTTGAGGTTTTGAAGAGGAATTGATACAAATGTGAGTGTATTAGTTGAGATTGTCCGGGTCTTGATGCTCTCTTCTCTAACCCCTCCCCCCACCTTTCAGCCCCAATCCCTTTCTCAAGCCATAATACCAGTAAAGGGAAGCTGTGATCAGGAACTAAAGATTCTATGGTGCACAGAATAAATCAACAAGTATTTATTAAGCATCTATTATGTACTAGGACAGGAGACTTAAGGACAAAAAAGTAAAATAGTCTTTGGCTTTAAGTACCTTACACCTTCTCCCAGAATGGCTGAATGAAAAGTGTCTGAGTTCCCTATAGAATTCACAAAGGAAGAACAAGGGTTCAGGAGTGAGCCCCAGGAGGTGAAGGGCAATAAGGGAACCTAAAATATTAAACATTTCCTGAGAGTGAAGAGATTGTACATGACAGATCCCTAACACTGTTGTCTAGTGACTTAATTTCATTCCTTATGTTCTACCCTTCAAGAAGCTCTTTTAGTGCAGTCAATACTAAAAGGGGCCCTTTATTATTGCTTATGAAAATTAGCTAGGTAACTCCAAACCTAGCTGAAGTATGGCTGAGGTATAACTGAGCTATGCTGCTAAGGAATCACAACAGGAAAGGAATTATTCACTGTTTTCCATTATATTTGAACATTGTTTTCTATTTTATAGATAAGGAAACTGAGGCAGCACAGCTTTTTCAGGCATTCCTAAAAAGCTATGGATAGTCAGATTATTATAAATTATATGACATTTTACAGATATTAGGAAAACACATTTTTTCAATGAATTCTAGCCTGTTTTATTTTATTATTTTTTTTATTAATACTTTTATTTGCAAAACATATGTATGGGTAATTCCTAAACATTAACCCTTACAAAGCTTTCTGTTACAAATTTTCCCCCCTACTCCCCACCCCTCCCCTAGATAGCAGGATATCCACTACACGATAATTATGTTAGAATACTTAAATAGAATATATGTATAGTTATTGCCACACATCATTTTTTTGTTCAGGAGAAATCGTATCTATAAGAGAGAATAATCCGATAAAGGAAATACAATACAAGCAAACGTAAATAGAGAACATGAAAATGTTATGTTGTGGTCCACATTTCACATCCCTCTCTCTGGGTGTATATGGCCTTCTTCACTGAACAATTGTAATTGGTTTGAAGCATTTCATTGTTGAAGAGAGCCATGTCCATTAGAACTGATCCTCATATAGTACTGTTGTTGCCGTGTACAACGATCTCCTGGTTCTGCTAGTCTCACTCAGTATCAGTTCATGCAAGTCTCTCCAGGCCTCTCTGAAATCGTCCTGCTGGTCGTTTCTTACAGAACAATAAGATTCCATAACATTCATATACCATAATTTATTCAGCCACTCTCCAATTGATGGGCATCTACTCAATTTCCAGTTTCTAGCCACCACAAAAAGAGCTGCCACAAACATTCTTGCCCATGTGGGGCCCTTTCCCTCCTCTAAGATCTCTTTGGGATATAGGCCCAGTAGAAACACTGCTGGGTCAAAGGGTATGTACAGTTTGACAACTTTTTGGGCATAGTTCCAAATTGCTCTCCAGAATGGTTGGATCCGTTCACAGCTCCAACAACAATGCATCAATGTCCCAGTCTTCCCACATCCCCTCCAACATTCATCGTTATCTTTTCCTGTCATCTTAGCCAATCTGACAGGTGTGTAGTGGTACCTCAGAGTTGTCTTAATTTGCATTTCTCTGATCAATAGTGATTTGGAGCACCTTTTCATATGACTATAAATAGTTTTAATTTCATTATCTGAAAATTGTCTGTTCATATCCTTTGACCATTTATCAATTGGAGAATGGCTTGAATTTTTATAAATGTGAGACAATTCTCTATATATCTTAGAGATGAGACCTTTATCAGAACCCTTAAATGTAAAGATGATTTCCCAATTTGATGCTTCCCTCCTAATCTTGTCTGCATTAGTTTTGTAAGTACAGAAACTTTTTAATTTAATATAATCAAAATTATCTATCTGGTGTTCAATTAAGAGTTCCAGATCTTCTTTGGACATAAATTTATTCCATCTCCACAGGTCTGAGAGCCTGTTTTATTTTTAAATAAAATTTTATTAATATCATTTGTTATTACATTTGTATCTGCATTTCCCCATGATATTTCTTCCTCAGTTCCTTCCAGAGAGCCATAATGTATAAGAAAAAAATTCTTAAAGTATAATGTCATATCAAGTATTCCACACTTATGGTCCCCCACCTTGCAAACCAGTAGAGAGGATCTCTCATGAAGCTAAGCTTAGTTTTTATGATGATCCAGAATTCATGTATTTTATTAATGTGAAGAGATATTTTGCATAATAAAGAATCTCACTACCCATCCTTCCTCCAATCAACTTAATTTATCATCTGTGCAGCTGAGAGGGCTAGACTAAATGATTTTTAACATCTGTACTAATTTTAAAAGTCTATGAATCTGTGAAATCTAGATTTTCATAGACTAGGTTTGTATAAAGCAAAGTATACTTGTAATGCCTTTGTTGGGAATTGCCTTGGAGCTTATATATTCTAAATATCTATTGGACATTAAATGATTCCCTAAATAAGAGAAATGTTTAAGGATTTGATTTGAGATGAATAATGTATATATATATATTCACATACATATAAGCTAAGAAGAGATTCTACAATAAAGAAATGACATTCCAACTTAGAATACAAGGGGCTGAGGGACCCTACCATGTGCAAGGTGAAGCTCATTTTGGTGATACCAAGGTTAAAAATGATAGTTTCTGCCATCGAGAACTTGCAATTCAGTGGAAGAACACAACATATACAATAAATACAATGAATGGTAGAATGTAATAGAACCACAGGATTGATCTGGAGAAACTGAGGAAGAAGTAATGACTTTCAGTTGGAGGAATCAGTAAAAAGGAAACACATAATCATATTATTGAAAGAGAAGGTTTTTAAATGTAAGATGTAGAGGGAAGAAATTCATTCCAGGAGTGAGAGAAAGAACTGAAGTGACCAAAATAAAGTAGTAGTTAGTAACTCAATATGCCTGATATGTAGCATTCCTAATAGTTAGTGTATGATTATAGTTTATAAGGGAGAGATTCTCTATGGTAGAAGGCCTTAGTCAGGCCAGTAACTTAGCATTTTATCTTATAGGCAATAAACCAGTGAAGGTTCTTTGATCAATAGAGTGACATGATCAGCCCTGGACATTAGCAAGATAATTTGACAGCTTTGTGAAGGAAATGTTTGAGTGGGGGAGATCAATTAGAAGGTTGAGAAGTAATGAAAACCTAAACTTCGGTGAGAGCAATATGAGAGGAGAGGATAGACATGAGAGATGTCAGGGAGGTAGAATAAATAAGAATCCACACTTATCTAAATGCGATCAGTAAAGAAAAAGGAAAAGTCAGAGATGATTGGGCAATGGGGGAGGAGGGGCAGGTTTCAGGGAGAAAGTAAAGAATTCCGTTTTAGACAGGCTGAGTTTGAAGAGCAAAGAGACAAACAGACTGAACTTTATCGGGTAGTTTAAAGTGTAGGGCCAGAGCCTCCAGGAAACACTGGGGAAACAAGGTTGAATTGAATAATAAAATATTTCTAAGTGCTTACCATGTTCCAGGAACTGTGCTAAGTGATGGCTATATAAATATAAACAAGCAAGACAGATCCTGTCCTCTGAGAGCTTATATTCTAATAGGAGAATACATGACATAAAGGGGAGCCAGAAAGGGAGGGAGTAGGTGGTGTTGCATGGAAATTACAGACACATGGAAAGAGGCAAGAGAAGGGAAAAAAGCTCACTTTTCAGAACCCAGGGACATAGGGAATATCTCAAGTGGTTCTGGTAGTCTGTCAAGATCTTTCTAGATTTGGAATCTACAATGCTATACACAATCTTGGGAGATACCCACCCTTAGGAGTCAGAAGAAGTAAGATTAAGCAAAAATCAAAAGAGATAATGTATTATAATAATAATTGTTAAGCTTCAGAATCCAAGTATTAGAACTACCTCCTTCCAGAATTTTCATGTTTTTGCATTTATTTTCAGCTAATCAGAAACTACTGAATACAAAACAATAAACATTAATCACCTACTATGTGCTAGATATTGGAAAGGCACATAATGTTTAGATAAGAACCAGTTCTTGCTATAAAGAAGCTAATGGAGAAGCTGTGTAAAGGGAAGGGAATAAGGCACTGACTCAAAGATATATAACAGTATTGAGGAACAAAACACTACATGAGATTGGAAATGACAAATTGTTATTCTCATACTTGTTGAATAGTAACCTATTGACCTGGAAGAGTTATTTTTTTTTATTTTGGTTAGGAATGCATATGTATGGGGACAACTCTCTACAACCTGTTTTAAAGAATAGCCTGGGGCTTTGAGAGTTTAACAGATGATTACACAGCTCCAATATATGTCTTCCTGACTCCAAGGCCAGTCCTATATCCACTGTGCCACAGAGTCCCTCAAAAAAAAAAAAAAAAAAAAAGGTTAAAAACTGTTTTCAAAAGCAGAGGAAATGCATCTACCTATTGAGTATCTGGTTCAGTGTATTAACATGCCTACATGAACTCTGATTGGACCATCAATGTTTAATTCTTACCCTCAACCCCAGCACAATAGAACCAGTGGTGCATTATTATTCCTATTTATAACTAAATAGAAGCTGTATACTTTAAATATGATAAGCGTCTGCAGTAGGACAAATTCAGGAAACCTCCAAGTTAACACTGGCTTTTGACCTGCATACAGAAACTTGGCTCCCTTTCCATTGAATTTTCTTGTAGATTAGCCAAGTAGAAAGTTAAATAATTGTAAATCTATAATTACTATCAGTTAGGACAATTATAGACAATAGCAAGAAAAAAATAGAAAAAGAATGGGCCAAAGCATTCACACACTGTAATTTTTTTAATCAAACACATGAATAAGACTTTCTTGCAAGCCTAAAAGACAAGAATCAACTAACCACTAGCAAGCTGCAAAGCCTAGAATGTATGCCCACTGAATGGAGAGGAAACTTCCCTCTATCCCCACCCCCATGCACTCCCTTCTCCCTTCTAACATCCTTTAGAAAAATGGGAAATGCTATACTAAATGCGCTTCCTTCCCAGTTAACTTACATGAAATTGAACTGGTTTCTTCATTAATGGCAGTTGAAATCTCCCCTCTAGACTCTGGGGAAGAAAGTCATCCTCTACTCCTTTTCTAAAATTCTCTACTTGGGAATCCGGCATTAATGTCCCTCAGTTGCAGCAAAAGGAAGTTATAGTGGGTATCTGGCAGTGGTAGGCAGTGGGGATGTGCCCTGCCTTGGGTTATTCCCAGACTACCTCCCCTTGTGACCCTGAGACCCTCTCCCTGACCAGACCAGCACAGGTGTGGGGGGAGGACCCGTGAGTATCAGGCTTCAGGGGAATAGTGCATAACTGAAAGAGTTGGTTGTTCTAATTCCTCACGGCTCATTAGGTAGGTCCCCGGAGCTGCAGAACTGGTATTTCTCCAAATCACCATAGCTCACATGGCTCTGAAGGCAAGTTCTGTTCACAGAGAGGAGTCAGGAAAACTGGCTTCTAGATCTACCTCTGCCAACAACTAGCATGATAATTTTAGGGTAATGAATCTCTCTTTTGCCTCTATTTCCTTATATGTAAAACTGTAAGAAGTAAGAAGAATGAGAAGCATTTTCATGTTAACCCTAATAACATTAATGAAAACATTAAAAGACTTACGAATTCATCAACCTTAATGACTTCAGAGGATTGGTCCACATCAATCCATTCCTTCCCACCTCTCAGCAGAGAAGTGGCGGTCTACAGGTATAGAACAAGGCATACATTGTCAGAAATTGTCAGTGTGTTGGTTTATTTTGTGCTTATTTCTTATATTGTTATAAATACTGTCCTTATTTCTCACAATGGAGGATTCTGTGGCGGGGCGGGGGGGTGGGGGGAGCAGAGAGTAATTGGGAAATGACAGTTGTATTTAAAAGAAAGAATTAAAAAATTTAATTATTTTTAAAAAGTACAATAAACAAATTAGACTTAGATCTTTTTTAAAGCATTCCAGCTATAACCTTCTATGATTCTGAGCTTTTGAAACTCCACCTCAATTTATTTTTGAGGATTGAGTACTGTGTGTAGTTTTTTGTTGGAAAAATGTGGCATGGGAGATTATATATGTAAAATGTTTTATAAGTGTGTGTTTCTGGTGCTTTTTCTAGATACTCTTTCTATTAACACAAAGGGCACATATAAAATTTCATGGCCACAAGTCCCTTTCTATGTTACATCTGATAACAAGGATGCATGTTAATTATTTAGACATCTGTACAAAGTTGCATATACCTTTATAATAATAAGGCTATCTGAAAAAATGTTTCAATCTGTAATGTAGGACTCTTCCCACTTAAACATTTTCCCTTCTTTCATATCAGCAGTTATTTTATTGGAGCTGGGCTGAGACAGCTTAGCAACAAAGGGCAGCGTATTGATGAATTATTCATGCAATCTACATTTTCTGCCTGCTGTGGATAATTGACAGGTGTCATGTCACCTTCTACAAACTTCTCACAATTATGGACCACATATCAGACATAGTCTTCTATGTGGTGCTCTATTTCTAAACCAGTTTCATCTTTTATTTACAGCATTTTTGACTTGGCTGCCTATTTCTCTCACTTTTGATTCTAAGCCTTTTTCTCATTTAATATAACCAGCAACATTTAAATAATAAGAGTCTTTCTATGTATGTTAAGGCAGAACCACTCATTTGTGCCATGTTTTATTCATTTAGTCATTATTTCAGTCAATTTCTTGATGATAAAAAACACACTGATGAAATATGGCTGTACAGCAACTATGATCTCCTATTTAAAACTGTGTATGTTCTATTTTGTTTCCATGTGCTTTAAAATTATCAGAGGAAAAAGAGAAAATACCCTTTACAAAATAAAAATGGATCTTTCAGAGGCCTATAATTGCTGGAATAAAGAATCATATTTAGTGATTTTATGCAAAATGATTTTTTACACCTCTGGTCATATTTGCAAAGTCTCAGTTCTAAGTATGGAATAAGCCTGAGTTCTATTTAGGCCTGGGAAATAAAAAGCACACAAAACAGTTTCTTATACTTCTGTGCTATATTTCTTGAAACCTCGATCTATATTTTATTTTGATTTAAGTTTGCAATATGAGGTAGTAGTAATCAGTACTAAGCTCATAGCTCATACTTTTATTTTGAAGAGTTACACAAGCTCATATTTTAAACAATAACGATTGGACCACATGTTAAGTATTCCCAAGCCTATAGGAAGTCTATGCTACCAGAAACCAAAGCCCCATCATTCACCAGGTGGCAGCTCTCTGAATTACAGGCATAGTTCTTAAGAGGAATTAACCAGCTGCCATAGGAGTTGCTTTGTAAATGCAAGTGTATTAAGTGTCAGCAAATGTGATAGCTTTAATTGTATAAAATAAAGAAGACATTTAAATTTATAGTGAACTAGTACTAGAACTAGTGTACCCCAAAGAGATCAAAAAAAAAAGAAAAAAAAGAATTGGAAATCCAGAGGATGTCCATAAATTGGGGAATGGTTGAATGATTTTGGTGTATGATTGTGGTAGGATACTTTGTGTTATAAGAAATGACAAGAAAGGTGGTTTCAGAAAAATCTGAGAAGATTTATATGAACTGATGCAAAGTGAAGTAACCAGAACTAGGACAGCATTTTAACAGTAATTAACAGCAATATTGTATGGTGATCAAATGTGAATGACTTAGCAATACAACAATATAAAACAATTCCAAAGGGTATATGATGAAAAATGCTATCCACTTCCAAGGGAAAAAAAAATTGATGGCATATGAATGAAGATTGAAGCACACTTTTTAAAACTTTTTATTTTGGGGGGTTTTGGTCTGTTTTTAACATGGCTAATAAGGAAATATATTTTGCATAATTGCACATGTATAATCTGTATCAATTGCTTCTCAAGGAAAGAAGAAAGGCAGAGAATTTGGAACTCAACATTTTGAAAAATGAACGTTAAAAATATTTATTTACGTGTAATTGAGAAGAAAATTAAATAAAATTTACAGTGGAAGAAATTTTGTGTCCTCTATATTCTGAATGTGTGATGTTTGGGTATTAGGAGGCAGGTGTTTTTATTCTTAGCAATATAAATAAGATTTTATACAGAAATTTAAATTATTTTAGAACTTTTTCCATTTCTTACAATATATTCGGAAAAATAAGAATATTACTGAATAATAAAGTACCATTTTATGGCATAGAGGCTATAAAGTAATGGAGATTAGTTGAAACAGAATAAATAATGAGGGAGAGACTTATATGAAGACTGTAGATGTTGAATTTGGCTTTGAAAGAAGAATAGGTAGGGCAGCTAAATAGAGCATTGGCCTTGAATCAGATTTGATATGAGTTCAAATCCAGTCTCAGACAGTTAACACTTACTAGCTATGTGACCCTAAGCAAGTCACTTAACCTCAATTGCCTCAAAACAAACAAACAAAAAAAAAAACAGAGAGAAGAGTAGGATTTAGATAGATGAGAAAAGAAAGGATAATTAAAGAGTATAACCATGATATGTGTTCATTTGACAGATGGGGAACTATGTATAAACTATCAATGAAGTTATAATTGCACAGATTAGGGCCAGTAGAATGTAAGTTTCTTGAGAACCTTCTTTTTTTTTTTTTTCAACATCTCCATAGTCTAATATAATGCCTTGACAAGTACTTAATAAATGTTTTATTTATCCTATTATGAGTGTTTAACAATAGTGAATAGCTAACATATCACTGACAGAGTCCTTTTGTTGTAGTAAATGTATGAAAGAGGACAATAAATTTAAGAGTAGTTTTCTGAATATGCATAATAACATTGACATTTATTGAAAATTGACTGTAGCATATGAATGAGAATTACACATCTGCGTGGGTCCAGGGTTAAAAACACAATTTGATAAAGAGCTGTGTCCATACAATGAAATATAAGATTTTAAATATAATAGTCAATCTATTACTTTTAGCTATCTAATGGCCAATGTACTTTCGGAGTTGTAGCTATGAGTCATGGAACACAGTATAGTCTCTGAAGAATTGAAAACGAATATCAGCCAGAGGGCAATGGAAGGGCATGTGGTGGGTATGAGTAGGCTGCAATATATTTAAAAGAACTGAAAAGGAAAAGCAGAGTAAGAAATATATGATTGAAAAAATGAGTTAATCATATAACAAGAACAAGGGATAATGATCCACTACTGCAATGTCCTCTATATTTTAGGAGAATAGAACAAACAAAAATTGTCTTAAAGTTTAAGGCCAAGAAGCTAACTGGAAAGAACAAGCTGCAGAAAGAAAGGAAGCATTGTTGTATAATAGAAAGGGCACTGGTTTTGAAGATTTGGGTTCTAGTCCCATATATGCTAATGGTTAATTATGTGGATTTAAATATATTGTTTGACCTCTCCAAGGCTCAGTTTTTCTACCTCTAAAATGGGAATTGTAATAAATGCAATGCTGGCCTCAATAGGCTATTGAAAGAGATAATGTATGTGAAAGGACTTTGTCAGCTATTGAGCTTTACACAAATGTGAAGTATTATTCCTAAACTTTGAATCTGGTTACCAAGGAAAATGTTGGAATTCCCTTCTCCATGAGTTGGTTTTTTTTTTTTTTTTTGAAAGGCTATGGTCTGTTCTTTCTGGTATGATTTATGTGCCTACCATCTGGTAAAAGAATAGACTAGATTGCTTTTCAAAGCCCCTTCTGGCCCTATGATTCAATGGTATTAGTTGAGATTCCATCAGCTTAGATAGCAAGAAAACAAAACACTTATCATATAGCTCCACAGAAGCAGTATACTGCACAGCCGAAACCGACCAGTCTCTATGTCTTCATTCCATTACACTGTGCTTCTGTCCAGCCATCTCAAGTGGAAATTCATACTTAAAGCTGAAAAGGTAGATAAAGATATGTTTCTTATTTCTTTGCTATCATACACTGCTGTATAACCTAAAGCAGATATGATGGATTAGTTCTATGATAACTTGGGGGGGTGTTCTCTTCTGCAGCATCTCTGATATTCTCATTTCTATTCCCCTCTTTATTTGACACTTTGCTCCCCACCTCCTTTCTTTACCCACAGAATTGCAAATGGTCTCAGAAAGCAGGTATGCTTTCTGAAAGAAAGTAAGAAAAGCTTACTACAGTGTAGTTATGGATGTCATGGTTATCAGGGTGTTATGAATAGATAAGCTTTGAAATAGATAACAGATACTACGGACCAGAACAGAATCTCTTACCCTGGATATGGAGTTATTCTATTTAGAAGAATGGCTATTGTTTAGTAGTCATTGTGCAGCAAAAAAGAAACAACAAAAAAAGCAAAAATAAAAGAAACTCCATGTGTTAGATGGTTTATGAAGCACATTTACAAGATGGTATTTGGGAGGAAAAGGGACTATTTTACTTGCCCCGTGCTCAAGAATCACCTACAGCTGAGGCTTGTGTGCTTAATTTGATAATCTTACTAGAAAAGGATTCTGAGACTATATAATATTGTAGGTGCTTTGACTTACACTGTCAGAGAAAAATATCATGCAAATTGCCAAGATGGTGATTCTGAAAAACCATTTACAATATTCAATTAACAATAATTAAGGTTCTCAGCAGGGTGCTCCTCACTGACTTGCTAAGTAGCATGAAATTGGTAACAGGCAATCCCAATGGACCAAAAAAAAATGATAATAAGTACAAAAAACTTAAAGACAGTTGAAATGAAACCAATTATGACCAAATTATATTGACCAAATATAAACACAACAAGCTGAACAGAGAATATTTAATTCTCCAACAAGAAGTATTTAAAAGCCAAGCTAATAACATTTTAATCATGAATTGGTAATCAAATCCACTTCTGTTCTGGGAAGTGAATTGGTTTCAAAATGTTGAAATTATGTATATCTCAATAGAGAATCTTATTAATATCAATTTATTGTTATGAAATCATTTCTATAAGATGAAAAATGTGGATTCTAAATAGTCAATCTAGTTAATAGTGGTATATAATTGATTTCAATTACCAATCATCTCTGTCCATTTTAGGCAAGCCTCAGTCCACAATCAGTACCCACACAAATATTATTATTAACTTTATGAGTTTAGAATTTAGTCATTTAAAACTCTTTCAGAACACAACATTTAACCATAAGCATCTTAAAATAATATTTTAATGAATGTGTTCTCTTCCATATGCAGATTTCCTCTACTAAGATAGTTAACAATCCATTCAAGCCTTCTTATTCTGTATGATTTTAGGTCTTTTACCAGGCCTTTTTAAATTTTGTGAGTAACTGTGAGTCTTAGACTGCTCATTTATTGTTCCTTGCTCTTGCTACATGTCAGGCTTGCTTCCTTTTCTGGATGTGTCTGACATCAACAATGTCTTTTATAACCAACCTTACATAGAAGTTGTAATTGACAATATGCTGTAGTTTCCTTATGCTACCTATAAATCTTTGTCATCTTTTGGGTCACCTGCAAATTAATCCCTTTTGTTTCATGATTTTGCATGATTCTCAGTTGCATAATATCATTAAGTGAATATTAGTGTTTTGGGGTATGAATTTTTGTACAAAAAAGCAGTTTAGGATTATTAAAGTCACTGTATAATTACCCAAATGCAGTCTTTCTCATTTTACTCCTATTTAATTTTGGGCCAACCTCCATGGCTATCTGTAGTAGCTGTCCAAGATATTAATGCTGATGAACTAGCTCAATGGACTGTCTATCTATCTCCAGGCTATGATCTATGTGATACATATTTTTCATCCACTTGATTTTTCTTCTTTGAATTGTTAGCCTAATAACTTGAGAGGCTATGGATCTCATTGGGGATGTGGTATATTTCAGGAGATGATACAATTATCATAATACCATCTGAAAAGAAAAGTATTTCAAAATCCAGTTATCATCAGGAGAACTTGCTTCCATTTGGACTCAGCATTGGACAGCTTCCGTGCAGTAGCAAACTTGTTTGGAAAATGTGTGCCTTCATTAATGTCTGACTATATATTGATAACCAAATGGTCATGAAACAAAGCTATTTATAATGCTGCATTTATCAGGGAATCTTCTATGATGCTAATATATATTTTATATATGAAATAGCTTGTTGAAGGATAGCCTTTAAGACTATTGCTCTTTTGGATCAAATACTTTGTGTGTGTGCGTTTTAAATAATCAACAAACAATGAACAATAAACAATGTATCCTCTATACCTCCCAGTCAGTTGTGTTTTTCTGAAGATGTGGTTTGTGGTTTGCTGCAAAGATTCTTCCATTAACACCTATCTATTCTCTTCCACTTCTAAAACCCAATGCTACTTCTTATTGTTCAATCATTTTTCAGTAGTGCCTGATTTTTCATGACTTCATTTGGGATTTTCTTGGCATTTCCTTCTCCAGATCATGAGGAAATAGAGATTAAGTAACCAGAGTTTAAGTGATAAACAGGGTTAAGTGACCTACTCACAGTCTCAAAGCTAGTAAATGACTGAGGCCAGATTTGAATTTAGGAAGATGTCTTCCTAACTAGGTCCAGCACTGCACATTTACCCACCAAGCTGCTTATTTTGCTACCATTTGAAACTAATTGTTCTTTACTGCTGTAGACATTGAGCAACAAACATTATCCATAAGACACATAGCTATATGACAGTGTCCCTTCAATACGGTATAGACTTATAGTAATAAAGACAGAATTTCTATGTAGATACAAGGTATCCCAAAAGGCTTAAGCGTGTTTGTAAGTTTTAATAGCTTTCTATCTACTGCAAACTGTCTTTATGCAGTATCAATGTAGTCTAACAGAATATCTATATTTTTTAAAATATCATAGATAATAATTTAGAGCTAGAAGAGATCCCAGGGATCATCTAATCCAGCCTTTTCATTGCACAAATGAGGAAACTGAGTCCTTAGGTTCACATACATGGTCAATGACATAGCTAGACATAGAGCTGCTGACTTGTATCATAGCCTTTTTTTCCATTCCACTGTAGGGCCCACCTAGCAATAATCATGGCCACTCCTCCATCACTTCAAAAGATCTGATTTTATCTACATAGTTGCTTCTACCATTGATGGTGAATAAAGTTCTATCCATGTCTTAGGACATGAATTTTTGAGTTTCTGTGGCCAAAAAAAAGTTATCTGATAACCAACAATCTAATGATTAGTCTTTGAATTTAACTAAAATAATAATTGGGTAAAAGGCAGTATACCATGGTGGATAGAGAACTGACCTTGAAATCAGAAAGAGCTAGTTCTACTCCTGACTTTGAACATATTAACTGGGTAAACTTGGATAAGTCATTTAACTACTGAGCATCATGGGCAACTTGCCAAGACAGTAAATTGCAGGGTATTGATGGAGTTTCTACACTGGAATTCCCCAAGTTAATGAGGTTAGGTTTTAACAGATAAACAAAAAATTTCTGATGACAAACACAAAGCCTGCTGCTTGTCCTTTATTCAAAGTCTCCAATTCAGCATTAAGTATAAGAGCTTGGAAGTTGGAATAGGTATGCAAGGTTAAGGAAAGATCTGTAGAGTGAAATAGGTAGATACTAAGAAAGGTTCAGAACAAAGGCATAATTTGCAAAGTTACCAACTCTCATAATTTTTTTATTAAAACTTTTTATTTGCAAAACATATGTCTGGGTAATTCTTCAACATTAACCCTTACAAAGCTTTCTGTTACAATTTTCCCCCCTACTTCCCACCCCTCCCCTAGATGGCAGGATATCCACTACATGTTAATTATGTTAAAATACTTGACAAATCGAATATATGTATACATATTTCCACACATCATTTTTGTACAAGAGAAATCATATCTACAAGAAAGAAAAATCAGAGAAAGGAAACACAATGCAAGCAAACATCAGTAGAGAGCATGAAAATGTTATGTGTGGTCCACATTTCACAACCCTCTTTCAGGGTGTTTATGGCTTTCTTCACTGAACAATTGGAAGTGGTTTGAAACATTTCATTGTTGAAGAGAGCCATGTCCATCAGAATTGATCATCATATAGTATTGTTGTTGCAGTGTATAATGATCTCCTGGTTCTGCTCGTTTCACTCAGCATCAGTTCATGCAAGTCTCTCCAGGCCTCTCTGAAATCGTCCTGCTGGTCTTTTCTTATAGAACAATAATATTCCATAACATTCATATACCATAATTTATTCATCCATTCTCCAATTGATGGGCATCCATTCAGTTTCCAGTTTCTAGCCACTACAAAAAGGGCTTTCACAAACATTCTTGCACATGTGGGGCCCTTTCCTTCCTTTATGATTTCTTTGGGATATAAGCCCAATAGAAACGCTGCTAGGTCAAAGGGTATGCACAGTTTGATAACTTTTTGAGCATAGTTCCAAATTGCTCTCCAGAATGGCTGGATCCATTCACAGTTCCACCAACAATGCATCAGTGTCCCAGCCTTCCCACATCCCCTCCAACATTCATCATTATCTTTTCCTGTCATTTTAGCCAATCTGACAGGTGTGTAGTGGTGTAGTGGTACCTCAGAGTTGTCTTAATTTGCATTTCTCTGATCAATAGTGATTTGGAGCACCTTTTCATATGACTACAAATAGTTTTAATTTCATCATCTGAAAACTGTCTGTTCATAACTCTCATAACTTTTGAAATATGAAGAAATGGGCTGGCCACTCTCCCTTTTTATTCATCTGGGTATATACTATCATTAATTAGCCTAGAAATGTGGCTCCAAAGTAATCTTCTTTCTATTTACCTAAAAGATCAATGCACCAACATGCTTATCAGGGAACAGGAAGAAGGATTTTCCCTCTGGAAGAAATTTGGGATACTGGGGACTTCACAAAGCTAATAGGAGTAACGGGGGAGTAATGGCATCTTAGAAAAGCAAAAGGGCCTCAGAGATATGAGAGCTAGGGCTGGTGGAGAGGAAAAATGATAGGTGACAAGGTGGAGGAAGTCTATGACAACCCATGATACCACAGACCCACCTGAGCCAACTAGTTCTGATATCTCATAGTAACATAAGTCCTTGCTTTCAAGGAGAAACAGGATAGGTAGGGAGATGACTAGAAAGATGACAAGAAAAGATGACTAATGGTTCCAGGCAATATATAAGCGCTAAATGAATTATAGGGACAGAAAATACCATAGGGGGGGCCAGAAAAAAAAGATTCAGTGTCATTCTGTTGTGGCTTACAGCCAAGAAACTGATACAATAGGAACTGATATAATAGTATATCCAAATTACACTTCATCCAATAAGCTGATTTGGTCCTACAGATACTGTCCCAGCCAAGTGTCTTCCCAACTTAAATAAAAATGACCAAGGAAAGAAGGATTGGCCCTTGGTAGTTGAGGAATAAACATATATCTTAAATTTTCTGACTATCATGAACTACCTGACTACCACTGAGATCATAGATCTGTAGTTGGAAGGGACTTCAAAAGAACCTCACAACCTGCTTCACTTTATGAAGGAAACTTGAAGCCACGAGGTGCCTCCTCAAGGTAATGTTGTACAAGAAATAGGATGCAATAGCCTCATGTTCATCTGAAATTTTGAATATCTCTAGCTAACATCTGGTAATCTTTGAGCATTGTCTTGATACTTTTAATGGTTTTAGGAACAGAGGACCACAGCATTAGAGTTGGAAAGAAGATGAGAGATTGCCCAATTTTTAGTCAGAAGTCTAATCTAGAGGGAAAAAGAAAAACAGGATAACACACCCTATTTTACAGTTGAGGGACAGGAGACACAGAATGATGGCATGATTTAGCTGAGGTCACATAGCCTGGCTGTGGCAAAACCAGGATGAGAATATGGGTTTCCTCACTCCCAGTATGGTGATTGTTCCATAGTACCATGATATTGCCTACCTATCATTTCCTCAGCTGCTCAGCAGCAGCAGCCCATCTGCTCTCTATGTTCTTCCCTAGGCATGCATCCCTGCTTATTTTCTTACAAGCTGTTCATAAATGGCTGTATTGTTCAGAGAAGCTTTTGGCTTGTAATCGGCCTCTCAGCAATTTCCTCTTCCCTTCTCTTGCTTTAAATTGATGTATACACATTCACTGAGTACCTATACAATGTGTAAGGCATTGTACAAATGCAAGGAGAGACATTTAAAAATGTCTTTTTATATTATATACATATAATATACATATTACAAATATACTTCTATATGGTATATACTTACATATGCAGTATACAAATACTGTATAGTTATTCTTACACACACACACACACATATTTGTAAAATGTCCATTTTCTTCCATATCCATTATCTCCTTAGAGGCTTACCAAAACCTTGAGAGAGAGGTATTATGGATATTATTATCTCCATTTTATAGATGAGAAGTCTGAGTTGGGGGTGAGACTAACTTGCTCAAATTCAAATTCTGTATTTAAACCCACATCTTACTCATTCTAAGTTGCATGTTTCACTCACTACACCACACTTCCCTTCTCCATACCCCCAAGTATATCACATTGTACTTCAGTAATGGAGGAAACAAAAAAGTACATGATATAGTTCTGGAAAGAGAAAATCAAGAAAGAAATATGAACTGTTCTAAAATGATTCAATTGTATGGCCGTATTTAAGGATTTACACTTCATCCTGTAAGCTTATTTGATTCACACATATTGTCCATCTATCAAGTTATTTTGCCTACTTTGGTAAAAGTGGTCATCCAATGAAGGACTGAGTGTTTTGTGACCAAATCCATCAGCACTCTTCTGGAATCACAGATTGAATTATAGACCTAGAAGGGACCTTAGGGACAACTCAATTCTTCTACAGATCTCTGACATTACAATTGAGATAGTATTTTGTCAAGGTGTAAACTGACTGCTTCTAATTTCATTGTGTGGAACACAATATTCCAATCACCAACTCAGGCCCAGGACTACATTCACTAGGCTATTAGGCTATATTCCAGCACCCTGAGCAAGTTTCTGTCTCATTGAAAAATCAGTTTTATTAATTTCATGCATTCTGTAGATTCTGTTCTTCTTATCTTTTTGCATTTTCTTTAAACCACTTGGGGTCATCCTCCCCCCTCCCCATATACTCCTAGAGAAAATTTAGCAAATCAAAACAAGTGTGGCCTTAGTGAAAAATCTGTACAAAGGAATGAAGATAATAATGTTTAAAAAAAAACAATGCAATGTAGCTAAAATTAAGTCAAAAGACCTGTCAGTCACTTTCGAGGATTACACTTTTCATTCCTTGAAAATCTTGAATATAGAATTTCAGATATTTGATGATATGCTTGCTTTGAGTCTATCTTACAGATAAAATGACAAGTCTTGAACTGCAGGTTTTAGGGTCTTTTCAATAGGCATGATAATTTGGGGAAATAGTTAGCTCATCAAAATTGGCTGGGAGCCCTGTTTTCATATTCTCTAGACAGAAGTCACTGAACCACAACTCTGCTGCCTAGAAACAAGCTGTATAGAAGGAAAAAGAGAAGATAAACTGGACAGTTATCCCAATTCAAATATGAAAGCTACATTATTCTCAAAGAGAACTGACACTTTGGCGAATTATAGTGCATTCAGTTGTGCTTGGAAAGAACTGAACCAGGAAGCATGAAAGTAGAGTTTGTTTCTTACCTCAGCTATCTATTCCCTATGTGATCTTGGTCATGTCATTTACTTTCTTTTGCCCTCATTGTCCTCACTTGGAAAAAAAAGAACATACTATACTAGATGATTTTGTAGATCCCTTCTCCATGTAAAAATACATAGCTCAGCCATCTGCATCCAGAGAAAGAACTGTAGAGATTGAATAAGGACTACAAACATAGCATTTTTCACTTTTTTGTTGTTATTTGCTTGCATTTTGTTTTCTCTCTCATTTTTTCCTTTTTGACCTGATTTTTCTTGTGCAGCATGATAATTGTGGAAATATGTATAGAAGAATACAATTTGGAACACAAGGTTTTGCAAGACTGGATGTTGAAAACTATGCATATGTTTTGAAAATAAAAGGCTTTAACAAAAAAAGAAAAGAAAAAGCTTTATTAAAAAAACAAGAAAATAAAGTGGAAAAAAATTTTAAAAAAGAAATGTACCAAAAATGCATGGCTCTGTGGATTGATCAAAGAGTTGTATTAATTATTTCTATTTGCAAGTAGCTTTCATTTTAGGAAAATTTAGCATATAAAATCCAAATGTACAAAACATACAAATTAAGTAGATGGTATACTAGAAAAATAATTTGCATTGCTTTCTTTAAATAGCGGTTTCTCCTGATGGATTTAATATCTGATTCCTTTTACAGAAGTTTGATTTTGTGAATAATTTCTTAATAGTGAATCTATTGCACAGAGGGAACCATTCTAGTTAATTGAATGTTACCTAGTTGCTTTCAAATTAACTTGAGACAGTGGCAAAATGGATAGAATGCTGGGTCTGGAGTCAGGAAGACTTACCTTCCTGAATGCAAATCTGGCCTCAGACACATACTAACTCTGTGACCCTGGGCAAGTCACTTAATCCTGTTTGCCTCAGTTTTCTCATCTGTAAAATGAGCTAGAGAAGGAAATGGCAAACCGCTCCAGTCTCTTTGCTGAGAAAACCCTAAATGAGGTCTTGAAGAGTTGGGCATGACTGAAATGACTGAACAACAACAGTGAAAATTTGACCATCCAGGTCTGAAGAATGGTAATATTAGGTTAAGAAAGTATTACTTTTGATCTGTCTTTTGGTCTGTGTATTTACCTACATTTGCTTTAGTCTTTGGATAAAACTTCCAGTTGTCTCAGGAAATACAAGACACTGGCTGTCAGTGACATTTCTGGGTATAGAGTGACAAGTACAGGTTCCATCTACAATAATGAGATTTGTACCCAAGTCACCATATTTACCTTTGCTTTTCTGCCAAACATTTTCTGTTTGTCTTCTTTCCTGTTAAGCCAACATCCCTTATCAAATATGAATTACAGTAATGCCATGCTGGGCTCACAAGCTTAAGATGTTGACCAAAAAAGCTTTTATTTTTTGTTGAGACAATGGGGGTTAAGTGATTTGCTCAGGATCACACAGCTAGTATGTGGTAAGTGTTAAGTGTCTGAGGTCAAATTTGAACTCAGGGCCTCCTGACTTCAGAGCTAGTGTTTGATCCACTTCACCATCTAGTTGCCCAAAGGTAATCTTGTAAAGAAATTGGCTTTTGGTCAAAATGCTCAATAGGGGTAATTGGGTGATTTTTTGTTTGTTGGTTGGTTTTGAGGGAAAGGAAGAAGAGGAGTAAAGTGTTTGATCACCACCATGGTGACTTAGTACAGTGGAAGAAATGGTAAACTGAGAATCAAGGAACTTGGGTTCAAACCTAGCTCTGCTATTTATTACCCTTGCAATCTTGGGTAATTGAGTGAATTTTCAGGGTCTGAGTTCCTTACTTATACAATGATAGGGTTAGACTGGATGACCTCAGAAGTAACTGCCATCTCTAAATCAATGATTGATTTGTGAAATTCTGAAATGACATTGTTCGGTCATGTCTGATTTTTTTGTGAGCCTATTTAGGGTTTTCTTGCAAAGATACTGGAATGGTTTGCCATTTCTTTTTCCAACTCACTTTACAGACGAGGAAACTGAAGTAATCAGGGTTAAGTTACTTGGTCATACAGCTAGTAATGTTTGAGGTCAATTTTTTTCTTTTATTAATTATATATTTTTAATTAAAGCTTTTTAATTTTCAAAACATGCATGGATAGTTTTTCAACATTAACCCTTGCAAAATCTTGTGTTTCAATCCCCCCCCATCCCCTTCCCTAGATGGCAAGTAATCTGATATATGTTAAATCCAATATATGCATAAATATTTATACAATTATCTTGCTGCACAAGAAAAATCAAATCAAAAAGGAAAAAAATGAGAAAGAAAATGCAAGCAAACAACAACAAAACACTCAGTTTCTACAGTCCTCTCTCTGGATGTAGATGGCTCTCTTTATCACAAGATCATTGGAACAGGTCTGGATCATCTCATTGTTGAAAAGAGCCACGTCCATCAGAATTGATCATCATATAATCTTGTTGCCTAGTACAATGATCTTCTGGTTCTGCTGAGGCCAAATTTGAACTCAGAAAGATTTCTTCCCAATACAAGCTCTTTATTCACCATGCCACCTAGCTTCCCTATAAAATTATATTCAGCATTATAGTATAGATGAGAGGCAATAAGCTATTGAATTCAGAGTCAGAGAACTGGATTTGAATGCTAACTCAGTTACTTATTACTTGTTACAAGATGTTAAAATTGCCCTGTGTAATGCCAGAATCCATGTGGAAATTCCAAATGTCCAATCGCTGAGACAGGAAATTTCCCCACTTTCTCAAATGGTGGATTTCCAGAAGCACACAGTTTCCTTTTTCTTTTAAAAATGTATTCTAATCTTAGTAACCAGCAACAAAAATATTAGGAAGATATCTAACAAAAATATTATGTATGAAATAATAAACTCCAACATTTTTAGCTTTTGAAGTTAATTTTAATAAATTAGGAATTAAGAGCCAAGATGGCGAACTGCAGACAGTGTTCTCTGTGAACTCCTGGGACCTTCCCTCAGACCCAGACAAAGTGAGCCTCCGAACTGGTTTTGGAGTGAGGGCTCCACCAAACATTTGGACTACAACGCACTTCTATCAAAAATCTACCTTGAAAGAACTCCGGAGAAGGTTAGCCTCAGGGGAAATCGGCCGCTGGTCGAGATCAGACTCCAGCCGGGGCAGAAGTCAGGGCTGTGATAGAGGGGCGGATTTTAGGCACCCAGGAAGCCCCTGGGAGATGCCTGGGCCACTTTGCTCTGCTTGCAGGCAGGTGCTTTGGCAGATCTGCCTTTGGTAAAGGGTGGATCGAGACCAGCTGAAAACGTGGTCCTAGTGCGAATCTAGCCTGACCAGCCTCAGACTGGAAGTCAACTCGGCAAACTGCCCCAGGGCAAATACAAATTGTTGCAGTATTCTCTGCTTTTGACCAATATCCCAACTTTAAATCATGAGCAAGAAGCAGAAGAGAGCTCTCACCATAGAAAGCTTTTATGGAGAAAAAAATAGAACAGTCCCCAGATCTGACATTATGAAAACAATCCCAGATGAAGCCACAAAGGCAGACTTAAGTTGGTCTCCCTTTCAGAAGGCTTACCTAGGAAGATTGCATTAAGAATCTCAAAAGAGAGCTAGAAGAAGAATGGGGAAATAAATTGAGATCAGGGCAACAGAAATATCAAAAACTGGAAAATAGGACTGGTGAATTGGAAAAAGAAAACAGTTCACTGAAAAACAAAATTGGTGAATTGGAAAAAATCACCAATTCACTGGAAAATAAAAATGGTGAACTGAAAAACAAAATTGGTGAATTGGAAAAAGAAAATTCACTGAAAAACAAAATTGGTGAATTGGAAAAAGACAACAATTCACTGAAAAATAAAACTGGCAAAATGGAAAAAGAATGCATTGAATCAAGAAATTCAATTGGCCAGCTACAAAAGGAGCTAAAAAAGATAACTGAAGGAAATAATACTTTAAAAATTAAAATTGAACAAATAGAAGTAAATGACTCAATAAGACTTCAAGAATCAGTCAAACAAAAACCAAAAAATGAAAAAATAGAAGAAAATATGAAATATCTCCTAGGAAAAACAACTGACTTGGAAAACAGATACAGAAGAGACAATTTAAGGATTATCGGACTCCCTGAAAGCCACGATAAAAAAAAGAACCTGGATGCTATCTTCCAGGAAATCATGAAAGAGAATTGCCCTGATGTTTTAGAATCAGAAGGCAAAATTGGCATTGAAAGAATTCGCCGATCACCTCCAGAAAGAGACCCCAAAATTAAAACCCCAAGGAATATCGTGGCCAAATTTCAGGACTATAGCACCAAAGAAAAGATATTGCAAGCAGCTAGAAAGAAAGAGTTCAAATACCGAGGAACTGTCATTAGAATTACACAGGATCTGTCAGCTTCCACTTTAAAGGATCGAAGGGCCTGGAATCAGATATTCCGAAAGGCAAAAGAACTTGGATTACAGCCAAGAATAAGTTATCCAGCTAGAATGAGCATCATCTTCCAGGGAAGAAGATGGTCATTCAATGATACAGGAGAATTTCACCTATTTCTAATGAAAAGACCAGATCTGAACAAAAAATTTGACCTCCAAATAGAGAACTCAAGAGAAGCATAAAAAGGTAAAAAGGAAAACTCTTGAGAACTATATTTCTACTATAGGTATCCTTAAAGAATGGCAGTATAATTTGATTTTTCTTTGATAATAATGGAAAAGAAATTAGAGGTGGAAGGGATACCATACTGAAAAAGAAAAAGGGGGGAGGGGGGAAAGGAGGCAAAATAAAGTAAAAATAAAGGAGGTAAAATAAATTAGGAATTAAAACATGCTATTTGCTTCCAGGTACATTTCTAAAATTTCATTTTTGTGTATTGTTAAAAATCTTATTGGTATTACTACCACACATATCCTCACCACCATTATTATTTATGCAATTACAGCCAGTATATTGTATATTCTTGCTCAAACATTGATTGCTTCAACTTGAATCACTTCATGTATGTCTTCCCATATTTTTGGTATTCTTCATATTTGAAATTATATTTCATTCCATTTCTAACCACCAGAAGGAAGTCATGAGCCAGGCCTTCCAACCAAGTGCTGACTGACAGACTCTTCCAGGTGCTGACAGCTTGAACAGGTGCTGATGGTCTCAGCAGGCATATGCACATTGGAGCCCTCTGGCTCAGATCAAGGCCACATACATGTTATCTCTACTTTTCCCATATTGGGCTAACTCTTCTTTTAAAGAAATTTGCTCTGTTGGTTAAGGGTATTTTTTTTTTGCAAGGCTGATGTATGTCCTACAAGGTTATGAACAAAAATCTTGGCACATGCATACATGGAACATGCATACTTTCCCTCTCTTCCATTCACTCCTTGTCTTTTTCTGAAGTTCCTCTCTGTCTTTTTTCCTTTTCTCTCTTTTCTCATTTCCTCTTATCCCCCATTCTCCTTTTCTCTTCTCTTCCTCTTCATCATTATCTCTTTTTCTTCTCCCCATCTCTCTATTACCATTTCATCTTCTCTGAATTAAAATTGTCTCCCTTAAAAAAAAAAGAAATAGAATTTTTTATCTCTCGATTTACTAATCACTGAAGGGAGGATAAGGGAACACTTATTAAATACCTACTATATGCCAAGTGTTTTACAGATATCTCATTTGATCCTCACAGCAATCCTGTGATCATTTTAGGGATGGAGATACTGAAGCAAACATAGATTAAGTATCTTTCCTAAGGTCACGCAGCTAGTAAATACCTGATTTTAGCTTTTGCCCTGATTATTGGAGTGTAAATGCTTACACTGAAAATTTGGCAGAAACTCTTGAGAACTGGTCTGAGCTAGCTCCAGCACTGGAAGAGGAAGTATGTCATTGATTAGCCTCAAGTTCAAAGTACCCTGGAGCTCTGAATTCTTAAACCTATGACTCAAAAGCTCCCCACCAGCATACTTATCTTTAATAGTCATGTAGAAGGCACTATCAGTTCAAAACAAAAATATTTACTGAAATAGTTTAGTATAAATAATATTTTAAGTGAAAATTTTTACATTTTATTTTTCCAATTACACTTTAAAACAATTATGGACATTTATTTTAAAAACTTTTTAAGTTCCAAATTCTCTCCCATTTTCCTTTTCCTCTGTCCATCCTGAGAAGGCAAGCAATTTGTTATATGTTATAAATGTACAGTTCTGCAAAACATATTTCCACATTAGCCATGTTGCAAAAGAAAATATAGACCAAAAATAAAATAAAAGAACATTTTTAAAAAGTATGATTCAATTTGCATTCAGACTCTACCAGTTCTTTTTCTGGAAGTGAATAGCATTTTAATTTTTATTATAAGTCTTTCGGAATTGTCTTGCCTCATTGTATTGCTGAGAATAGTTAAGTCATTCGCAGTTGATAATCTTTACACTATTGCTGTTACTAGTTCTGCTTACTTCACCTAAAATTAGTTCATATTTCTTCCCATTTTCTTCTGAAACTATCCTCTTCATTATTTCTTATAGCACAATAATATTCTATCATAATAAAATACCACAACTTGTTCGGTCATTCCCCAATTGATGGACATTCCCTCAATTTCCAATACTTTACCACCACAAAAAAGAGCTGCTATAAATATTTTTATACAACGTTCCCTTTTTAAACAAAATTTTCTTTGGGATACAGACCTAGTAGTAGTATTGCTAGATCAAAGAGTATTCACGATTTTGGGGACTTGGTTCCAAATTGCTCTCCACAATTCCACCAATAAAGCATTAGTATCCCAATTTTTCTATATCCCTTCCAATATTTGTCATTTTCCTTTCATGCCATATTAGCCAATCTGATAGGGATGTAGTATTACCTCAGATTGTTTGATTTGCATTTCTCTAATCAGTAGTGGTTTAATGCATTTTTTTTAACTGACTACAGTTAGGTTTTGATTTCTTCATCTTAAAACTACCTGTTCATATCATTTGACAATTTATCAATTGGGGAATAATTCTTATAAATTTGATTCCATTTTTAATATATTTAAGGAAAATGTATCAGATAGATTTGCTGTAAAAAAAATTCCTCCAGTTTCCTGTTCCTTCTAATCTTGATTGCATTAATGTAACATGTCATAATGCTCCTTATTTTTTATTTGGCTATAATTCTTCTTTTATCCACAGATCTGAAAATAAAATATACCATGTACTCCTAATTTGTTTATGATATCATCCCTTATGACTGAATCATATACCCATTTTGATCTTATTTTGGTACATGGTGTGAGATGTTGGTTTCTACCTAAATTATGCCAAACTATAGCATGAATAATATTAGCAAAATATTTCCCCCCAAAACATGAGAAAAACTTTTCCACAAATACAAACAATCTCATTAAGAAGAATGGGTCCACAAACTAGGGAAAAATAAAATACTAAAAAAAAAAGATATTTTGTTAATTCATATGAAGCTTGTGATCCACTTTAAAAAAGCTCTTTTTCAGATTAATCTGTTGTAGGAGCCATATGTTATGGGGCCCATTAATCTACAATTGCCATGATAAAAAGAAAAGAAAAGAATGTATATACACATAGAATATACTGGTAAAAAAAATTCATCTTTAGGGTACCTATGTAACTTAGAAAACGTATACTTCCGGCATTGCAGGAACGAGATGTCCTTTCCCTTCTAGTGGTATCCTTATGTGGCTCTCCCCAGGATGCAGTATCTCTTCTGGCAGGGTCATTCAGCTGGATTACTTCATCCTTTCCTCCACAGTTCAGACCTCAATGGCCACAATTAATCCTTTCAATTTAATAAGATCCTCAATCTGCTTTGATCAACTAGCACAGTGCACTGAAAGTGGGGTCTCCTGCTGGATAGGTAGCTTGAAGCCATGGGTGATGAAGAGAGAGAAATCCCTTCTTTCTTTTTTTCCCCTTTCCCTATCACCAGGTGAGAAGTGATTTCTGCTTATAATCTGAGTTCATCCATGTTTGACTTACTTTTCAGCAGCTCAGAGCTGTCTCTTACCTTGTCTAAGAAAGTCCATCTTCTTTTGCAAAGAGTCATCAACTGCCCATCAAATTTGATCTGAGCACTTCTTCATAAAACATTTCTTTATACTTTCTTCAAGACTTTAGCACATCATTATTTCTTGTACTTTTTTTTGTGCTTCTGTATTAGGGCAGAACTCTTTTTTGTTTCACCAATTCTAGGACTATATTCTCAATCCGTTTCTCTCTAAGAAGTGGTTATTGTCCAAGAATTCATCTTTGTATACCCAGAAGGCTGAGTCCTAAAGGAGGCTGTCCAGGAAATATGCCCAATATATCCAGGAATTTGGCCATGTGATTTCTTCCTCTTCTGGAGTTACTGGCTTGAGAATCTTTACCATTGACCCTCATTCACCACTAGCTTTCAAATCACCAGAGCTTAGCACAGGGCCTGGCACAAAGCAGATTCTTAATAAATGTTTATTGATTGATTGATTGCAATGTTCTTTTGACCATCTTTCTGCCAGGCTGCTATTAGAAGCTCCCTAAGGGAAGGTTATTTAGTTGCACCTGCTTCATTTCTCACTTTCTCGGCACCCAGGTCCTTTCTCAGATCAGCTGTGGTTCTCCTTCCCCAAATAGCTGTAACCTTGTGGCTGAAAAATCTCGGCTCCCATTAGTAGTCCTGGTGAAAAAGTGTGGCACTGGTCCAAATAGTTTGAGCCAATCAAATCATCCCTTGATGCTGAGATTTAACCAATCATCCACAGTGAAGTGTGAAGGGGTAGACAAAAATTAGGGCCCTAGAGATGTCCTCAAACCTCTCAATGAGGTGTTAATTGTACATGTCTGCCACACTGCATAGGGAAATTCAATCAAAGTCTTAAACAAAGGCTCTACTTCTCTCTAAACTCATTAAGTTAATCAGGCTCCCCTGACTAACCCTCTCTACAGAAATCAACCATTTGGTAAGCCATTTGAAAATTTTGCTAGAGATCGGATTCAATCTCATAGGTCTATTGTTTGTGGAAATAAGATGTTTCAAAATACTGAAGATGAAATGGAGTTTTTATGCATCCATAGGTCCTTTGGTACATTTTCCAGCAGTCACTACTGCCGCTGGCTTGAGGAGCCTTCCTTTTCTCTATGAGACAGTTTCTGATTTAAGTGACCACCTTTTACCATTTTATCCACAGTCTGCCTCTGACCTCTAAGAACACTGATTAATTGTGATATCCTGTAAAGACTGCCTTTTCCTAGAGTTTATAATGTTTAAAAGCTGGAATTATTATGGAACTCATCAAAGTCTTCGGACATCTCAAAATAATGCTTTAAAATACATAAAACATATAGGATTAAAAAGAAACCAATCATATTGGAATAGTTTTCAAAAAAAAATTAAGTTCATAAACTACAGGTTAAGACCTTCTGTACATCTAGAAATTTCCCCTCCCTTCTCCCTCATGACTAGAGTTAAAATCCAGCTTAGACATTTACTGGCTGTGAAACTCTAGGTAAGTTATTTAGCTACTCTTTGCCTCAGTTTCCTCATTATAAAATGAAGTAGAGAAGGAAATGGCAAACCACTCCAGTATCTTTGCCAAGAAAATCCCAAATGGGGCCATAGAGAGTTGGACACAACTGAAACAAAATTTCCATTTTTATGCTGGATGCCTGAATGTCTGGATGCCCCAACTTCTCTCCTAATACCCATCCCCTTTCATTTTAGGCACTAAGAGCCTCAGTTTGCTCCAAAGGCTGCACTACTTCTCCTAAGTAGCACATGCTCAGGTTCTAGACTTAATTCTCTTCCTTTTGAGAAAACTGATTCTGGTTGAAAAGAGTTTTGTCAATTGGATCATATACTCCAATGTTTCAACGATCTGTGGGTTTTTTAAGGACTCTTCTATTCAAGACATCAGAAGACTATAATGAGTTCAACATATGGTTCATAATTTTTCACTCCTCCCCAACTCCTGCCCCCATGCTAGGGGACTTAAACATACTGACTTTCTCTCAAACACTCTGACCACTTAGTTCCTTAAACTAATCACTTCCCATGACCCATTCCTTCACCCCATCTTGGCCACACACAGAGAAGATTGCACACGATCTTACTATGACCCATAAATGCACCACCTCCATGATCATGAATTTCAAAATTCCATCTTCAATTCATCCCTCATTTAGTCACTAAGGGATTTTCTTAAAGTACAAGTCCAAACATATTGGTCTCTCTACTCAGTAAATTCCAGTGGTTCCCCATTGTCTCTACCATCAAATACAAAATTCTCTGGTGTTAAAAGTCCTTCATAACCTACTCCCTCCTGCCTTTCCAGTCCTCTTAAAATCTTATCTCCTGCCTAATACTTTTCTTTTTTAAAATTTAGAATTTTTATTTTTTAAAGCTTTTTATTTTCAAAACATGTGCATGGATAGTTTTCCACATTCACCCTTGCAAAACCTTGTCTTCCAAATTTTTTTCTCCCTCCCTTCTCCCTTCTCTTTCCCCTAGATAGCAAGTAATCCAAAATATGTTAAACATGTGCAATTCTTCTATGCATATTTCCACAATTATCATACTGCACAAGAAAAATCAGATAAAAAAACAAAAAAAATTAGAAAGAAAACAAAATGCAAGCAAATACAACAAAAAGTTCAAATACTATGTTGTGATTTTCAATCAATCCCCATAGTCTTCTCTCTGGTGCAGATGGCTCTTTCTATCACAAGATCACTGGAACTCACCATTGAAAAGAGACAAGTTCATCAGAATTTAGCGTCATATAATCTTGTTCTTACTTTGTACAATGTTCTCTTGATTCTACTCGCTTCACTTAGCATCAGTTTTGCGAGTATCTCTAAGTCTTTCTGAAATCATCCTGCTTTTCATTTCTTATAGAACAATAATATTTCATAACATTCATATGCCATAACTTATTTAGCCATTCTCCAACTGATGGACATCCACTCAGATTCCAGTTCCTTGACATTACAAAAAAGGGCTGCTACAAACATTTTTGCACATGTGGGTCCTTTTCCCCTTTTTTAATGATTTCTTTGGGATACAGCCCCAGTAGAGACATTGCTAGATCAAAAGGTATGTTTGATAGCCCTTTAGACATCATATTGCCTAATACTTTTCAATCTTGGAAGTTGCTGTTCCACCAACAAGACACTGTATTTCTAGTCTCTGGGAATTATTTCTGATGGTCTTATTTGTTTGGAATGCTCCCCAATTCACCTCTGCCTCCTGGCTTCTTCTAAGTCCCAAATAAAATCTCATCTTCTATAGGAAGCCTTTCTTATACCGTTTTAATTCTAATGCCATCCCTCTGTGTTAATTATCTCATATTCATCCTCTCCATAGCTGGGACTCGGTCTTTTTGTTTATAAAGTTAGATATCTAGCCTAGGAGACTGAGGTCCCATCAAGTCCCAAATCTTGTTATGTTATGGTCATTTGGAGGTCACAAAGATGAGAATTTCTACAGATATAAAACTGACCTTGTGATCTAAGTCCCATCCTGCCAAAGTCCCTGCTACTTTCCTGGAGTAGGAACAAGTCCTGATCCCAGCATTAAAAGCAAACCTAATTAAGCCACAAGCAGTCAGTCACAGCAGAGGCCATGCCAGAAAGGCTTGCAGCATGAAAAGGTCTTTCTGTGAATATCTCACATCTGGACAAGATCGCAGCTATTGAAATAGAACTCTGAAAGTTCATGGAGGAGGGTGCATTCCTCAGGTCCCAGCCGCATGTTCTCTTCCCTGTTCCTGGTCCTTCGAGGCTGCTTGAAGAACAGAACTGTGAGGATCAGAGAGCTTTGTCTCAGAGCAATGGACGTGTGCCTGATGACTCTTGTTCCAGCCTCAGAAATCTTAGTGAGATTTACAAAGGCACCACTGCTCCACCATTGCCATTCAACAGCCAGGACTGGGCTATTTCTGCCTTTGTTCCTTGATTTATTGAAATCAATTTGATTTCATTCTTTTCATTCATTTCCTCTCACCTAAACAGACTCTTCCAACAGTTTCTATATTGGAGAAAAAAAATTATTTGCTGTTCTTCTATTTGCTGGTTTGTTTTCCTTAGCACAAATGTGAGATAATAGTCAGGTTTTCGAGTCCCCAAACATTTCCCACTCCTGCCAACAGACATTCTTATTTTTGACAATGGCCAACTTTGGAATGTATATATCTTTTAATTTCAACAATGCACTTAAGTATTTACATGCTACACACTTCCTGAGCAACACAGACTGTACTTGTCTATAGCTGCTACTAAAGCACATTTCCCCATACTCAATTTTCACATTCTTGCCACCTCGAGATAATTTGTGGAAAAGTTTCAAGAGAACTACCTTCATCCAGATTGCTATAATCTGCTGCTGAACTAAAAATAACCATTCTGTGTGTATTTGTGTCTGTGTGTGTGTGTGTGCTGTGTGTGTGTGTGTTTAACTATACATGGTTACCAAATTTCAAAGGAAGGAAGTAGAGACATGTACTACTAAAAGGTTATTTTAAAAGAGAGTTCTAAAAGTTGTCACCATGGGGACAGTTCTTTCAAATTAGTAAAATTATAGAGCTGATTTTATAGACTATTTATGAGCCAATCTCTTTTTTCCCTTCTGTTTTTGTTAAAGCACTAAGGTTACTTATATTCCTTCACAGAAATGCTTCCTGAAGCAATCCCCTATATCTGAGATCTGTTCCCTCTTCCCTTTCACCTCTTGGGATACTAATCTTCCTTCCACAGCTTCATCATCTCCACCTTTGGGAGGCCTTGCCTAACCTCCCGTTAGTCCTCCCAAAGTTTGGATTTATTTTACATATTTTCATTTATATATTTATGGACATTTTGTTTCTTCCCAGTTGAATGAAAGCGCCCTGAGGTAAGGGATCATTTTTATTTTTGCCTGTGTTTAGCAGATATCTGGCAAAGTATAATAATCTTAATCAATGATTATTGAATTGGATTAAGTTGAATTGGCCTTCAAAACTACACACACACACACACACACACACACACACACACAAATCTACTTTAGCATTTCCTGAACATGTACTTATCTTTTCCATTCATTCAAAAGAATCACCAAAATAAATAAATAAAGGTATTTTTCTAGGGCAAATATAGTTAAAACCCCAAAGTAAAGACACTAAGACAAACAAAGTAAATTGTATCATAGCAACCTGAATGTCACCTGTACATAGAAACCAGTTAGGGCTTGATTTTGTAACTATGGGAAAATGTTGGAAGTAAAAGAAGGGTACAATAGGAGAAAGGGAATAAACATTTTTATAGCACCTACTAAGTTCCAAGAACTGTTTTAAATACTTTATAAATATTATCTCATTTGCTCTTCAAAATAGTCCTGTGGAATAGGTTTTATTATTATTCCCATTTTACATTTGAGGAAACTGAGTCAAACATATTGAAGGTAACTTGTTCAGAGTCACACAGTTAGTAAACGCCTAATGCAGATTTAACTGAGGTCTTTCTGACTCCAAGCCCATGGTGTCACCTAGTTGTCCCCTCACAAGGGAGCTCTGGCCTGGGCAACTCTGCCTGAAGTAATCAAGATGATTATCTCTCTGGAGTTTTTAGATTCTGAACTTCCTTTCCTGAGACCTTGAAAATCCAGCTCTTATCCCAGAAAGCAGCTGCCCTGAGAAGCAGAACTGCTCTTTATCTGATGATTTGTGCTCTGACAAAGATTTTCAGGGACTCCTACCATTTCAATCAATTAATTAATCAACAAATATTTATTAAGACCATAAGCACAAAGACTAAAACAATCCCACTCTCAAGAAGTTTATAGTTTAATAGAGATGACAATAAAGACAAAAAGAAGCACCAACAGAATAAATATTCAGTGAATAAATATAAATTATACAAAACAATATACAAAGTAGCTAAATAAGGAAAGGAGATAGGGGAGAGGGAGGACATTAACAGTTGGAGGGATCAGGAAGGTCTTCATGAAAAATAGTTTTTGAGTGTATCTTAAAGGAAGAGGAATTATATTAAGCAGAGGTAAGGAGGAATGCCTCCAAGGTCTGAGAGATGACCAGTGCAAAGGCACAGAGAGATAGAAGAGAGAGTACTATGTTAAGAACAGAGAGAAGGCTAGGCCAAATTGGAGAATGTAGGAAAGAGAGTCATATCCAATAAGGCTGGAAAGATAGGCTGGGACCAAGTTACAAAGACCTTTAAAAGCTAAACATAGGAGTTTTACTCTAGAGAACAGGAAGACACTGGAGTTGGTTGAGAGAGTAGTCACGTGGGTAGAGCTGCACTTAAAGAAAATTGCTTTGGCAGCAGCATAGAGGGTCAACTGGAGTGGTCAGAGACTCCAGATGGAGAGCCCAATGAGGAAGTGATTGCAATAATCTAGGCAAGAGGTGAGAGGGACCTGAACTATAGTGGCAGCTTGTAGTGGAGAAAGAGAGATGGAGTCAAGTGGGTAAAATATTGTGAAAGTAAAAAAAAGGAAGATTTGACAAATGATTGGCTATTTGAGATGAAAGAAGGTCAGAAGTCAAAATAACAGTGAGATTATAAAACAGAGACACCACTAGAATGATGAGGCTTTTAACAGAAATAAGGAAGTGTAGAGTCTCAGTCTTCTGTTATTCAATATTGAGCCAGGGGAGCTTTGTTAATGATCTAGATTTAGGGAAAAGTTGTAGAGAAAAAAAACATAAGAAGCTGCTTCTTGGAAAGAATAATAAAAAAAATCATTCCCAAAGTGCCCATGGATAACCATACCTCATGGGCAGGGACAACTCCTACACAGAGTGCTGTTTAGTTAACTCCTTTGCCTACACATAGTTCTGGGTCATAATTCTAAGGGAGAGAGGAACGATAATGCCTTTTGATGCAGAAGATCAGAATAAAAACAGATTGCAGACCTGGAGAACAGTGACCACCCAGGATAACATCTTAGAAGCATCAACAATTTACAGAAGCCCAGAACTAGCTCTGAAAATAGTGTAGGAAAGCCTGAAATTTAAGATAGTATCTCTCCAGCTCCAGATGAATAGAGCCTAACCTTAATGTCAATTCAAAGTAAAGAAAAAATAGACTAGAAAAATGAACAAACAACAACAGCAGAATCTAGCATGGTAATAGCAAAGATCAAGAGAAACAGAAAAAAACTGCAATGTGAAAACAGCTACAAGCAAAATCTCAAACAAAGGATTCAAACTAAATACAGACTGAACAAGAGTTCCTGGAAGTGTTTTGTTGGGTTTTTTTAAATATGAGAACAGCAGAGGAAAAATGGGGAAAATGAGAATTAAGCAAGAAAATGAAGAAAAAGAAAATTAAGAGCTTAGTAAAAGAGCAAAACAAAATTCTGAAGAAAAGAACTTCTTAAACGATAGAATTGGTCAAATGGTAAAAAGAGGCACAAAATTTTACTGAAGAAGAGAACTCCCTAAAAAGCAAAATTGGTCAAATGGTAAAAGAGGCACAAAAACTCACAAAAGAAAATGATTCCTTAAAAATTAGAATAGAAGCTAATGATTTGATGAGACATCAAGAAACAACAAAACAAAGTCAAATATTGAAAAATAGGGGGGAATGTCAAATATCTCATTGGGAAAACAACTGACCTGGAAAATAAATTGAAGAGACATAAATTAAGAATTGTTGGACTACCTGAAAGCCATGATCAAAAAGAGAGTCTGGATATTATATTTCAAGAATTTATAAAGGGAAACTGCCCTAATATTCTAAAAATTAGAGGATAAAATAGAAATTGAAAGAATTCACACATCACTTACTGAAAGAAATCCCAAATGAAAACTCCCAGAAATATTATAGCCAAATTCCAGAACTCTCACATTGAAGAGAAAATATTGCAAGCAATCAAAAAGAACCAATTCAATTATTGTGGAGCCACAATCAGGATAATAGCAGATTTAGCAGTTTCTGCATTAAAAGAGCAAAGGCCTTGGAAGGCTAAGGAGCTAGTATTATAACCAAGAATAACCCACACAGTGGAAATGGGGTTTAATCCTTGATGGGAAAAATAGATATTTAATGAAGTAGAGGTCTTTCCATCGACCAAAGCTAAAAAGAAAATTTGATATTCAAACATAAGGCTCAAGAGAAGCATAAAAAGGTAAACATGAAAGTGAAACCATAAGGAACTTAACAAGATTAAGCAGTTCACATTTGTATATGGGAAGATGACACATATAACTCCTAAAAACTTCATCCTTATTAGGGCACTTAGAAGGAGTCTACATATAAAGAATATGGCTATGAGTCAATTATGTTGCAATCATTTAAAAAAAAAGAAAGGAAAGGATAACAAAGGGATTGATTAAGAATGGGGAAAATTATCTCACATAAAAGAAGCACAGAAGACAAAGTTTTTTCAGTGGAAGAGAAAATGGGAGGGGAGGTGGCAGCCCACAGTTGGACCTCATCCTCCTTGGAATTGGTTCAAAGAAGGAAGAATATACATATACATCCAAATGGATATAAAAATCTATTTTCCCCAACAAAAAATAGAATGGAAAGGAGATACGAGAAAGATGGGAGAGATGATAAAAAGGATGGTAAATAAAGGGACGCAGTGGTGAGAAGCAAAAGAGATCACCTTCCCTCTCCCCCATGGTCAAAAATATTCTTCTAGCTAGGAGAGGTTCTCAAATGCTGTTTATTACCAAGCAAAGATACTGAATCTGCCTTTGGTCATAGCTCATTGACTACCAAAGGCTGTAGCTAGATAGTCTCTAACTGAAATGATTGTTAAAAAAACACTCTAAAGAGCCATGAACCTTTATTATTTACACATATTTGTACCAGTTGGGCAGCTTGTCATCCAGAAATGTTCATCTTAAATTTTTATGATTGCTATACAACTATCTTTTTTTTAATCTGTCTCCAGCTGAATGTGGATCAAAGTATAGTATTTTCACCTTTTTTTTGGTTGTAGTTGTTTGCTTGCTTTTTTTTCTTTCTCTTGTTTTTTTCCCCTTTGATCTGATTTTTCTTGCACAGCATGAAAGATATGGAAACATATTTAGAAGAACTGCACATGTTTAACCTATATCAGTTTGCTTGCTATCTTGGGGAGGAGAAGGGGAAGAGAGGGAGAGAATTTAGAACACAAGGTTTTACAAAGGTGAATGTTGAAAATTATCTGTGTGTGTATTTGGAAAAACAAAATACTATTAAAAATTTTAAAAATAAAAGTTGGCACCAACTAAAAAAATTGTCTTCCAATTTTGCCCATCTCAATGTTTTACTGTGAATTTCAATGACAGTTCTGCCAGTACTAGAGGAATGAATATAACTGTGGGTGCTAAAGAATAGATTAGTAGAGAGACTATAGGGGGAAAATGAATATTTTTCATCTCTGTGGGTGGTTAAGTGTGCTAAGTAAGCTAATGTGGGGAGTCTAAAAAGGAACTTCAATTTAAAGACAAAGTGAAACTGTCTCTAACTTATTTCCACTTGCATTAATTCATGGATCCAGCAACCGTGGATTCTAAGACAAAAGTAAGCCAATATTTGCCCTCAGGAAGATTGCATTCTATTGAGGGAGAAACAAGCACTTGGATAAGTAAATTAGAGGAGGAGGGCACTGACCTGTAGGGGGAATCAGGAAGGATTTCTTGTAGAAAGGAGCACTTCAACTAAGCCCAGAAGGAATTTTGGGATTCAGAAAGGCATAAGAAAGGAGGGGGTTTATTTCAGGCATAGGGGGCCAACCAGTGCAAAGAGATAGAACCAAGAAATGGGAGTATTATGTATGAGGAGCAGTGCGAAGGCCAGTTTGGTTAGAGAAGGAGAGAAGACCAATAATCCAACCAATGGAACAGAGATTCCAGTTTTTAAACTTTTATTTCAAACTGGTCATTGATGGTTAATGTTGCTTCTAGGATTGAAATAAAAAGTCTTTTTTTTTGTGAAGTTCATTCAATTCCAGTTCTAAAACACTAGCCTCAGTTGAATTAAAAGAAAATCCAGGGGCCTAGTCTTCCTTCACAACATATGCAATTATCATGAGCATTAATGAGAGGGAAATTCACACATGGAAATGAGACTATATCCCAGTGGGTCAAAATGACTTCAAGCCATTGGCTTCTCTAGTTGTTTACCAATTCGGTGAAATGGTTTTAATTTGATGTTTGGTTGCATAGTGGTGGGAATTGCCCATCAACTGGAAAAACCAATATCTCTTTTGTCTTTTAAGGAAGAAGATTTCCCTACCCCCACCCCTTTCCTGATATCCCCTTTAGAGTTCTAGCCCAACTACAAAAATCTCTAAAGAACTTGTAACATTTACATACTAGAAAAGCCAGAATGTTTCCTTGTTTTCAATATCCTCTATTCATTTTCAAATGAGAATGGGGGCCACATCCAGTGGTTGCCATATTTTCTGAATACCAAATTGGGGCATATAGCCTAACAAAGGATATTTCTTTTGCATAGCTTCATTCAAAGTCCACTTCCTCTTTTTGCAATTGGGTGAGGCTGTCTTGGCAAACTCAGACTATGTGGTCACCATAACCATGGGTCTAACCCAGCCTAGCAAGTTCCCTGTCCCCATGTAATTTAAAAGGTCCTCTTCCCAAGTTTTTTTTTTAAAGGAAATAAAAGAAAAATGCATTTCTAACTTGGGGAAAATTTAAAATATACTATCTGATTTAGTGTGTTGGTTTTGAACAAAAACTATAGCCAATTAATATTACTGAACATTGAAGTGTAGCCATGAAAAACTCTAATTCCCAGGATTCGTGGACAGAAGAGAGCAATCCCAGCCTTTGAGAATTCAAGCATCTATTCTCTTCCTCTTTGTCGAGGCCTCCAGTCTCAGGGGTATGCCTTTTAATGTAGGCCTAATGAGACAATAGTAACAGAGCACTTCAAAAGAAAGTATAAAGTGCTACTATCATCTCTCTCTGTCTCTCTGTCTCTATCTCTCTTTTTCTGTCTTTGTTTCTGTCTCTGTCGTTCTCTGTCTCTTTTTTTTCTCTGTCTCTCTGTCTCTGTCTTTCTGTCTGTCTATCTCTCTGTCTCTGTCTGTCTCTGTCTCTCTGTCTCTTTCTGTCTCTGTTTCTTTGTCTGTCTCTCTCTCTCTTTGTTTCTCTGTCTGTCTCTCTGTCTCTGTCTGTCTGTCTATCTCTCTCTCCCTCTCTCCCCATCTTTCTCTCTCCTCCCCCCTCTCAACAGATGAAGAGAGTTTGAGGAAGGCCCAGTTAACAATTTGATTGAATTTTAAAATTAGCCCTCTTTTATGTCATATTTGAACTATCAGATCCATGTTCATCTCTGCTGATGCAGCCAAACTAGCTGTAACTAGTCTATTTCTTAAAAGGTGATGTTATCCCAAATGGCAAAACTCCCAAATACGTTCTTCACTTCTTTATTTCTATGAAATGCTTGCAATTGTGTTCATTTTTATGATTATTAATAGGCACATATATGAGTGTTTTCATACATTGCAACATCTTTTCCAACAAATATTTGTTGAACACTGACTATGAAAAGCACTATTTTAGGTGCTATAATTATTAGGCTGTTATTATGGCTGCTATGCATGCTACTGTTTCTGGAAGCTATAGGTGAGAGTTGAGTGACAGGTGGATGCCAAAGGTAGATAAGTAGCCCTGAAAAGGGCTAGGCAAGCTCTTTCTCCAGAGGTGCTAGTCCTCCCCAAACATCTCTCTGCACACTAATCACTCCCAGCCGAACTCTCTAGCATGAGCTAAACCAGTTGAGGGTAGCTGACAGGTCTTAAACACATTGGTGATTTGGGGGGATATATCCCCATTGATGGGAAGATGAGAACGATTTGGTCCAAATTTGTTCCACAAAGAGGGGTTGTAGAGGGCTTAGAGCATAGAAAGACATCAAGGATGCCCAAGTCATCCACTGTATCCCAGGGCACCACCAGTCATGCTGACTTTTGTCTTGCCATTGGACTTCATGATGTTATCATTTTAATGTATTGAGGTATATCCAGTCAAAAGAGTCAAGGCTTTAGAACCATGAAATGACTTTCTGATATATACACAGCTGTTGCTTGAAGAAACACCCATCATGAAAATACAAATGCATTAATAGAGATTAATTTGTAGGTCCTTGCAGCATTAACTATCTAGTGGTTCCTGATATTCAGGAAAACTCATTAGGCTAAGCTCCAAGAGATCTGCATTTAACTATTGCCTCTGCCATTAACTAGCTATATAACTTTATACAAGTCACTTAACTTCTTAGTTATTTTCAGTTATAAAATAAGGAGTTTTTTCATGTATAAAATAAGGAGTTTCAGATATAAAATAAGATGTTCAAAGATGCCTTCTGATTCTAACAATATTTATGATTTCATTCACAAACTTTAAATTTATGCACAACTTTCCACAAACCTATTATATAAATTAAAATATGCCTATAAATTTGACTAACTCCTTTGGTTAGCTTGGACAAATCACTTTGTCTATCAGTTAGAGGAATTAATTTCTGTTCTGCCTGCAAAGAGAAAATTAGATAATAGATACTAGCAATACTTTTTGAGTTTGGGAAAGAAAAATACTACCATCTATAAAAGATACAGTATTATCACTGGCTTGTAAAGGTTCATTCATTCATTCATTCAACTAATATAGATTGAGTAATTCTGCTTTGCTCATAGAGAACAGCACCTTCTTTGAGGCAGTCACACCATGCTGGGCCCTCCTTGCCAGCACCTCCCATGTCACACAATCAATTCCAAGGTTCTTTAGAGAATTAGAATTGCAGTAGCTCAAAAGAAACGTGAAGTGCACAAATTTAGAGCTATTTCTACTCCAAATGTCCATATTAACTATTTTTAAAATGTGTTTTATTTTTTAATTTTATTGAATAAAACAAGAATTTCCATAGCATAGAATAATAAAAAAGATGATTGCCCATGAAACTGTAGATCTATTATGTACAACTTGCTACTCCTTTTAAGTGTATAGTAATTATGTTAATTTCTTTTTTTTTCTTTTTTTCTTTTCTTCCTCTAAGCCCTGCTCTAGAAATAGTTACCATTAGATACAAATAGACATATGTATGTGTGTATATATATATATATAATATGTGGGTATGTTTATATATGTTTGTATGTAAAATTATTCTATACATACTTCTCTTTATCAGTTCTTCCTTTGGATGTAGATAGCATCTTTCTTCATAAGTATTTTGTAGTTAATTTGTGCCTGGCCTGTGATTCCAAGCTTGTACTGGTCTGATCAGCCACAGTTGGATACCCTGTACCTTGACTCCAACATAGCCATTTCATCTTGGTCCTTGAGAACAAAGGACAACAACCAACCAACCAACTGTATATTAAGTATGAACCCTGTGCAGGGTGCTATGGAGGGGTAGAAGGAGGGAGATAAAAATAAAGACAATTCAATTTGTCATCATATAACTTGCAGTCCAGTATAAGAAAAGACATTACATATAGCTCTTACGTAAAGTAAAATGTGAAAAGGCTTTTAAAAAAAAGAAAAGAAAGAAAAGGCTTGGGGAGGAGTGGAGGGTAGAGCAGGACTTGAAGATTGTTTTCTAGTGTTTGGAGGGCTGTCAAATAAAGGATATATAATATACTTAGTTCTGTTTTATTCCAAAAGAGGGTAGAAATAGCAAAGGTAAATTTAGTTTGGATGGAAGGAGACAATGTCCAGAGCTATCCAAAAGTGGAATGGACTAACTTTCCCCTTAATGAAATTCCTTTAAATTTTTAAACATAATTTTTGCTTTTTCTTTTCATTATTTTCCTATGTAAGATTATAGGGCAGGAACTAAATGTGACCCCAAATTCATTTTATAGATTAAAAAAACCAAAACCCTAGCATCTAGGAAGGATCTTAGGACATGCTTAAGGTCATACAAGAGGATTCCAGGTTCCCTGATAGTCTAGTGGTTAGGATTTGATGATCTCACTGCCATTGCCAGATTTTTTCTCCAATCCAGGGAATGAAATTTTGAGGGCAACTAGACAGTATAGTAAATAAAGTACTAGGTCTGGAGTCAAGGAGACTCAATTTTCTGAGTTCAAAATTGGCCTCAGACACTTACTAGCTGTGTGATCCTGGGCAAATCACTTAATCATGTTTGCCCCAGTTTCCTCATCTGTAAAATGCGTTAGAGAAGGAAATAACAAATTAGTCCAGTATCTTTGCCAAAAAACCCCCAAAAAACCAAAAACAAACCCAAATAGGGTCACAAAGAGTAAGACATGACTAAAAAAGATAATGGAACAACAACCTCTAACATTATTCTTACCTTTTATACCAAGAGTGGGGAACATCTAGCCCATTGGCAATATACATACCACAAAATCATTTGGTCTGACCCTGCCAAGACAACCACAGGTGATGATGAGATGAAAGTTAAGTACAGCAACCTCCCACAGCTTGACTTTTAAATTGATAATTTTGTATGGCTCACGAATGATGTTATAACTATCTAAATGACTCTCGACAGAAATAAGGTTCCTCACCCCTGCTTTATAACATGTTATTCTTCCCACCAATAAGTCATTTCTTATGAAAAGAATTTTTTTAGAAAAACATTTTATCAAGACAAATCAATACACAAACCAGATCTGACAACATATGCTATTTTTGACATCTATTGTCCCCTACATCTGCAAAGGGGAGAGAGAGGAATATTTTCTCAACTTGTCTTTCCATTTGTTTTTTCTTTTGTTCTTTCTACTCATAGCTATAGTAATTGTGTGCATTGTTTTCCTTGTTCTGCTAATTTCACTCTGTCAGTCCCATGTTTTTCTAACTTTTTTCATAGTTATCATTTCTTACAGCATATACTATAATTTGTTGTCATTATCCAATCCATGGTATCCATTTAGATTTCAATTCTTTGCTACACAAAGCAAAATGCTGCCATGACTACTTTAGTTTATGCAAAAGCTTTCTATCTCTAAATTCCTTAAGATATATCCCTGATAGAGGAATCTCTAGTCCAGATGATATGACAGTCTCGGATAATTTTTTAAAACAAAATTCCAAATTGCTTTTCAGATTGGTTGAACCAATTCCTAGCTACACAAACCATATATTTAAGCTCCTGTCTTTCCAGAGTCTGTCTATCATTGACTGTTTCCATAGTTTGTCATTTTTTTTTTTTTGCCAATTTGCTAGAGGTGCCCTCTCTGGGGTTCTTCAAGCAAAGGCTAATTGACCACTTTTCAGGTGTATCAGAAAGGGGATTCTTTTTGGGGTATGGGTTAAACCAAATGGCCATAATCACAGCGATATTCCCCTTCTCTCTTCCCTGCAGGCTTCCCCAAACCTCTAAGCCCTAGTCTTTTGATGATTGGAAAGACATGCTAACCAAAAAACAAAGACCTTTTTTGAGGATCCTAACTCCATTATTTATTTATTTATTTATTTTTAAATTTTATTTTATTTGCATAACATATGTGTGGGTAATTCTTCAACATTAACCCTTACATAGCTTTCTGTTACAAATTTTTCCCCCCAACTCCCCACCACTCCCCTAGATGGCAGGATATCCATTACATCTAACTCCATTATTATTTGTGTAAACTGGAAGTATTAACACCTATCTCACAGGATTATTGTGAAGATGAAAGGAAATGATACAGAGAAATCATCCTGTAAATATCAAAGGCTATGTAAACATCAGCTTTAGACACTTCTTAGTTATATGACTCTGGGCAAGTCACTTAACCCTGTTTGCCTCAGTTTCCTCATCTATAAAATGAGCTGGAGAAGGAAATGGTAAACTATTCCATTATCTTTGCCAAGAAAACTCCAGAAGGGGTCACAAAGAATCATATGTGACTGAATAAATAATGTCAGCTATTATTATTCTTTGTCCTCCATTAAAAGAGTGCTATTGTCCTCCAACAGTTAGGCAACAACCTTGATCACATAGATCCAAACAGGCGATTTCCCTCCTGTATTTAAAAAGTATTTTGTAGTGCAAAAGGGAGAATTAGATGGACTGTTTTGACAATAGAGCTGAGTAAAGCAAGCCACCAAATCCATTGCCCCCACCGGAGCCTCACAATACTGGGACATTCCATGCATGGCACCAGGAGGGTATAATGGCAGCAAACAAATTCTTCAGGTATTCTTGGAGGTGGAATTAGTGGAAACGTGTTTTGCTTTGTTTTGTTTTGAGGTGATTGTTGAGCTAGTTGGGTTTGAGAAATCAGCCTAGAGAAAAGCAATCGATGCAGTTGTGTGCTCTGAAGCACAGTGATTTCCTTGGGTTTAAGTGCACCAGGACGAAATTGTTCAGGAGACAAAGGGATCTTGTGGACATCGTTAATACCTCAACATTCCTCCAATTCCTAAACATTAAGCTGTGAAATAGAGACGAGACAAATATTTTCAAGACAAACACTCTATTTGGGAAACACCTTAGTGTTCAGTGTGTCATATTCAATATATTTAGAGTACAGAAGAATGGTGCCAAGAAAATTTTTTTTTAAATAATGAGAAAGTGCTCTCTATGTGTATGTTCATAAAGAGGCATTCATTATTGAAATCCCTTTCACTTGGCTTGTATGAATAGTAAAACCTCTCTGATTTAGACTAATGGACAGAAGCTTTGTCTGCATTTGTGCTGGATTTGGAATCAGAGCTCATGAGTTCAAACTTTGACTTTGTCATTTACTCACCTGTGTGACCTTGGACAAAGTATTTAACCTTTCTAGACCTTGGTTTCCTCTGTTCTAAAATGAAAGGATTGGACTAAATGTCAAATCAAATCTCTTCCTATCCTAAGTTTGTGAAACTTTGTTAATGTCCAGACTTTTTAAAATGAAATTTCATTATTATCATTAATGCCTTCTATCAACCAACATATAGTAAGCACCATTTAATGTGTATTGTACTGTGTTAGGTACTGGATATGTCAAGAAAAAACAGTTCTTGTTCTCGAGGAACTTATATGCTAGTGGGGGACATAAAATGTTCCTATTTAAACATATACAAACTATATGCAAAGTAGTTGCAGGTAATTTCTGATGGTGGGGAGCTGGGGCAGGTATTAATAATTTGGGGGGTAGGGAGAATAGTAGAATAAGCTTTTTTCCCCTGAGGCAATTGGGATTAAGTGACTTGCCCAGGGTCACACAGCTAGGAAGTGTTAAGTGTCTGAGGCCACATTTGAACTGAGGTCCTCTGACTTCAGGGCTGGTGCTCTATCCATTGCGCCACCTAGCTGCCCTAAACTTTCTTTTCTTTTCTTTTTTTTAAATTCAATAGTATTTTATTTTTCCAATTATGTCAATATAATTTTTAACATCCATTTTGTAAGATTTCGAGTTCCAATTTCTTTTCTCCCTTCCTCCCTCACCTCACCTTTCCCTAAAACAGCAAATAATCTGATATAGATTATACATGCACAATCATCGAATAAACTTTCTACAGGTGTTAGCACTCAACTCCCAAGGCTCCTAAACATCGATTTCCCGGCATCCAGTGTATAGGCTCTCCAATCCCACATTACATACCCTGTGGGTGTTTTCAAGTACTTTTGTATCCATTAATTCCTCACAACAATCCACTAATGCCATCCAAGGAGTATTTAGTCCTTATTTTAGCAACAAAACCAGAGAGATCCAGTAACTTAAGTGTTTAAGGTTCAACAGCTAGCTAGAGATGGAGTCAAGATAGAAACTCTGATGACTGACAGTGATCCTTTCTCAACCCAGAAGCAGGTTGGTGGGGTGGGGGAGGGGGAAGTAGCCTAATGGAGGTTCTTGTTGGGTAAATATGAATGAGTAGATAAGAATGACTGGGGAGTTAGTAAAACAATTAAAGATAGGTCAATGTTTACTTCTAAAGTTCTTGAGGGTATTTACAAAGTTTGTTCTTCAGTTTATCATATATCTTGCCTGAAATCTTGTTGACATTTGTCACTTGCACTCCTAGCTATAACTAGGAATTCTTATGCAAATTTATTTGAGGGGATTAGAAATTTCGAGAAGTGGTGGGAGTGGGATTTTGAAGGCAGTTAGACTGAGGGTGCAAGTCACATTTGGAGAGGGGACAACCCCCTGTATCTAGACCAAGGTTTTTTAAACTTTTACTATTCATGATCCTATTTCTCCCGGTATATAGGTATATAAAATAGGTATTTAATACATAGGTATATGATATAGATATTAAAATAAAAACATTGGTAATAAATCATAAAAAATCTTATTTCAGGGGCAGCTAGGTGGCGCAGTGGATAGAGCACCAGCCTTGAAGTCAGGAGGACCTGAGTTCAAATCTGGTCTCAAGACACTTAACATTCCCTAGCTGTGTGATCCTGGGCAAGTCACTTAACCCCAATTGCCTCAGCAAAAAAAAAAAAAAATCTTATTTCAAAACAATTTTTGGTATACACATAATTTTACTATTCACTAATGAAGAAATCAAATTTGCATACTAATGAGATAGATATGCTTGATTTTTACACAAAGAATTAAATCTTGGTGGAATATTTTATATTTTACTGTTGTCAATTTTTTTTGCTACCCCTACTTTCAGTTATGTGACCCCATAGAGGGTCACAACTCACAGTTTAAAAATCTTTGGTCTAGACAGTATTTCTACCATATTTTCAGGGAGGGTGACCATAAATTAACAGGACCCTGGTAAGGGGCCTAAAGCTACAGGGAAGAAAACATTCCATCTCTACCCCAGATGTTAGCACCATAGGACAAAGCTCTAATCTCCATATGCTAGTTCTAGCTTTATTTGTAAAGAGTTTATTAAAGTAAGTTCCAATCCATCTTTTGCCCAAATTATTAAATTATTCTAAATTAAAAGTCCAAAATAAATGAGGTTTTACTGTCTATTTTAATAATTGACCATGCTACTTGCTTCCAATTTGTTTTCTATTAGGTAGAACTGGGAAGAACCTTTCCTAATGGTTAATGATAATATGAATAAGGGATTCACTTAGTACAACTCTATTTCCAGAAGTATATTGTTCTGAGTTTAAGAGTAGTGAGGCACATCCTGCAACCTCATCAACAATAATCTTCCATATGGCCAGAAACCCCTAGAGGACAGATGGACTGAATCTTCATGGTTTCCAACCCCTGACTCATGAGATAGAAGAGAGATATTGACTCTTATCTTTGGTACATCTTACAAGGTGATTTAAAACAACAACAACAATAACAACAACCACAAAACCCTGGATATCCTTATCTCATCCAAGCTGGAAGTAGAAATGATATTTACTATCCTTATTGACACAATACATTTGACATATTGGCTCTCTTTTCTGACCTGAGCTAATTTGCCCTCCATATACAATCTGGTGACCTGGGTTACAAGGAATATCAGACTTCAGGTACCCCCCCCAACCAAACCAACTGCCATGCTTTGATAATTCTGTGAATACACATTCTTATCATCTTGGGGGCTTCTTCTCCAACACATATAATAACATGATCTTTGGACAGATCACAGTGGATCCACACCTCATTCCATGTGATTCTAGTGTATGTACTTTCATGATTCCTACATAGAATATCAATCCAATATTTTTCAGGTTTTCCTTTAGGTGTGTTAAGATTTTGTGATTCTGGTGTGATACTGAGGCTATCCATTTGCTATGTCTTGCTTTGCTATGTGATTAACCCAAGGAGCTAGGTAGCACAATGGCTGGAGCTCTAGACCTGGAAGCAAGATGCTCAAATCCTGATCCATCCATTTATTAGCATTGTAAAGATGTATTTTATATACTTCGACAGATCACTTAACTTCTCTCAATTTCAGTTTCCTCCTCTATAAAACAAAGGGGTAGGACTTGGTAGCTTCTAGAATTGCTTCCATCTCTAAACTATGATCTTTAACAACACTTCTCTGTAAATCACCCCTACTAATATGGTGTGGTCTACTTATAGCCACCATCCATCTCTTTATTGCCCTTTAAGCTCACCAAAAATTTTGACTTTTTTTTTTGGCTATCATGAAGCATAACTTGGAATCATTTGTATCAGGAGAATATAGGTATCAAAAGATGAACTTCTGCATCGTGGAGAATTGAAAATGCTGCACTATTTCCCGGATACACCATGACCTGTTTTCTCCCTTCTATGAGTATTTGGATCCAGCTCATTTATCCATCTTCAATGCCTATTCAATATATGCATGTATCTATATTATGTTTATACATATATGTATATACAACATGCATATGTATATATTATAATATAATACATTTGATTTTTACTATGTGGATTGTTAGGCTAGGCTCTTTTGTATGGCTATAGAGTTTATTAACAAAATTCTATGATTTCTGACATCTGTAAAAAGGAACATCTGGAAGCCCTCACGATTTATAGAGAATTCACCATCTATTTGGATTTTCTATAGGATATATTCTACAATATTGATAAACATCTTTGCTGAGCATATGTCTCCCTGTCTTACACATTTCTTTATACTGATAATCAAAGGATCACTAAGCAAATTTATCTTTGCAGTTGATTCTATCAAGGAATTTTGTATTATTTTAACATATGCATGGGAGATACTTTGTTGACGAAGCAGAGTCATAACTGATACAAAATAGTCATCAAAACAAAAAGGCCAAAAGATCTCAAAAATCTTAGCTAGCAAATATTTGATTTCCTTTCTAAGTAGATAGAGATGACAGCCAAAGGAAATACTGGATTATATTGCAAATTCTTTGAAAAAGAAGATGGTGGAAGATCACAAGCAATATTATCTCATAAAAGAGCGAAAAGCAATGGAAAGCTCCATATACACTAACATGTTATTCACAGCAGCACTTTTTGTGGTTTTAAAAACCTGGAAATAAAGTAGATGCCTATGTACTAGGGAATAGTTAAACAAAGTGTATTATATGAACATCTTGGAATATTTCTGTGCTGCAAGAAATGATGCATATGATGAATCCAGAGAAGTAAGGAAGAACTTGGATGAAGTGATGCAAAATAAACCAGCAAAACAACTTACTCAATAACTACTATTGTGAAAATGAAAAACAAAAAACAAAAAACAAAACAAAACAAACAAAAAAAAAACCAACGAAATAGTCAAAGGTGAATGCTGTAAAAAAAAAAAAGGTGAAAGTTATTAAGATGAGTCCCAGAGGAGAAACATGGCAAAGCACCTCACCACTTCTTTGAAGAAGTAGGAAGCCATGGCCACAGAACATGGCATGTAATATCAACCTTTGTTGCTTAGTATTGTTAACTGTTTTTCTCTTCTTTTTAATTTTCTATTAGAAGGGATAGCTCTCTGAGAAGGGGAGAGATTAGGGGAAGGAATGTATTGGGAAATATCTATTGGTATCATGAAAACAAAGGAGATCAGTAAAATTTTATTTAAAAAAAGAATAAACAAGCATGACCCTTTACAGCAAAATGCTTTCAAGGACTTTCCTCCAGTGACAAGACTCTTTTGAACATAACATGAATATGATTTCTCATCCCCTCTATTAGTTTGTGGTGTCCTTCTTTTCAAATTCCCAGTACTTGGCACAGTATCTTGCACATTTGCTGTTCAGTCACGTCCAACTCTTCATGACCCCAAAGACTATAGTTTTACTTTTTTGTTTTTGAGGGTTTTTGGAGGGCAAAGATACTAATGTGGTTTGCCATTTCCTTCTCCAGTAGATGTGAACTTGCCCAGCATCACACAGCTCGTATTTGAGGCTAGATTTGAACTTAAGTCTTCCTGACTCCAAATCTAGTGCTTTATCATTGAGCCATCTAGCTACTTCTAGCACATAGTAGGTACTTAATAAATGTCTATTAACTACTAGATAAATTCCATTTGGTTCAATTCAATAAACATTTACTATATAAAAAGTATTAGATGCACGATGACAAAAACAGCAGTTCCTACTTCAAAGAGCTTATTTCAATTGAGTGAGAAATACAACATGAACATAAGTAAAGATACTGTAAATACAGAAAAACTATTTCAAGAGGGACAAAGTGCTAATAATTGAGAGGGATCCAAAAAAGTCCTATTTAAAGAGGATTATATTTTTTTGGAGACAAGAAATTGTAGGAGAGAAAAGGATAGTGATAAAAAAACAAAAAACAAAACAAAACAAAACAAATAAAAAAACAGGAAAGAAGAATGTCGACAAAAAAATTGAAATATACCCAAAAGAGAAAAGAAAGTTCAGAAGGGAACCTAGAAGCAAGATAATGTTGGTAGTATCTTGTTATATTTAACATAATATAAAAAATACTATACATGCACTAGATTTATAGTTTCACACTCAGAGGCAGCTGTGTGGCACTGTAGTGCACAGAGCACCAAACCTGAAGTCAAATTCAATCTCGGACACTCACTAGCTGTGTGATTATGGACAGAATCACTTAATTTCTGTTTTGTCTCAGTTTTATTAATTGTAAAATGGCGACAATAGCAGCACCCACCACTCAGAGTCCTGAGAGAATCAAACAAGATATTTGTAAAAAAGAAAAAAAAAAGCCTTACTGCAGTGCCTGGCACATAGTAGACACTATTTAAATTTTATTTTGCTTCTCAAACTGGCCTTATAAATATGTCTTTCCTTTTTTTTTTCATTCCTCTTTTCTGACCATCTTAATATATAGAAATGTTGATTATTTTCCAGTTCACAAAAAAGAAACAAAATAAAAACAATTAAGTCCTGGTTTATGAGATGATACTTGAGATGTGAGTAAGTTAAGGATTTTACAGGGTGGAGGTGAAGAGGTAATATACTTCTAAGCATAAAGGGCCATCTGTGCAAAGGCATGAAAGTCAGAAATATTGTGCTAACTACAGCTAACAATTCAAATTGAATGAAATTAAGAGTATAGTAGGGCACTTTCACTGACTGAAAACCTGGGTAGAATCCAAATTGTAGAGGTATTTAAATGCCAGGCTGAGGAGTTTGTATTTTATTTAGAGGCAATAGGATGCTTTTATAGGTGATAGGAATGATCATTGATATTGAAAATAGGAATTCAGCAGTTGTGTGGAAGTTAGGTTAGAGGGAAGAGATTAAAGTTAGGGAGACTAACTAGGAGCCTATTGCAATAGTCCAAGTGAGATATAATGAGAACCTAAACTAGGATAGAGAATGTGTCAGTAGAGAAAAATGGATGGGCTTGAGAGAAATTGTAGACATAGAAGTTAGAAGGCTTGGAAGTTGATTGGCTATAGAGCTTGAGAGAGAGAGGAGAATAAAAGATAACTTCAAATTTGTGAATCTGGACGACCAGAAGGATAGATGTTGCTATCAACAGAAAATTCTCATTAATAAGATCAACGAAAACATAGCACAAGGAGATATATAGCATAGGGTTCACCACCAACATAAGGGTTTTCTTGCTTAAAGTCTAAATGAAAAAGAAATTTACTATAGATGGCAAGGTCTGTTGCTTACAGATAATATGCTGATTCCATCAAGCCCCAGAACACTTCAGGATTTACTCAATGAGATCCACAAATACTAAAAGAAAGTGATCAATTCCAGTGCACTTGTGATGGAGAGAGACATCCACATGAGACAAAGGACTGTGGGGATTGAGTGTGGATCACAACATAATATTTTTACCTTTTTGTTATTTGCTTGCTTTTTTCTTTCTTTCTCATTTTTTCCCTTTTTAATCTTAATTTTTTGTGCAGAATGATAAATGTGAAAATATGTTTGGAGGAGTTGCATGTGGATTTGACCTATATTGGATTGCTTGCTGTCTGGGGAAAGAGGTTAAGGGGGAAAGAGGGGAAAAGATTTGGAGCATGAAGTTTTGCAGGGATGAATGTTGAAAACTATCTTTGCATGTGTTTTGAAAATAAAAAGCTATAAAGGAAGGAAAGGGCCCCACATGTGCAAGAATGTTTGTGGCAGCCCTTGTTGTAGTGGCTAGAAACTAGAAACTGAATGAATGCCCATCAATTGGAGAATGGCCGATTAAATTATGGTATATGAATGCTATGGAATATTATTGTTCTATAAGAAACGACCAGCAGGATGATTTCAGAGAGGCCTGGAGAGACTTACATGAACTGATGCTGAGTGAAATGAGCAGAACCAGGAGATCATTATACACGGCAACAATATGATGATCAATTCTGATGGACATGTCTCTCTTCAACAATGAAATGTCTCAAACCAGTTCCAGTTGTTCAGTGAAGAAAGCCATATACACCCAGAGAGAGGGATGTGAAATGTGGATCACAACATATCATTTCCATGATCTCTATCGATGTTTGCTTGCATTGGGTTTCCTTTCTTAGATATTTTTTGTTCACGTAGATACGATTGTTCTTGCATAGCAAGATAAGTATGGAAACATGTATACATATATTTGACTTGTCAAGTATTTTAATATAATTAACATGTAATGGACTTCCTGCCATCTAGGGGAGGGGAGGAGACTGGGGGTAAAATTTGTAATGGAAAGCTTTGTAAGGTTCAATGTTGAGGAACTACCCATACATATGTTATGCAAATAAAAAGCTTTAATAAAGAAAAAAAAAGTATCTCTAGCTTGAAATAAAGGTGAAAATCCATAGAGTATGTTATTTTCTTCGCTATTCAGCTCCAGCTTCACCTTCTATATGAAACTTTTTCCTGATTCTTTCTTCTTCTCTGTCCCTTGACCACTCCTTGGTTGTTAGAACCCTCCTTTCCAAAATTACCTTTTCTTAATTTTCTATGTGCATATATGTATATTTCCTATCTCCTCTGATAGAATATAAGCTCCTTAATATAAGAGCATGGGCTATTTCATTTCTGCTTTTATACCCCCCATACCTAGAGTAGCATCTGTCATGTTTTTTTTATTTATTTAATAGTTTTTCAGTTGTGTCTGACTCTTTGTGAACCCTTTTGGGATTTTCTTGGCAGAGACATTGGAGTGGTTTGCCATTACCTTCTCCAGTTCATAGTACGGATGAGAAAATTGAGGCAAATAGGATTAAGTGACTTGCCCAACATCATCTAGCTAGTAAGTATCTGAGGCTGAATTTGAATTTAGGATTTCCTGACTTCAGTCCTGTCCTATCTGCCATGTAAGTAGGTACTTAATAATTTTTTACTGATTGATCGAAAATTATTTATCGAAATCACTATACTATCTTCTTCATTTCTCTGATACTTATCTATTTTTGCTATTTTCCTTCTCCTCTAAAAGGAAGAAAGACAAGGAGTACAGAGGAAAAAAATACAACTGAATAATATTTAATTGAAATAATGAAAGGCATTGGGAAGGAATTTTTAAAGATTTTAAAAAACTGAGCGTAGGAATGCTGAGTAACTGTAATTTTCTTCTACTATGTGTCTACTGTTTAAAGGGTTTATGCTTTACTTACAAATTTTTTATTACTTCATTTGTTAAATTATTAAAACTTATGAAACGATTTCTAAAAACACTTATTAATGGTAAGTCAGCCTTCTCAAATGGGAGTAAATAACTAATAATTGGATAAGTAGTAATTGTGAAGGACTAAGTCATTTTTGCCCTCCACCCCAAGATTTATATAGGGAGTGGAATAGAAAACAGATAATCTACCACTGGGATAGTTAAAACAGGCCAAACCCTAAGGGCCGTATTGACCTAATGCTATAAAATTAACTTTGTAGAAAAAATCATTTGGGTTGGTCTTTGGATTTCTTTCTGCCAAGTTCTATTAGAATTTTACCCAAATCCTTAGTCAGATGAATAAGAAGACTGGTAGCATGAAGAAAATCTCAGTTGTCTCAGAGAGATTTATTTCACTATTTTAAAAGGGAGCAAGCACATTTATTGTTTGCCAGGTGCACCCTACACCAAACATCGGGGCCCCCTCGGTTCTGTCGTGTCAACCACGGCATACAAACCTGCCATGGGAGCTTATATTCCTTCTCTCCATCACATTTCCTATTCAAATGGTCTTCCTGTTTGGAGTCCTATTTCTCCCTTCCATTTGCTTCTTTCCTTTCCTACACAGCCTGCTAAGTTTAGTTTGTCCTCTGATTCTTCCAGATTTGTTTTTTTTTTCTTTTTTCTATTTTCAACTTATTTCTTTTCTGAGAGACAATCTCCACACCCCCCTCCATTTCCATCTTTCTCCAGGTCATCCTATTGCACATCTATTACGTTGGAGACATTAGTCATTACCTTTGTTTCTAGTTATTTCTTTCCAGGTCTTATAGTTTTATCTCTGCTCTACTTGCTTCCTGTCTCAGATTCTCCCATTCCCATCTCTGTGCCCTTTGACCAAACATCCTTTTCCTACCCAACTGACCCCAATTGAAGAAACACAGCAGATTGGAAGGGGAAGGAACAGATGCAGAAGGGCGGCTGACTAGACCAGGAAGGGAATATTTAGTAGTCTTAACAACTTCCATATTCTCAACTGGCCCCTGGGCTATTCCTCCATGCTTGAGATTTGGGAAGTGAAAGAGACACAACTTTGGGAAGAAGGGAACAAAAAGCAGGGGAAAGGTTGCCAGGTGGTTCATTGTCTACAATGGTATTGGTTGAGAGACTGTTTTTCTTGGTTTTTAAGCTGTTATAGATTGGGCAAAGGTCAGATAAAACTTCAACAGCTTTGGATTTTTGTCAGGAACATTGAAAATAGAACCTTCCATCTGTAGTGTGACTCTGATGAGTTCTCCATCACTGTGGAAATCACCCTCACTCTAAGCCCATATTGTACATAAGAACAAACAGGAGGTTTCCACTTGACTCTGAGAAGCTCCAACTCTACCTGTGTGATGCTTTTCAGTGCCAGTGGCCAAAATCACCCTCCTGATTATCATTCCTGTCCTGTGACTATGGCACTGCCTTTGGCATTTGTCATTCCTTACATCACCCCAGGTATATTTATCCCTAAGCAAATCATTTTTAAAGAAGCCACTCACAGAAACTGCTCCTAAAGAAAAGCTAATAGCAGTCATGGTACTTGAGGTGGTCAAGGAGAGAGAAAGGAATAGGTCTACCCATGTCTCATTTCTCTCTATCCTTAAAAACAAACAAAACACATTTATAATTCATGTCAGGAGAACAATTATACCACTCCTGCTACGTCAAGATAGGTGGACGTGCTTGGGAAATGGTGAACAGAATCCATCTTTGGAAATGGTCACAGACCAGGAAAGTGTTCAGTCTGAATTCTCAGGGAGAAAAGTCTATAGTAAACCTGTTTATATTGGGGTAAACGACTTTGTTTTCCATTCACCCTTAACAATTCCTTGCATTTCCATTGCCTTTGACAGAGTGTAAAGTCATTTCTCACAATAAGCCAATGAAGCAGGTGGTACAAAGTATTACTACTGCTCCTTCCCTCCCCACCACCCCCTCCGGACTGTAGCCTGGCCAAATCATCCTTCTTACTATCCCTTGTGCATGGGAAGACATTTTCTGCCTTTATTGTCTAAAATATAATCCCTCCTCACTTCCGTATTTCAGATTCAGATAAAAAATAAGTTCAGGTGCTGCCTTCTACATGAGACCTTTCCTGATAGTTCCAATCCCTCAAAATCACTATGTATTGATTTTACATTTATTTTGTGTATTCCTACAGGGCAAATATGTTCTAGGATCATTTTCTCAAAGCAGAGCTGCTTTATTTCCCCCTCTAAGGGTACCTTGAGAGGGATTTGGTGTCTGTTCAATTGGCACAGGCCCCTAACCATTATGAGAGAGAGAGAGAGAGAGAGAGAGAGAGAGAGAGAGAGAGAGAGAG
>JAJPUD010001607.1:308449-353890 GCA_023553655.1 Myrmecobius fasciatus
GAGAGAGAGAGAGAGAGAGAGAGAGAGAGAGAGAGAGAGAGAGAGAGAGAGAGAGAGAGAGGGAGGGAGAGAGGGAAGGAAGGAGGGAGGGAGAGATGAAAAGAGGAAAGAGAGAGAAAAAGAGAGAAGAGAAAAGAAACAGAAAGAGAAGGGGGAAGAGAGAAACAAAAAGACAAGAGAGGAAGCAAGAGATCAGAGTGACTAAGAAAGGTGCCCTCTTTGAGAGGGGCCCCCATTCCTATTTTGCAACAGAAGCCAATCAAAGAAGCTGTCATCCACTCTGTGGTTAGAGTTACAGAATGTCCACCCGTGCTCCAGTCTCTCTAAGGTGCTTTCATTGTCCTTCATTTGATTCTTCTGAAAGCAGGCTCTCCACTTTCTTCCCAAAGGGAATGCCTCGGGGATTCTTTCTTAGTGCTTGTGCTCTTCCCTATCATACCAAAAGGTTTACCTTTTGTCTTCCTTGAGGAAATTGTAAATTCTTTGAGGGCAGGGTCTGTTTTCACTTTTATGTACATACATTCTATATATGTATATATATATATATGTAATCTATTATATGATATATAAAATCTATTATGTGGTATATAATAATCTATTAGATGGTATATATAATCTATATGGTATATAATAGATTATATATCATAATACATAATCTATTACTAACTAGCTTGATGCTGCTTAAAGATTTAAAAAATCTTTTCCAGTTTCAATTTTTCATGTTAGTTCAACCTAAGTGGAGTAGAAGAAGTCAGGAAATCCTGGATTCAGATCTTGTCTCCAATACCCACTGCATGACTCCTGCTTTCCTCAGTATCCTTATCTGAAAAATAGGAATAAGAGAACCTTCCTCCCAGGGTTATTATGAGGATCAAATGGGATATTTGTAAAGATTTTGTAAACTTTAAAGCATTACATAAATATTAGCTATTATTATTGTCATTCAGATGTGGGTCCTCTTCCAGAAGAAACTAAGTGTCAGAGAGGTTCAGGGATTTGACAATTATCACAGCTAGTAAGTGTTGGAACTGATATTTAAACTGAGTTAGTCTAGGTCTAATACTGCAATCCCCAAATTGGATTGATGGAAAAAGCTCCTTTTTAATTTTAATTTTTTCTGTGTTGAAGGCTGGATAATGTCATTATTTTAACTTGCAAAGCCATCAGATACAAATCAATCTGAATATTAAGAATTTTTTGTTTACCCACTAATCAAGGGTGGGTATGATTCCTTTTCAAGAGGTCAGATCATTCCAGATCATGGATGACAGATTCTTTAAACACTTCCTATGAAACTCTTTCATTGGCTGCTACCATTTGGTGAGTGACAGGGATGACATTGCCAGAAAGTCCTTCCCTCTTCCCAATCAAAACTTCTTTAATTTCTCCAGTGTCCAAAGGAGAGGCTCTGATTGTTGCCCCAAAGATAGCGTCCCTGTGATTTCTAGCATTTTCCTTCTTTGGAAGGAAAACTTTTGAAGTGCTACACACAGGCTGCACAATTATTTTTTACTAGAGTGTGAAAATATTTGAAGGCAAAATTTACATGTATTTGAGATAGTTTTAAATATGTAATCTTTATTAATTAGCTTAATGTAGATGTAAAGATTTTTTTAATAAAAATCTTTCTTAGCTTCATTTTTTTCTCTGTTGGTTCAACCTACTCCTATCCCCCTCCCTTTTAAAAAAATTATTGTAGTTTAATTGTTTTCAGTAGTGTCTTAACTCTTCCTGGCCCCTTTTGGGGTTTTCTTGGCAAAGATATTAGAGCCTTTTGACATCTTTCTTCAATTCATTTTACAGATAAGGAAACTGAGGCAAGCAGGTTTAAGTGATTTGTCCAGAATCACACAGCTAGTAAATGACTGAGGTCACCTTTAAATTCAGCTATTCCAAGCTGAAGTTCCACTCTATAACACTTCTACCCACAGGCCCGGCTTAAACTTTTTCTTGGAGCCTTATAAATCTTGGAAAAGCTGGTTATTTTTCTCTTTGAGTTCCAGAAGATCCTGCCCTCCCTTTCTACCAACTCTTCTTAATACAATTTTGTGAAAGGCCCATGTAGCCAACATCCCATAAGCTCTATCTACAGAAATTCTATGACTAGTCATTTCCTTAATTCTGGGCACTGTATTGTTTTTGAACTAAACCTCCAAACTTGATGAACACATATCCTGTGTTCTCCCCAGTTCACAGTCTCATTCTTTTTCTTTTCTTTCTTCACATCTCTTTTACTCTTATTTTTCAAGATTTTCTGTAGAGAAGAATATTCCAGTTTCTCCATTCTCAATTAATTTACCCTAAACTCTCTGACCTCATGGAAAGTTTTGCTATAAAACTTGTGAGGAAGTAGAAACAGAACCAACTCCCTTTCTTGAAAACTTATTCACTGACCTCTTCATATAGTGAATAATCATTTCCCAGCCATTACTTTGGGTCAGCCAAGAGCTACCAAGAAGAAGAAAATGATTGGCCAACTGGCTCCAAATGTAGAAGCCAAGGAGAATTTTACAGTGACCTGCAGGAAGTGCTTGTGTTTCTATCAGTGCCAAGTGATGACTAATTCTGCACAGTAGAAGTGTTCAACACTGGGCAATTGGACTAGATTAAAGAAAATAATGAGAAATCAGAATGTTTGTTGTCTTGGGGAGGGGAAAAGTAGAAAAGGGAAGGAGAAAAATTTAGCACTCAAAATCTCACAAAAATGAATGTTGAAAACTTATCTTTTAAAAAATTAATAATAGCTTTTCTTTTTCAAAATACATGCAAAAATAGTTTTTAAAATTCATCCTTACAAAAGCTTGTGTTCCAAGTTTTTCTCTCTCCCTCCCTACCTCCACTTTCCCTACACAGCAAGTAATTCAATATAAGTTAAAGATGTGCAATTCTAAAATATTTCCACATTTATCTTGCTGCATACACACACACAAAATCAGATCAAAAATGAAAAACAATGAGGAAAAAAAAACAAGCAAGCAAACAACAACAAAGGTGAAAATCCTATGTTGTGATCCACATTCAGTCCCCATAATTCTCTTTAGATGCAGATGACTTTCTCCTTCACAAGTGTATTGAAATTGCTCTGAATCACCTCATTATTGAAGAGATCTAAGTCCAGCACAGTTGATCATCACACAATCTTGTTGCTGTGAACAATAGTCTCTTGATTCTACACACTTCACTTAACATCAGTTTGTGTAAGTCTCTCCAAACCTTTCTGAAATTATCCTATTAATCGTTTCTTATAGAATAATAATCAGTTACATTCATATACCATAACTTGTTCAGTTATTCCCCAACTGATGGGCATCCACTCAGTCTCTAGTTCCCTGCCACTACAAAAAGGACTGCTACAAACATTTTTCCCTTTTTATGATCTCTTTGGGATACAGACCCAGTAGAGACACTGCTGGATCAAAAGGTATGCACAATTTGATAGCTCTTTGGGCATAGTTCCAAATTGCTCTCCAAAATGGTTGGATCAGTTCACAACTTCTCCAGCAACGTATTAATAACCCCATTTTCCCACATACCCTCCAACATTTATCATCTTTTCTCTTAGCCAATCTGAGAGGTGTGAAATAGTACCTCAGAGTTTTCTTGTTGAAAACTATCTTTACATGTAATATTATTAAGTAAAAAAATGGAAAATGGCAAAATACATAAAATGCAATAGAGTATAGGTAATGTTAACATGTCATTTTCTAAATCAATATGCTTCTGTGGCTGGGATCCTTATATACGGCTTAGTAACCTCTTTTCTTTTTTTGGAAGCAATCAGGGTTAAGTGACTTACTCAGGATCACACAGCATCTGAAGCTCAATCTGAATTCAGATCCTCCTGACTCCAGCTTTATTGCTCTATCCATTATACCTCCAAGTTGTCTCTTTAGGATTCCTTTTCTAGTTGAGTTTGATATCACTGTTGCAGAAGTTACAAGTTGATCTAACCTTCTAGAAGAGGAAATGAAAAAGTTAGAGGGATGTTTTTTACTTGCTAAATTATTAGGAAAAATGAAGTATTTCTTTGAAGGAATAGAATAAGAGTTTCAAAGAGAGAACAAAGAAGAAAATGGAAATCAAGGAAAAAATAAAAACAAGTTAGAGATTATAAGTAATACAGGGGAAAAAAGAGGAAGAAGAAAGAAGGAGGAGAAGGAGAAGAAGAAAAAGAAGAAAAGAAAGAAAGAAGAAGAAAAAAGAAATAAGAGGAGAAGGAAGAGGAAGAGGAGGAGGAGGAGGAGAAAAAGAAAGAAAGAAAGAAAGAAAGAAAGAAAGAAAGAAAGAAAGAAAGAAAGAAAGAAAGAAAGAAAGGAAGAAAGAAAGAAAGAAAAGAAAAGAAAAGAAAAGAAAAAAAGAAGAAAAGGAAAGAAAGAAGAAAAGGAGGAGGAAAGAAAGGAAGGAAGGAAGGAAGGAAGGAAGGAAGGAAGGAAGGAAGGAAGGAAGGAAGGAAGGAAGGAAGGAAGGAAAACACCTGAATGTGTGGACCTGAGTTCTAGGTCTAAGTCTCTTACAGTAAGGAGGAAATGGGGACACATCTCGGGAAGAAGCAGCTCCTTGTACTACAAGGAATGATGGAACCACAGGCACCAATAGGCCAGAGGTCATCCAGTAATGTTCTGAGGAAGAAGATAGGAGCAGTTGTGGTTGGTGATTGCCTGCCAAGAAGTGTCAAGGCAGCTATTTGTTAAACTTGCATAAATAATGGAAAAGACTGCTGTCATCCCAGAGCTTGTATCCAGGATCTCTGAGCTTCCAGAGAGATGTCAGTTCTGACAAAGAGAGAGTAACTCCACTAAGGTTTGGGATTCTCCCTGAGACACAGATGCCTGGATTGGAGGGAGAGTGAGCCAATTTTCACCTCAGTTATTTATTTATATTTAGTTGGCCCCAGGTCCCTAAACTATCCTTTATCCCATTGTACTATCCACTAAGACCCCAGGGGCTAGCCAGAGCAGACATCTTGCCATCAGCCTGGCATTCATATGTATACAGTCGCCTTATCCTGCCCCCAACCTTGCTCAGTTAATGAAGAGCCCGGTTCTCAAGCTGAACGAGAATAGCTTAAAGGAATTTGAGAGGTTTTCTTTAGACAAGAGAAGACTTAGGGGGTCCTGAGAGCTGTATTCAAGAATTTGAAGGATTGCCATTGGGAAAAGGATTAGACTTTGTACTGTTTGCCCCGGGACAAAGATCTCTAAACTATTTTAATCTCTCATTCCTTTCAGTTAAAAAAAAATTGAGCATTCATCCTGAATATAAACATTTTCTTATAAATCATATACATATATTACATTATTAATATGTTAAGTATATCATAAAACAAACATAAAACAAGATATTAAAAATGAAATGATAAAATATATGATATTTTAAAAATAATTTAAAATTGTTTATCAATGCTTTCTGCTCCCATTAAAAATATTTCTCAATTACATTGCTCTCACCAAAAATGTGAGAGCAATGTGATTGAATTTGCTTCATTATTTTTTAAGGTCTTGATTTAATACTTTGTGGATATAGTGATTTGAAGGTCTGGATCTAACGTTAACTTTTTTCTGTTCTTAGTTTTGAAATCTGTCAAAATGGACAAATATATCACACAGAAATACTTGGATACAAATCAAGAAGTTCAACAGTGGATGTTCTTCCCAAAACATGATAATCATTTTTTCAATTCCATCCACCAATTATGTAAAGATTTTTGTTGAAATTCAGCTAGCAAATTTTCATGTTTCCCAATGTCTGGTAGCAGAAATGGGTGAACATGATCTATAAAAGTCAGATGTGCTGGGGGATGTGCTGGAACCAACTTGTACCAGGAGAGATGATTGTTAAATTTTCACCATGAACATAAGCACCTCAGAAATCATCAAGGCTGATTCTAAGTTAGGACTTAATTTATTGTTTTGTTGTTTGTCTTGATTTAAGAAAGTGATGAAGAAAATTTTAGTAATGCAGATTAAATTTAAAAGTGTAGCACACATTTTCAAGAGTTGAATTTTAAACATTTGTCAGCATAGCTCCCAAATGGAGAGAGTTACTTTTCTTTCTTTTTTGAAGGCAGTTGGATTAAGTGATCACACAGGCAGATTTGAATGTAGGTCCTCCTGAGTCTGGGGTTTATATTTGATGTACCTACCATTCAGCTACCCCAAGAGGGTTGCTTTTCAAGATCAGGAGAAGGGGGTAGCAGAAAGACATAAGCAAGATGCCTGGTGATACAGGTGATGGATGGCTTTCCTCATTTGCTTTCAAGGGGTTCCCATAGCTTTGTCCAGACTTGAAAACAGGGCTGCCAGTCTTGAGTCACTTCTGTGCTCAGCTGCTTGAGCCTCAAGCCCCTGACAACAAGAGCTATCATTGCCTCTCATGCCCTGCTAACTGCTTTTGGTGCTTCCACATGTTGCTGCCACAACAATGCCTGTTCCTGTTACTTCTCCTTATTGTAATTCTTCCCCTGCTCTCCCTTGTTTTCCTATAAAGGTTGAGAGATGGCAGCAAGGAGCTCATGTTCTTGGGAAATACCCCCCCCATATTCCCTTGGCCAAACAGGTTGCCTGAAGCCATCATGACCCTTGGTCCCAGGATTCCATGAGGTATGTCCCAATCAATCCCAAGTTTTGGAGCATCCATTCAATCCATCTAGAGTGGGGTCCTGGAAGACTTCCCACTCCTGAAGAAGTTCTTATTGTCTCTATTGCAGCCTAGGCTGCCGGGAGTCTGGGTGGTATGTCCCACTCTCCTCCCCTTTAGATCTTTCAAAGGTAAAGTAAGGGAGGAAACAAATATCTCATACATCCCACTCTCTCTGGATAAGGCCCTAGAAGGGTTCCTACTCCAAAGGAAGCTGTATTGGAGAACCATTTACTAACTGCTCCAGTCCATGTGGAGTACAGATACAGAGAAAGAAAGCATCAAAGGCAGGAATGGTTAGAAGCCTACCCAAGAACCCTGCAGATAATTTTAATTTTCATTTTGCTTTCTGTGTTCAAAGGTCCTGGGAAATATTCTTTTATTATTTCTTGCATTATGATGTTTAGGTTTTTGGCCTGTCAAATTCCTCTGTGAGACATATAATCCTTAAATTATTTCTGTGCATCCAGTCTTCAAGATCAATATGCTTTGCTTGTATAAGGAGCATGTTTTCCTTTAACATTACCTCTTTTTGCTTCTCTTCTTCTAGATTGTCCTTCCCTTTGTATTTGCATTCCTAATCGTTTGCTCTCTCTTTTATTTTTTTGGTGGGCTTTACCACTATGAATTCATATTTTTCTATTTTTCCCATTATTTCTGCTATGCAGGATCATAAATTCTGCTTTCACAATTCTCATTTTTCTTGTAAAACACTTGGAAATGTCCTATTGTTCCATATTTTCTTGGGCATTCAAAGGATTCTCTGCTCCTCAGGGACTGATTCATTTTTCCTTTGTTTTTTATTTATTCATAGATATCTGGATTCTTTTACCCGATCTAGATGCCATGTTTCTTGGTTATTTAAAATCTTTTCTGTTGGTTTATCTGCTTGTTATTGAAGGTCTTTAACTGAGTTTTCTTCCTCCTGAATTTTTTTGTAATTATTTTCCTTTATATTCGCCTATTCACATTCTTATTCCTTCTCCTTTGATTGTGGTTATCCCAGGGGCTAGATTTTAAAGTTGTTTCTGCTTCTTTTTGTTCTAGGAAATTCATGTTTCACCAGATTTGGTCTCTGCCTCAAATGACTTCAGGGCAGAGGAAGGGGGAAGGGTGATAATAGAGATAACTGGCCCCAGCTGGATACCAGAGCCTTCCTTCAGGCCTGGTGGGGACAAACACACATAAGCATCCTCTCCTAGTTCCATCTGTTCCCCAGTTCTCTGGCCAAGTGCTGTTGCAGCCAGAGTAAGCTTCTGTTTTTATTTTTATTTTATTTTATTCTTTTCTTATGGTGTAGGGGAAGGGGACATGGAGTTCATTCTGTTACAAGTTTCTAGATTATTTTTGTGGTCCTGAAAATGCATTGTGGGAGTATGCTTCAAGATGCATTCAGATTAAATAGTCTTTTCTCGGATGTGGAATGCATTTTCTATCTCAAGTCTTTTGGAATTGTCTTAGATCACTCTATTATTGAGAAAATCTAAGTCTATCATAGTTGATTATCACATAGTGTTCCTAGTACTGTTTACAAAGTTCTCCTGGTTCTGCTAATTTCATTCAGCATTAGTTCATATAAGTCTTTCCAGGTTTTTCTGAAATCTACCTACTTATTATTTCTTAGGGAACAATAGCATTCCATTACATTCCTATATCGTAATTTATTCAGCCATTCCCCAATTGATGGGCATCTCCTCAATTTCTAATTCTTTGCCACCACAAAAAAGAGCTGCTATAAATATTTTTGTACAAATGGATCCTTTCCCCTTTTTTATAATCTCTTTGGGATACAGACCTAGAAATGGTATTGCTGGATCATAGTTTCATAGCCCCATAGTCCAAATTGCTCTCCAGAATGGTTGGATCAGTTCACAACTCCATCACAATACATTAATTTTCCAGTTTTTCTACATCCCAACATTTAGCATATTTTTTTCTGTCATATTAATCAATCTGATAGGTATGACGTGGTTCCTCAAAGTTGTTTTAATTGCATTTTTCTAATTAGTTGTGATTTAGAGCATTTTATATGATTATGAATATATGAATGTAGGTTTAATTTCTTCATCTGAAAACTGCCTGTTCATATCCTTTGACCAATTAGGGTAGCCCCTTCATTCTGTAGCTCTCAATTAGTACCACTGCTCCTTGTCTAGTTTCACCTTGGTTGTATCCTTCTTTCTCCTTTGTTCAACTGGGACAGATATGAGTGGTTCCAAAGGGGGACAAAACATAGAAGAAGGAGTATGGCACAGTGTAAAGTGGAATATGAGTTCTAGAAAAGACCATCGTATAGATCAGTGTTACTAAGTCTTTCACATTGATTATTTTTAGAAAATTGCTGTTACTGTATACACTGTTTTCTTGGTTTTACTCACTGTACTTTGTATCAGTTCATATAAGTCTTCCCAGATTTTTCTGAAACCTTGCTTGTCATCAATTGTTACGGCACAGTATTATTCCATAACATTCATAAAGAATCAGACACAATTGAAAAGCTAAACAATGATATTTACAGCTTATTAAATTTTATTTTCTAACATAGAGTTATTTAACTGTTCTATTTCCTCTTCTGCTAATCTGGGCAATTTGTATTTTTTGTAAATATTCATCGATTTCATTTAGATTGTCAGTTTTATTGGCTTACAGTTTGTTAAAATACTTCTTAATATTATTACTTTAATCTCACCTTCTTTGGTTGTGCAGTCAATCTTTTCATTTTTTTTGATATTGGTAATTTGATTTTCTTCCTTCTTTTTAAACATCAAACTAGCTGATGTTTTATTTACTTTATTGGGTTTTTTTTTCATAAAACTAGCTCATAGTTTTATCTTTTTAGTTCAATGATTATTTTTACTTTCAATTTTATCAATCTCTCCACTTCTTAGGATTTCTATCTGGAGATTTAATTTTAGATTTTTAATTTGTTGGGGTTTTAAAAGAGTTTTTGTTGCATGCCCAATTAATCAATTTGGTCTTTCTTTCTTTTATAATAGAACCAAGAGAACATTGTACACAGTAACAAAAAGATTTTGTGATGATCAACTGTGATGGACTTGACTTTTCTTAACAATGAGGTGATTCAGGCCAGTTCCAATGATCTTGTGATGGAGAGAGGCATCTGCACCCAGAGAGAGGGCTGTGGGAACTGAGTGTGGATCAGAACATAGTATTTTCACTTTTATTGTTGTTTGCTTGCATTTTGTTCTTTCTCATTTTTTCTTTTTTGATCTGATTTTTCTTGTGCAGCATAATAACTGTGAAAATACATATAGAGGAATTGCACATATTTAGCATATATTGGATTACTTGCCATTTAGGGAAGGTGGTGAGGGAAAGGGAGGAAGAAGAAAAATTGGACCACAAGATTTTGCAAGGGTGAATGATGAAAACTGCCTATAGATATGGTTGGAAAATAAAAAGCTTTAATAAACTTGAAAAAAATAAGATAAAGAAACAAAAAAGGGTTTATTCTTCAATATTTTTGTGCTTCTTTTTATCAAGTTATTAATTCTTTTTTCTGACCAGGTCCTGCTTCAACTGCCTTCATGGCCATTGCAACAAATTGTTCTCATTTGCTTATTCTACTGGGGAAAGTCTGTTTGGGACAGACATTGCTCTAACTCACTAAAGAGTTTAACACCTGTTGATTACTCTCAACCTGGTTTGGCCTATCTGCTAAGATGATTTTATGTGGCTGCTGGGTATGATACAGCTTCTTGGAGCAGTAGATGAGAGTAGAGTGGCAAGTGAACACCAAAGATGGATGAGCAGCCCTGAAAAAGACCCAGAAAACTTTCAAACCAGAGGTTCTAGCCATCCCTAACACCCAAACTTTAGAGCTTGGTCAGTCACTGAAGACTCCAAGGTCATCTACTGCACCTTGGACCATCACTGAGCAGCTTGACTTTGCTCTGGGACTTCAATGACCAGATGAGGGAGTGAGGCTGACAGTTTTGTGCAACTCTGCCTCACTTAAATACAATTCATGCACAAGTCAAGACATCAGTGTTTGGTGTCACTGGCCCACTTCACAAAAGAAGGATGAACAGCAAAGGTAATTCTTTTTTCTTTTTTTTTTTAAATTTTCTTTTATTTTTTTTAAAGCTTTTTATTTGTATAACATATGTATGGGTAGTTCCCCAACCTTGATCTTTACAAAGCTTTCCAATACAAATTTTACCCCCAGTCCCCTCCCCTCCCCTAGATGGCAGGAAGTCCACTACATGTTAATAATGTTGAAATGCTTGAGAAGTTATGCAAGAAAAATCCTATCTACAAGAAAAAAAAAGAATCAGAGAAAGGCAACACAATGCAAGCAAATGTCAATAGAGATCATGAAAATGTTACTTTGTGGTCCATATTTCACGTCCCTCTTTCTGGGTGTATATAGTTTTCTTCAGTGAACAACTGGAACTGGTTTGAGACAATTCTTTATTGCAGAGAGCCATGTCCATCAGAATTGATCATCATGTAATACTGTTGTTGCTGTGCATGATGATCTCCTGGTTCTGCTTGCTTCACTCAGCATCAGTTCATGTAAGTCCCTCCAGGCCTCTCTGAAATCGTCCTGCTGGTCGTTTCTTACAGAGCAATAATATTCCATAACATTCATAAAAGGTAATTCTTTTTTCATAATTTTCTTGCATAAATCTCATTTCTTTCCTTAACTTTTCCACTTCACTGATTAGAAAAAAAATTTGCCTTTAAAAAAATCTCTCTTTTTTAAAGTGCTTTCTCTTAGAAATTCTTTTTGGGCTTGTTTCTTTGAAGTTTCACTTGGTGATGTTTTCAAGTCATAGTCTTCTAGGTTTGTGTCTTGATCTGCTCTGAAATCATAGTAGCTTTTTATGGTCAAGTTCTTTTTGTTTGTTTGCTCTTTGTTCAGTTTCCAGCCTACATCTTGACTTTGGACTTTGTTTTAGCATTGGGCTCTGCTCATCTCTGTGGGGAAAGGAATTCTGGCCTAAATTTCTTTCTTTTATTTCCTTCTTTCACTGCTTGGTTTGGGGCCTTGTAAGTTTTGGGGGATTTCCAATGTGGTATGGTCTAGGGGAGAAGTCTGTTCACTGCTCTTCTGGTCTGTGTTCTGATCCTTACACAGTTAGAACCCCTGCATCTTCATAACAGGGAATGCTCCTGTCCATCCTGAAATTGTGATCCATAACCAATAATGAGTAACAGAATTACTTGACAAGGATTTCTCCTTTCCATCCTGGAACTATGTTGTGAAACTGGATAACGGACAACATTGCTGCCAAATGACAGCCAATCTTGTGCCCAGTGCTAGTGTTAGGTGCCCTAGGATCTCTTCAAGTTTTCAGTCCCTTTATTGTACTTAAGTGCTGGGATGCTCCCTTTTCCCCTGTGGTGCTGCAAACTCAACCTGCTGTATTGCCAGCTGGTGGTACTTTGACTGCATGGTATATATGGCCAGTCCCCAACCTAATGTCTTCCCAAACTGCTCAGAGTTGGAAAAATATCTCATTGGGACTTGGCTTTTCTCGGTTTTTCCACTCAGAATTCAATTTAGCACATTTTTGGTGGTTATTATAAAAGAGATTTTGGGGAGCTCTTGGCGCCTCTCTTCACTTCAGGTGAAAAACTTTAAAGGCCAAACCATACTTTGTATTTGATGCAAGAGTTCATAGTAAGCTACTATAGCTGTAGAGCAGGAACATGGCAGAATCATATTTCAGGAAAAGCATGTTGGGGATTGAATGAATGAGGATCAGATTGGAGAGAGTCTTGAAGCATGGTGACCAATTAAAAGGATTATCTTGGAAAAAATAATGAGGGCCTGAACTAGGGTACAACTATGTCAGTAGAGAGAAGAGATATATGCAAGATAAGTTTTAATGAGGAAATTTGGCAAGGGATATGTGAGAGTTCAGGGTGACATTGTAGTTGCAAATCTGGGTGCCTGGAAGGATAATGGTATCCTCAACAGAAACAGGGAAGTTCAGAGGAGGAATTGGTTTGGGGTCAAAGATAATGAGTCCTGTTTTGGACATGTGTTTGAGACACCTACGAGGGCACATTTAGCTGTGCAATAAGTTGGTGATATGGGATGAGTTCAGGAGAGAGATTAGAGCTAGGAAAATTGATCTGGGAGTCATCTGCACAGAGATAATAAGCAATTCCCCAGAAAATGATGAGCTCTGCCATAGTCTTTTTACCTGGTTCATTGAAACGTTAGTGAGTTGATTCACGAAATAGAATTTTATTAGTAATGGAGAAAACTTTAAAATAACAGTTTGTTGGGGGCAGGGGCAGGGTGAGAAAGTGGTGGTATGTATAGCACAAACTAAATTTATCTCATGTCTCTTTACTGCTAAACACCAGTGTCAAAATATGGCATGTTTAAAGGCCAGATTCATTAATGAGCCATTTTTTGTTGTTGTTGAGTTTGGGGTAGGGGGAAGGAAAAAGAGAGAAAATCATAATTAGAAAATACATCCTTTCCCCCATGGGATAAATACTGCTTTTCAATTGGTTCTGAAAAATCCAAGGAAGTTATTAAGTCAAAGGTCCCAAAAAATTGAAAACATTATTCTCTTCAAGTTGGAGTGTTGCTAATGATGAGGAGTGACCTGGATATCAGCTTCTTTCTGGCTGCCACCAGGTGTGAGTTTGTTCTTCTGAACCTGACATTCAAGAACACCTACTTAAGTCCTTTAAAAATGAATAAAAACAACTCTGTTATATATCCTTAGACTTTTGGAGTGAGGGTGAAATGAAGTGTGGGGAAGAAAGTTTTTTGTGCTCCAAATTTAAAGCAATATTTTTTCCAGGCTATATGGGAGCAAACCAAATTCTCCTGCAGCACAGAATAAATCTAGATGATACCTGTTTCCTACTTTTTCTCAGTCTCTAGTACCTTCTTTCTTTTTTTCTCCAAGGAGAGACCAAGATGATGTCTTCTCAAGTTAGATCAAGAGAAATCCAAAAATGAGTGTTGGGCAGTTGCTCAGGAGGTTAATGGAGACGAGAGCCTCAGAAATTCCTGTTCTTAATCTTGTTCAGCCACTTGCATTCTTCTCATCCTTGGATAGCCAAGTGGTGCAGTGAAGAGAGCAGTAGGCCTATAGGTAGATCTGAGTTCAAATCCCTCTTGGATCACTTACTAGCTGTGTGACTTTGGACAAGTCATTTACTCCCTGTCTACCTCAGTTTCCTCAACTATAAACTATAGCTAACAGTTCCTACCTCCCTAGGCTGTTGTAAGGATCAAATGGGGCAAAATTTTTAAAGTGCTTAGCAGTGCTTGGCAAATAGTAGATGCTTGTTGCCTTCCTCTTCAAATAATTTCCTTCATCTTTCTCAGGGATATAATGAGAAATCACATTTTTATCTTAATCTCAACTTTCTCTCTGTGTCTCTATCTCTCTCACTCAGTCTCTGTCTCTCTCTCACTGTCTCTGTGTCTCTGTTTCTGAATCTGTCTCTGTGTTTGTCTCTCTGTCTCTATCTCTCTTACTCTGTTTCTCCCTCTTGCTTCCTCCCTTTCTCCTTCTATTCCTCCTTCCTTCTCTCCTTCCCTCCCCCTTTCCATTCTCTCCTTACAAATTGGGAGAAAAATTGGAATTTCTCCCAATTAAATTCTATTTAGCCCAAAGCTACAATTTTTTTCCTAAAAGAAGGAATAAATTTGTATTTAGGTAACTGCAAATAAATAGAAAAGGAAAATGTATATAACAGTTTAGAGATAGGTTTTCCTTCAACCTCAGCTAGATTCCATGCCTATATTATTAATAACTCACTTTCTATAGTATTTTATGGCTTACAAAGCATTTTCTTTACAAAAACACTCAGAGGTAGTTCTGATTTGAGGGCCTGACCTGTGATTTCATTGGCATAGGGAGCTTCCTTTGAGAATATTTCCTCTACCAATGCAGATGCACAATTTGTAGTCTTAGAGTGTCACCTTGAGCACTGAGAGGTGAAGGGATACACTCAGGCTCATTCAGAGAATACGTATCCAAGGCAGGGCTTGAAACCAGGTCTTTCTGTCTTCAGAACCAACTATCTCTCTCTCTCTCTCTCTCTCTCTCTCTCTCTCTCTCTCTCTCTCGCTGGTTCCATGTTGTCTCTCTGGTTATGTGAGGATTGGTATACCCATTTTACAGATGAAGAAATTGAGGCTCGGAGAGATGATAAGTAATTTCTGGTTATTCAGCTATATAATGAATTTGTCATTAATTTCTGGGAAATCTTTAAGAGTACATTTCCTTCCTATGATTGCTGTTATTATTGTTGTTGAATTATTTCAGTTGTGTTTGACTTTGACCCCATTTGTGGTTTTCTTGGCAAAGGTATTGGAGTGGTTTGCTATTTCTCCAGCTCATTTCACAGATGAGGAAACTGAGGCAAGCAGGATTAAGTGACTTGCCAAGTTATTAAGTGTGTGAGGCCATATTTGAATTTTACAGATAAGAAAATTGATTCCTAGCATCACTGAGATGGTTATAACTTAAATCTGTTGAACTTACACCATGGGTATATCCACACATTACAAAGACCACCAGTGTCCTACCATGTTTGACTTTCCCTGTGAAGGTTAGATGGAGTTTTTAGATTGTTTTTGCTTTCTGTTTTTAGATTTGAATTCTCTGAATTTTCTCACTGAGGAACCTGAAAGGGAACACCAGAGGAAGGGCTGACTTAAATGGAAAGAGTTTGAGAAGATGGTATTCTTCATCTCCCTCCTACTCAAGGAAGATGTCCTAGAGTAGTCACACCTGAAACAAAGAATAGTTGGGAAGGAGTTAATAAAAACTGAGGCAGGAGAAAAGGGCAGAAATCTTTCTTTTTTTGTGTAGAACACATAGCAGGGTTTATCCATGGGTGAAAGGCAAAATAAGATTGAAAACTGGAGTGTAAAGTCAAGATAGACCACAATAGGAGAACTAAGATATCAAAATATTTCTGTGTAAACTCCATGGATGAATTCAACAAACATTAAGTTTCTAATCTGTACAGAAGACATGATGAATTTGTAATAGTTTGAATGGGGTTAAGTTGAGATTTATCTATAGTTATTGTAAGATTTAGAATCTATAGAAATGCTAGAGAGACATCATGGCACCATGGATAAAAAGCCAGCCTTTGAGGTGGAAATTCATGAGTTCACATCCTCTCTAACACATCCTGACTGTGTGACTCTGGGTAGATAGCTTAACATCTCATCGATCTAGGCAACTCTCTAAGATTATGGGTTGTAGGAAAAGAGTTAATATGCTTATGTTGAGGAAATATTTCACTGAAATCTCTCTATACTGATAAAATCAGAAGTCTGGTTCCCTCTCTCCCCCCAAAAGAGAGCATTGAATCTAACTTCATTAGTACAATAAAAGGAGTGCTGAGTTTGGATCCCAAGTCTATAATTAAAGAAATTTTAAACTAAATTTTATTTTCTTTTAATTAACAAACATTTATTTTCTCTCCCTTTTCCTCTTCCATCGGAAAAAAAATTGAGCAAAACAAATTCTCAATATATACAAAAATGTATATATTCTTCTGCACCTTAAATCCATCACCTCTGTTAGCAAGTAGTTGACATCTTTCAGCAGAAGCCTGCCAGAATCATGATTGATCATTACATTAATCAGAGTTCTCAAATCTTTCAAAGTTTCTTGTTAATATTGTTAGCAAAGCCATTAATATTAATGCTCTTTTAAAAATTGTGCTGGTTCTGCTCACTTCATTCTGCATTAGTTCATACATGTCTTCCCAAGTTTTTCTGAAGCCATCCATTTCATCATTTTGTACAGCACATTATTATTCATTATATGCACATATTATAATTTACTTAGCTATTTACCAATTGACAAGAACATTTTTAATTCCCAGTTCTTTGCCAGCACAAAAAAGAGCTGCCAAAAATACTTTTGTATTATAGAATCTTTTCCCTGTTTTTTGATCTCTTTGGGGTAAAATCTCTATGTTTTGCTATTTACCTTATTAGTCATATGACTTTGGTCAAAGTATTTAACATCTCTGAAACCAAGTTTCTCATCTGTAAAATGATAGGGTTGGATTAGTGGCTTCTGAGGTGCCTTGCAGATGCAAATCTATGATTTAATGCTGCCTTATCTGACAAAAAAGGAAACTAGGGCCAGAGAAAACTTGCCTGAGGTCACAGAGTTGGTAAGAAGCAGAAGTAGAATTTGCACCCAATCCATGTTCCTCCAAATCTAGTGTGGGATGTGAGGAGAACTGTTCAGTCTTCAGAAGTTTTTCATGTTAAATTTGAAAAATGAAGAAGGAATGTATAAGATGTAAAAATAAAATCAAACTCAAAACTTTTCTAGAACATTTTTTTCTAGAAATTTAATAGTAGCCTTTCACCAAAAACAAAACAAAACAAACACAAAACCCACCTGATATACTAATCACAACTTTTTTGATCTCTTCCTTAAAGTAAGCCTCAAATGAAGACTACTGGAGCTTACCTTGATAACCTAATTTAGAGCGTTATATGTGCTTAAAAGTAACGAAATGATATTTATTTTTTAAAAAATTATGAAATGGTTGTTCGTTAATTGCAAATGGTTTCCTCCCAGTTAGTCCAAGTTCATGAGGTCTTCCTTTATTTCAAAACAAGACTCCCTCCAGAGTCAATGACATCATAAACTACCAGAATCAGAGGCTGAAAGAGCTACTGAATTAATTTTCACTCCCTCACAGATTTTCCTTTGGGCCTGAGTGGTTTCCTTGTTTCAGTATGGAATATACTGATCATAAAATGGAAACTCTCCAGAAAGAGTCATGCACTAAATACAAAATATTAGAAAATGAACTCATGGGAAATGACCCTTAAAATCCAGACCAGCCCTCCAGGCTGAAAGGGATTTCCCAACTCATCAACCATAACTGAGTCATTCTTCTTCTTCTTCTTTTCTTTTTTTTCTTCTTCTTTCTTCTTCCTTCTTTTCTTCTTTCTTTTTCTGTTTCCTCTTCCTCCTCCTCCTGCTCCTCCTTCTGCTCTTCCTCCTGCTTCTGCTCCTCCTGCTCCTCCTTCTGCTCTTCCTCCTCATCCTCTTCTTTCTCCTCTTCCTCTTTCTTCTCCTTTTCTTCCTTTTGTCCTTCTTCCTTCTCCGTCTCCTCCTCCTCCTTTTCTTCTTCTTCCTCCTCTTTCTTTTCCTTCTCCTCATCAAAACAACAGAAAATTAAAAGGAAATATCTACCTTCTTACAGTGTTGTATTCATTTTAGATTACCACAATTTTTTTAAAAAAAGATATTGAAAAATTTTAGGAGGTAGGAAATAATGACAAAGGTGAACAAATAGTCTAGTGACAGGGTTTATTAGGATAGTTTAAAGAAGTTCCAGGTTTTCAGTTTAAAGAAAAGAAGGGTAAGGTTTTACTTGGTTGCTCTCTTCAAGTATATTCACAGTTTTTATGATAGGATGCTTACCATGTGTCCTTATTACCCATTTAAGACTGAATAAGAGGAAATGAGCAGTGACTTTGTTTTGATGTAAGGGAGACCATCTTGGTCACTAGTATGATTAAATGTTGGCATGAGCTAATAAGGGAGGCTGTAGAGTCCAAATTCCTGAATTGCTTTGGAAAATGAAGACAGTAATCTCTTCTGGAATGGCATATGCATTTCCAGGAAGAAGTATGACCCAGAAGACTTTCTTTTTTATTTCCCAAGTTTGATATATGCCTTTGTTTTCACACCATTCCAAGTCCTGATATGTCCTCTCTCCAAAGAATCCTTCCTTTTTAACAAGGAAACACAACTGAGCAAAAGCAACTGATAAAATGACCAAATCTGACAACCTATGGAGCATTTTATACCCACCCTCCTTTCCTCCTGTTTTATTATCAGTCCTCTAGAAGCAAGATTGATCATTGCATTTACTGCATACTGAGTTCAGATGTCTTTTAGTGTTATTTTTATTTATACCACTGAAACCATTGGCTATTTAATTCTCCTAAGCCTGTTTTACTCATTCTGTAGCATTTCATATAAGTCATTACATATCTTTTCTGAATTTCTCATATTAGCCATTTCTCTCAGCTTAAGAATATTCTACCTATTATATTCATATATTACAGTTTATTCAGCTGTTCCCCAATCAATCAGCATTCACTTTGTTTCCAGTTTTTTGTTATCATGAAAATGTTCTTAAGAATATTTTGATATACTTGGGACTTTGTCCTCTGTCTTTGACCTCCTTTGGGTAATATGATTAGAAAAGGGATCATAGATCAAAGAGTATAAACAGGTTAGTAACTTTGGTTACATAGTTACAAGTTATTTTCAAAAATAGACAACCAGATGATATCTTGAAGTATATTACATACCAAAATCCTAAGCTTAGAGATTCGGAGAGGAGAGAATCTAATGAAATTTAGGAAAATGAGTTCTCTGCTATTGAAAACTATTAGAGACAGGATGACAGATTTAGAACAAGAACCTTAGAGGACCCTTCTATTCTCATTTTTACAGATAAGAAAACTAATCTCTGGAGAGATTAATTGACTTGCTGAAGGTCACATGGCTATTATGGGTTAAGGAAGGATTTGAATGCAGACCCACTAACTCCAAATCCAGCACAGAGAAAGCATTCATTAAGCCACACATTTTTGAAAATTGTCTTTTGTATCCTAATTTGGCAATATCCCCAAATGTTAGATAATAAAAAGTCCTTTAGAGAAGAGATTGTTTCAGTTTCTGTCTTTTAATCCCACAGGGTGCCAGACACTATGCAAGGTGCTTAATAAATGCTTGTTGATTGACTGATTCTGACTTACCTGGAACATAAATTTTTTTTTATTTAAATTTTATTTTTTTTTATTTTATTTGCATAGCATATGTGTGGGTAATTCTTCAACAATAACCCTTACATAGCTTTCCCTTACAAATTTTTCCCCCAACTCCCCACCCCTCCCCTAGATGGCAGGATATCCACTACATGTTAATTATGTTAAAATATTGGCAAATCGAATATACGTATACATATTTCCAAACTTGTCATTGTTGTGCAAGAAAAATCTTGTCTACACAAACGATATATCAGATAAAGGAAACACAATGTAAGCAAACATCAATCAAGGAGTATGAGAATGTTATGTTGTGGTCCACATTTCACATCCCTCTCTCTGGGTGTATATGGCTTTCTTCAGTGAACAATTGGAGGTGGTTTGAAACATTTCATTGTTGAAGAGAGCCATGTCCATCAGAATTGATCGTCATATAGTACTGTTGTTGCCGTGTATAATGATCTCCTGGTTCTGCTCATTTCACTCAGCATCAGTTCATGTAAGTCTCTCCAGGCTTCTCTGAAATCATCTTGCTGGTCGTTTCTTACAGAACAATAATATTCCATAACATTCATATACCATAATTTATTCAGCCATTCTCCAATTGAAGGGCATCTATTCAATTTCCAGTTTCTAGCCACTACAAAAAGGGCTGCCACAAACATTCTTGCACATGTGGGGCCTTTTCCTTCCTTTATGATTTCTTTGGGATATAAGCCCAATAGAAACACTGCTGGGTCAAAGGGTATGCACAGTTTGATAACTTTTTGAGCATAGCTCCAAATTGTTCCCTGGAACATAAATTTAATAAAATTGCAAATGCACCCAGAGCAAAAAGCAATCTATAGATAGATATAGTTCGCCCATCTCTGTTGGACCTTAACTTATCTAGACCTGTTTCCTCATTTTTAAATTCATTCTTTAGGTGATTATCTATAAGAATGCTTCTGATATTAAAGCATTTTTCCCCAGGAAAGGATCTGGGTATGATTAGGGTAGCATTAGAATTTGTTTGTTGAAAATATGAATCATCATTCCTCATGACAACTATGAGCTTCAGTATGTACAGTATGTAAAAGATTAGGTAGCCTATACATTAGAATAGCTCTGTTAGGAATAATGTGTTCCCTAAAACTGCAGCTTTTTATTTAATGGAAGGGCGCCAATGAATGGTGCTGCAGGCCAATTTTACTAACTATGGAATTATGACACTGACAATTATTAACCCCAGACAATCTCTTTTTCTTCTTCTTTCCCCCAACCACTTGAATATAAATGCTATTATAAGTTAGGCTTTCACATTAACCAAAAAAGCAAATATAAATATAATAAGATTAAAATTTGTTTTGAGAGGCTATTTTTTTCTAACTTGGTTATTAGGATCATACTACTTTAATTGACTAATATTGTCTTGAGCATAATATTTTTCATTCTAAAAGTTCTGTTTTAGGGACAGGGTTATATAGAGACAGAACAGTGGAGGGCTAAGTTTGAGACCCAGCCCCTACTACCTTTGTCACCATAGGTAGGTCACTTAGACTCTCTAGGACTCAGGTTACTCATTAAGACTTAACTTTAGTACATCAAATAATATGTAATTTAGTCTGTGTAAATATGAGCAAAATTCACCACCTGGTACTGTAACACCACCCTAGAACTCTGTTCCCTTTCATAGCCAAATTCCTGTATCCTCCTAATCACTTCTCAGCCCTTTGTAGTCAGGCTTCCATTCTTGGAAACAAAAGTGTAAATGTTTAACATCTGGCTTTCTGGAGGAAAATGTAGCCAGGACAAACTTTTATTTTCAATAGTATTTTGTTTTTTCCAAATATATGTATAGATTGTTTTCAACATTCATTTTTGTAAAACTTTGTGTTCCAAATTTTACTCCTTCCCCTTACCTCCTTCCACCCTCCCTAAGACAGACAGTAAGCTATCTGATATAGGTTAAATATGTGAGATTCTTTTAAACATAATTCCATATTTGTCATGTTGTCCAAGAAAAATCAGATCCAAGGTAAAAAAAAACCACAAGAAAAAAAAGCAAGCAAAGAAACACAATAAAAGGTGAAAATACTATATTTTAATTCACATTCAGTCTTCATAGTCCTCTCTCTGAATGACACTTTTTATTCCAAGTCTATTGGAATTGCTTTGAATCATCTCATTGTTGAAAACAGTTGGGTCTATCACAGTTGATCATCACATAATCTTTGTGATTTTGGAATTTTCTTGGTAAAGATACTGGAGTGTCTTGCCATTTCCTTCTCTACTTCATTTTACAGATTTATTGTTGAAAAGAGCCAAGTCCATCATGGTTGATCATCGCATAATCTTGTTATTGCTATGTACAATGTTCTTTTGGTTTTACCCAGTGGATAATTTTCAAATGGAGATAGTCAGTCTTAATCTCTCTCCATAATCTTACAATTGTCACCACCACCTACTGCCTGCTGAACATCTCCATCTGGATGTGCCATGAACATCTCAAACATGTTTCAAATGGAACTCACTTAATTCCCCATCCCATCCCACACACTCCAAGCTATCTCTCTAATAAACTTTCCTATTTCTCTTAAGGGCAACTGGATGGTAGAATGGATAGAATCCTGGGCTATGTTCAAGAAGTCTTTAAGTTTAAATCCAGTCTCAAATACTTACTATGTAAATCATAGGGCAAGTCACTTAACTAAATTGGTCTCAGTTTCTTCATCAGTAAAATGAGCTGGAGAGGGAAATAATAAACCACTCCAAGAAAACCCCAAATGGGGTTATAAAGAATTGGATAACAATAAATCTTTTAAAATCATTGTTTGTACTATATATTTAATTCTGTTTTACATGTTCTATTCACTGTTCTACCCCACCCCAGTAGAATGTAAGCTCTTTGAGAGTAGGGATTATTTTGTTTTTGTCTTTGTATGTCCACAACCTAGCATAAGACATGGTATTTGATAGGCAAAGTTTTTGTTCAATTGAATTCAATTGACCTAAATTGAATTGAATTGAAACCTAACCCTGTTGGACTTTCTTTAACGGAGGGACAGTTCAGCATTGGACCAATATTCAATATTTTTTCAATGTTAGTCTTGCCAGAGTTCATTGAAGTTCTCTGATATGGTGTTTGAGATTACTTCCTCACCACAGGGAGGCATCAAGAGTCAGATTTTTGTGGAAGTTCCTTTTTGGTAAAAACAACAATAATAATAATTGCTTTGTCTTATCTCCCAACATTATCATCAGGAAAAAAATTTGAAAGTACTTTCCAAATGCCAGGTGGAGTTCAAAGCAGATCTTAAACTGTGGGATTCTATCATATTACAACTAGATCTTTGAAAAATAGAAACTATATCCTTCTTTGTAGTCCAAGGAATGTTTCAAATATCATTTGGCTGAAACATCTAATGATACAATAAATAGAGTGCTAAATTTGGTCTCAGGAAGATCTTGAGTGGATTCTGCCTTAGACATTTCTTATAAGATATATGACCTTGGGCAAATGGCTTAACTTTCCTTTGCCTCAGTTTCCTAAAAGGGGGTAATAATGACATTCATAGGATTGTTGTAAATTTTAAGGATAAGTTATGCAAAATCTTTATAAAAATTTATAAATCTTTAAATGAATGCTAAGTCAAGGTTAATTGGTGTAGAAAAAGGAAAGAAATTATAGAATATTATAGCTGGAAGGGACTTCAGAGATTATCTGCCCAACTACCTCATTTGACAAATCAGTAAAATCAGGTCAGGAAGGTGGAAATGATAAGTGATTTGACAAGAGTAATAAGTAGCAGAATTTGGGATTTGAACTCAAATCCTGAGTCAAAATTCAGAATACTTTTCATCTCACCACACGTTGCTGCTTTTTGGGACCTGATGATGTATGCACAGCACTTTGTAAAAAGGCACCATGTAAAAGAAAACCCTAATCTATGCCAGAGCTCAAACAAGCATTGTTTAACCCAGTTATTGGTTCTCTGGGTTCTTTAAAAGGATATCTGCCTTCTGTACTAACTTAGAGTTTCAGGCGTGGGGTATGGAGAAGGTTTGGATAGTTCCCTAACCTATACAATTTCATCTTAGGAAAATGGAGAATGGAGAACATACAGCTTCTTTATCTGTTGTCATTCCCTACCTTTTGATCACCTTTCCTTCTGGGGCTGCTTGTTGGTCCTAGTCACACATGTGCCAAATAGGTAAAGGTCTGGCTTTTTTTTTTCTCTCTCTCCCTTTATTTAGGGTTGTCAACCAGCTAACCGACTGGCTCAGCCAGTATTTTATGGCAGTAGACTGCTATCTCTTATTCATTTTTCTATTGTAGTTCAGATACTATTGTGGCAGTGGTGGTTTTTTGAAAAAAAAATTTTTTTATTGAAATAAAAATCATTTCATGGCCGTGAATTATCCAATAATCCTTCCAGTAGAAAATGAGAGACCTATTGGGCTTATATCCCAAAGAGATCTTAAAGGAAGGAAAGGAACCCATATGTGCAAAAATGTTTGTGTCAGCCGTTTTTGTAGTGGCTAGAAACTGGAAACTGAATGGATGCCCATCAATTGGAAAATGGCTGAATAAGTAATAGTATATGAATGTCATGGAATATTATTGTTCTGTAAGAAACAACCAGCAGGATGATTTCAGAGAGGCCTGGAGAGACTTGCATGAACTGATGCTAAGTGAAATGAGCAGAACCAGGAGATCATCATACATGGCAACAAGAAGACTATATGATGATCAATTCTGATGAATGTGGTTCTCTTCAACAATGAAATGATTCAAATCACTTCCAATTGTTCAGTGATGAAGAAAGCCATTGGGGCAGCTAGGTGGTGCAGTGGATAGAGCACCAGCCCTGAAGTCAGGAGGACCCGAGTTCAAATCTGGTCTCAGACACTTCCTAGTTGTGTGACCCTGGGCAAGTCCCTTAACCCCAATTGCCTCAGCAAAAAAAAAAAAAAAAAGAAAGCCATATACACCCAGAGAGAGAACTGTAGGGACTGAGTGTGGTTCACAATATAGCATTTTTATTCTTTTTGTTGTTGTTTGCTTGCATTTTTTTCTTTCTCATTTTTTTCCTTTTTGATATGATTTTTCTTGTGCAGCAAGATAAATGTATAAATATTCATACCTATATTGGATTTAACACATATTTTTAACATGTTTAACATATATTGGATTACTTGCTATCTAGGGGGAGGGGGAGGGGAAAAGAGGGGAAAATTTGGAATGCAAGGTTTTGCAAGGGTCAATATTGAAAAATTATACATGCATATGTTTTGAAAATAAAAAGCTTTCATGTTTAAAAAAAGAAAAGAAAATGAGAGACCTATGATCACTGTTCTAATCAGTTACCGATTGTTCCATATCAAAGGACAAGGCACTGAAAATTACAAATATTAATTTATTTAATCCTCACAACAACCCTTTGAGATAGATTCTATTTTACAGTTGAGGAAATCAAGGGAAATAGAGATTAGATGACTTGCTCAGGATGATACAGCTAGTATGTGTCTGAAGTCACATTGGAATTCAGGCCCAGTGCTCTAACCACTACACCACTAAAGCTGCATTTCTATTTCTTTTGCCTCTGGTAGATGGGGATGAGAACAAAACTGCATCTATCACCAATGTCCTTCCCAGGAATGTGGTGAAGATCAGTAAAATAACATCTACATGGAAAATGCTATGTGGACACACAATATCATGAGGTGATGATATCCTTGACAGTGGACCAAGCACCCTCTTTTTATGTATATATTTATAGTATCAGAGGTTTAGAGCTGAAGAGAGCTTAGAGGTCAAGTCCAATTTCCTCATAGTCTAGAAGAGGAAATTGAGGTGCAGAGAGGTGAAGTTACTTGCCCAGGATCATGCAGCTACCAAGTGACTGAGATGAGATTTGAACTCAATAAGCTAATTATTTAATTTTGTCTTGAGTCTTTTTCCTTGTTGAAAAATGGTTTTATTATTTTTGTTTCATTTTATTTGCTTTTCTATCACCTTGATTTCTTTCCCTGTCCTTCCCAGTGAACTCTCCCTTATAACCAATATTTAAAAAAATTTTTTTAGTAAAGTTAATGAATACACCTACCTACCCTGGGTGACCTTCCATATCTATTGTCCCTAACTTTTCCAACAAAAGAAGGGAAGTGCATTTTCTACCATATTCATTCAGCACTTGGTTTCATTTTATTCTGGGATTATCTTTTGTCCAAAAACAGATAACTCTTTGAAAAAGGAGAGACTGTATTTTTTAGAAACAGGGAATCACTTCCCCCAAAGGACTGGACCAGATTAGTGTGGTCTGTAACTCCATGAAGGGCCCCTGCTTTCATGACCTTTTCAGCCTCCAGACCAGAGACTCACACAAATTGAGATGTGACTATTTCCTCTGAAGCCCTTGCAGCTCAGCTCACTAGCTTTCCTGTTCTGGAATTGTGTCCTAATAATATTTATGCTGAGAGTATTAAAGATCTGAATTGCATACATATATATATATATACACAGACATGCATAATATATATGTATATACAAAAATGTATACACACATGCACATTTTGATTAGGGTTTTCTGTCAGGGATGTCTCTCAGTGGGCCTCCTTTTCTCCTTTTCCACTCCTACTGAGCCGTTGTTAATGGGCATTTGTTTGGAAGAGGGAGGGGCCAGGATAACTGAAGCCAACCAGGGTGGATGGGCTCAGCAGCAATCACTAAGGAAATTCAAAGCTTCTCTGAGTAGCCCAACCAGTACAATCTACCTAATACAAGCAGGGCTTGTTAGAAAAGGAAAGTGTTTCCCCACAATCCCCTAATCACCACATTCATTCTTCAGGAAAGGTTTCTACTTTCTCACTGCTTCCAATGATGGCTGTCTCCAAAGCCAGCTACTAAAGGATTGCATTGTGCAGGATTTGGACCTCACACCACACACCTTCAGAATTCTTCTCAGGAATGGCTTCAGAATTTCTGGACTTCTCTTTGAATCTATTCCTTTGCATAGTCTCCATCAGGATTGCCACTAATGTGGCTCTGTCCAGGAGTCTAGCAAATCCCTGGTCAGATATAAGCTCATTCTTTCCTAGTGAACCCCAATTGCCTTCCTGTCTGTTTCCTCTCCCTCATTAAATTTTGTTTGCTTCTTCCAAAGAGCTAGTATATCCATTATCATATAGCTATGCTAATAATAATAATAGCTACCATTTATATTGGATTGTAAGGTTTGTAAAATATTTTATAAATATCACATTTTATCCCCACAATAACTCAGGGAGGTAAGTGTTATTATTTCTCCCCATTTTTGAGGTGAAATGACTTTTCCAAAGCCACACAGGCAGCAAATATCTGAGACTGAATTTCATCTCAGGCCTTCCTAATGCTCTATCCACTGCACCACTTAGCTAGCTGCCTTTTCTTTCTAATTCCTAAAGGATTGTATTGTGTAGGCTTTTAGTTTCAAATGCCTTCAGAATTCTTCTCAGGAATGGCCTAGGAATGTCTGCCTTTGTTATTCTATTTTCTACATATGTCAAATGTATAGAAAGAAAGGTTTCTGGCTCTATTATGTGTTTCTTATCATAGCCTATCACAAAACCTAATGGTGAATTTCCATTAGACAGAACTATGGATTCAAGAACAAGGAAAAACCAACCCAGGTTTTTCTCTTTCTTTTTCCAGAAGGACCAGCTTACCCACAATCTCAGCACTAATGAGAAGCAAACTACTATGAAGCTTCTGGTTTCAGGATACTTTTCTATTTTTAAAAAATGACCTCACATAATCCCACTTATAACCAACTATGTTATTCATAAATCTATGAGCAATAACAGGCAAGCCTAGCCAGATGTGATAGCTCTGGATGATGTAAGTGAGGGTGAGAGTTAAACCATACTTAAAAACAAGGGCTGATGCTGGCAATGAGTTTAGAACACTTATTTCATAGAACTATTCCAGGGTAAGAACCTAGAGATGCAGAGAAGTAGCCTCAGGGGCCACTGTGAAAGAGTTTATCTTATCTAATGTGGCTCCTTATACAAGATTACCACCTGAGAGAAATCCCTCTATATCAAAGCAATAAGATAAGAGATTACTAAATGATTCAACTCAGAAGCACCTTTTGGGTTTCTCTGCTAAGTACCACATTTATCACATATGATAACATCACCTAAAACATATAAAGAACAAAATAATAGATTTCCATATTTGAAATGATGATACAGCCACAGTATACTAAGAATAAAGAAGGAGAGCAAGACCAATCAGAATTCCAGAGTAATCCTATTGGCAATATATTCCCTCAGCAACTCAGTATCTGTGAGGAGCACTCTGTGGTCCTAGGCACTATGAGGAATACAACAAATCATAACACAGAGTGCCTCACCTCAAAGATGTAGGTCCTAGCATGTGAGCCTTTTAGACTTCTTTCTTCATTTTTTTCTTTAAAAAAATTATAACTGCAGCCCTTGTTTTGCATCATTTCCATTTACCAATATATACTATCTAGTATGTTTTGTGTTTCCCCAGTCAATAAATTTTCTTCTTATCTTTTGTGGTTCTTATTGTTCAGGCATGTCTGATTCTTCATGACCTCATTTGGAGTTTTCTTAGCAGATACTGAGAAGTTGGTCATTTCCCTCTACAGTTTATTTTACAGATGAGGAAACAGAGGCAGAGTTAAATGACTTGCACAGGATCACACAGCTAATAAGTATTTTAGATCAGATTGGTACTTAAGCCTTCTTGACTCTAGGCCCTGCATTATATCCACTGAGCAATCTACTTGCATTTATATTGTTTGTACAAAAGCTTTTTCATTTCATGTAACTGAAATTATCAATTTTCTTTTTTTTAATTGCCTTTATCTTTTATTTGGTTAAAAATTCATTGCCTAAACCTTTTTCTTTTTAAATGTAAAATCCCTCTTCTACAAAAAGCCTTTCCATATCCTTCCCCTCTCCCCAATGCTATTGAGACTCCCCAACTTATTGGGGATTGCTGATTATCTTCACTGTCTTTAGCCCGAATATGCTTTGTTTGTACATATAACTGTTTGCATGTGGTCCCTCTGATTAGATATTGAGCTCCTTGAGATTAAGGACTTTCCCACCCCCTCTCTTTGTATCTTCAGTATTTAGCACAGTGCTTCATAAATGCTTGGTGACTCACTGTTAAAGGGAACTGAGATGGTTCTCATTAAATGTTTTAAGATATGATTTTTTAAATATTCAGGTTACATATAATGTGATATGCAATGTAAGATGTTGGATTAAATTTAATTTTTGGCAGATTATTTTCCAATTTTTCCAGTAATACTTGTCAAAAGAAGAATTCTTTCCTTGATAATTTATGTTTTCAGATTTATCAAACTGAATAGCTGAGTTCAATTATTTTCAATTCTTCATCTAGTCTTTATATCTCCAAACTCTCTCATCTTGTACCCTCTCTGAAGAAGAGAGTCCCTTCTAATTCTAAAATTTTTACAGATGATGAAACAATGCTAATGAAAATCACACAATGCTGAAATCTTTGTTATTGAAACAGTTGGTGTCTCTAAAGGCAGTACACTGACTACCCTTAAAAAAGTGGTATCCCATTTTGTATTTTGGTGCAAAAACAAAAAGAGGAATATAAGAGAATAAAATACAAAGTATTATACTTATGCACAATGCTCTAAGTATGAGTAACAAACCCAAATATGTAAATGTAACGTAAAGACTCAATTTTGGTCTCTTGGACATCAGTGATATTTTGTGGAATTGGGACTATGCCTCAAATATGGTTTTAGAAGATTATAGTTAGGACTCTATCAGCTTCAAAAGGTCAAAAGAACCATCAGAGATGTTTGTTTATGGACCTTAAGAAGGTTTCTTATTTAAAAGGAACAGGATAGATAAAGAGGAAAGTGAAGAATACCGACATGAAGAAATCCAGGAAACAGAGAGTGAAGAATGATAGAGAATATATAGATGAAGATCAAGAGAAGCAGAGACTGAAGTGATGTTGTTTAATTAACATGTATTGGATATCCTGCCATCTAGGGGAGGGGTGGGGAGTAGGGGGGGAAATTTGTAACAGAAAGCTTTGTAAGGGTTAATGTTGAAGAATTACCCATACATATGTTTTGCAAATAAAAAGTATTAATAAAATTTAAAAAATTTAAAAAAGTGATGTCGTTATTCATGTAGCTACAGACCTTCTAGACAGAAAGGGGAAATGGATGAGAAGTTTGGGAAGCTGACCTCAAGACTGGCTTGAAGATGTGATATAATTGTGTACTGATATGTTTTTCTAGGTTGTTGCTGTCTTCCAACTATCCAAAATTGGACTAGCCAACAGCATTTTTTTGTTTACTTTAAGAATAATTTCATCTCGGGGCAGCTAGGTGGTACAGTGGATAGAGCACCAGCCCTGAAGTCAGGAGTACCTGAGTTCAAATTTGGCTTCAGACACTTAACATGTCCTAGCTATGTGTCCCTGGGCAAGTCACTTAATACCAATTGCCTCAACAAAAAAGCAAAAAAAAAAAAAAAAGAATAATTTCATCTTTTGAAAGTCATCCCAGGAGCAACGGGAGGCCCTCAAGGCTGAAAATTTAAAAAAAAATAGAAATGACACAAATGAGGATGTGTGAATGAAAAGTTAAATAAAGATGTACAGAGAACTTATGATCCAATATGGGAAAAATATGTTTAGAAGATGCAATGAAAGGCAGAACATGAAAAAAAGAATATAAAAATGCAAAATAAATAAAAATATACAAATAAAAAGGTCCTGGAAGAATAGCTTCAGGCAAAATATTCAATTGTGCCACAAACTCTATAAATTATGCACTCAGAAGGGATATTTTTCCTATCATTAAAAAAAAAAAAACCTACCTAAAACCAGGATCTAGCATTATTCACCATGGGAAAACATTGCGTAATACTTCCTTTGTATAGTTCATATATTCACTCAAACTGTTGTATGTCTATCAGACTGAGTTCTTCCTCTATCATCAATACTTGTAATATAACAAATAATGAAGGGAATAGTTTCAGAAAAACCTGATGAAACTTGTATGAACTGATGAAAAATGAAATAAACAGAACTAGAAAACTATTGTACACAATAACAGTAATATTGTAACAATGATCAACTGTGAAAGATTTAGTTGTTCTGATCAATACAATGATGTGCAACAATTCCAAAGAACTCAAGATGAAAAATGCTTCTCCAGAGAGAGAGAACCGATGAACTCTGAGTGCCAATTAAAGTATTTTTTCTACTTTTTTTTTTTTTTGGCAATGTGGCCAATATGGAAATGTTTTGCATGACTTCACATATATAATGGGTACCTTTTGCTTACCTTCTGAATGAGTGGGGGAGGGAATAAAGGGAAAGAAAATTCAGAACTCATGCAGGGTGACTTTCCTCAACAATTTAAAAATCCTTGCTTTGTAGAGAGGGCTCTTCCAACAATCAACTGCCTAGATAATTGTCAGTCCTGACCTGTCTCTACTGAATGTCCTGCTGTCAAACACTAGTGCAAAATGTTTAAACGGAAAAAAGTAAATTGCAAACTTTTCAGGATGTGAATATAGAAACATCATTTTCCTTTTAGGTGCCTCAGTTTCTTCTGTAATGTCTCAGTCTGCTCAGCTCTAAAATGAGAGGATTGGACTTGATGACTTCTGAAAGATGGTTCTTTCTGGCTCTAGGTCAATGAATTTGTAATCCTAAAGCTGAATCAAAGCGGGTCTTGGCATTGTTTTACAAAAATATTTTCCAAAAGAGATGCTTCAGAAGGACCCCAGAAAATTAAATAAACAAATAAAACTCTCTTGAATCAGAGTTAAAATGAACACATATATGCCATATCACCAATTGACTTTTAATTTTATTTTAAAATTAAGTTTTCAGGGAAAAGTAAGTAACTAAATAAAAGATATGCAGTTAACGTTTTATTGTGTATTATAACATCAAAATCTCATCTTACCACTCATTTATTAAAAACAAGTTTCTTCACTGTTGCACAGTAAGAACAAGAAACATTACATTTTCTTTCATTTTTTTCTCCTTTGTTAAAAAACAGAATCATAGCACTTCAAGTCAGATGTGACTATACAATCAGACTTGTTAATCACTTTTATTTTATTTTTATTATTTTTGAGTAATTGCTTTTAATTGTTAGAATGTACAATACAATATAAATGCCAGAAAGATGAATTGTGAATCTATATAAATTTAGTCAAAATATTTTGGAGAAGTAATTTATAATCCCTTAATTTCTTCATCAATAGTTTCCAAATTTCCTAGATTGTTCCAGCTCAAAAGGTTTTTTAGGGAATCAATGGATAGACAACCTGAGTCTTTGGCTGCTGTCATAACCATAAATTATTGTTCCGAGGTCTTATCAACCAGCTCTGGAGATTCATTCCAAGCTGGTGATCTGATGATCACTGCCACTGCCAACTCTTTTCCAGCCCTCTGTGGAAAGTCACTACAGAGAAAGGATTCAATGTGATTTTAGAGAGAGAATATTACGCAAGACCTCATACACTGGGTTTCACCTCTAAAGTGTCTGGGTCAGCTGGCCTTGGTTTTTGGTTATGTCTCTCCCCGTGTGGTACCATGATTACTCTTGGACCACTGTAACAAGCACCACTGAATAACTGAGGCAAACAGGGCAAAGTGCCTTCCCGTGGTCACAGAAATAAGTATCTGAGGCCAGATTTTAACTCATGAAGATGACTCTCCTTGATTCCATGTATAAGGCTCTGTCCACTGTGCCATTTAGCTGACCCTTACCACCACCACCCCATTCCCCTCTGGCTAACTTTTTTTTTTACTTTTTTTTAACTTCCTTTTACTAACTTCCAGTTACTATTATATAGAAAGATAGGCATAGGTCCTTGAATTGGAGTCAGGAAGACCTAAATTCAAATCCTTGATAGATATATGGCCATGGGCATGTTAATTTAAACCCATATTAAATTTTCTCATCTATAAAATGGGCAAAATTAACACCTTCTAGACTTGGCATGAAGATCAAATGAAACAATATTTCTAAAGCATTTTGTAAACCATAAAATAATGCTAGATATTAAAATGACAATAATTATTACTAGAAATCCATTTAATATAAAATAACTGGCTGCATGTAGTATGGATAGATAGACATTTGATCAGGGTGTAGCCCACTTTAATCTCCCTAGGATACTGTTATTTCTGTTTCTGTAGGGAGCAAGAGGAGGGCTGTGTCTGGATATTTACCTTTATACCCCCATATTTTTAAGGAAGTCATTGTGATAGAATTGTATTGACAATATTTACTACATATTAAGTATTAAGTAGCCTAGGACTATGAAGCTTTCTTTACGGGGTTTAGAACAAAAGTCATTCTCCCTGGTCACTCTAAAGGGAGAAGATAACTGGTAGTTTACTCTTGCTGGCTTAGATCCTTCCCACACACAAAAATACACACATACACACACACACACACACACACACGTGCCAGCATGAATGAAAAACCAAACTTTAACAGTGAGGAAGCTCACTTATTCAATCAAACACTGAACAGAAATTGGGGAGGTTATGCAGATTAGAGTAAATGAAAGAATATAGTAGAATAAATGATCTCTTCCAGAGCAGGGAAAGAGAGAACGATCTCATCAGGGAAGTCTTATCAAATGAGACAATATAAAATGCTTTGCAAACCTTCAAATACTCTAAAATAATAGCTATTATGGTGGTAGTGGTGCATGGGGGTGGGAGTGGGGGTAGTGGGGCAGCTTGGTGGTTCAGTGGATAGAGTGGTAGGCCTAGCATCGGGAAAATCTGAGTTCAAATTTGGGCTCAGACCCTTACTAGCTTTGTGACCCTGAACCAACCATTTAAACTCTGTTTGCTTTTTATCCATTGAAGAAGGAAATGGCAAATCACTCCAGTCTCTACCAAGGAAACGCCCATGGACAGTATAGTTCATGGAGCCATGAAGTGATAGTAGTAGTAGTAATACTACTAGTAATAGTAGCAGCAGCAGTAGTAGTAATAGAGGTAGTAGTAATAGTAGTGATACTACTACTACTAATAGTGGTATCAGTAGTAGTAATAGAAGGAGGAAGAGGAGTAATATTACTAGTAATAGTGGTAGTAGATATACTACTAGTAATAATAGTAGCAGTAGTAGTAATAGAAGGAGTAGTAGTAATATTCCTAGTAGTAGTAGTAGTACTAAATCTACTACTACTAGTAGTAGAAGTAGTAGTGGTGGTAGTAGTAGTAGTAGTAGTAGTAGTAGTGGTAGTAGTAGTAGTAATCGTCTCATTATTGCTAAGTGTGCAGGTTCTGGGAATCAAGAGTCATGGGAAGGGAGTGGTTTTTTCATTATTTCTGACTCGTGGGCAATCTCTTAACCACCATTTAAAAAGTTCCTGTCCTATCTCTTGCTGGTTTGTCTAGAATCCTTTTCCCACATTCTCTCCATCTTATTCAGGCTTTTCACCAATCAGGAATCACATCTCCCTTTGTATATATATGCAGCACATACAATAAAATCACAGAGCTCTCCCTCAGGGAACCACCCCAGCCTTGGACAGAACTGAGTTCATCTTTTGTTGTTCAATAGTGTCTGACTCTTCATGACCCCAATTGAGATTTTCTTCCCGAAGATACTGGAGTCCTTTGCCATTTTCATCTCCAGCTCATTTTACAGAGGAGGAAACTGAGGCAAACAGAGTGAAATAACTGGCTCAGAGTCGCAGAGCTATGGAATGTCTGAGGCCAGATTTGAACTCAAGAAGATGAGGTTTTCTGATTCCAGGATCTGTGTTCTATCCACTTGGCACCAAGGTTCTCTAATATTCAGCTCAGCCTGAAGAAGAGGATAATAGACTTTTCTCTACTCTTGCTCCTTGAAAACACAAGACTATTCTTTTAGGTTTTGTAAAGCTCTTGTCATTAAGCATTTTAAAGAAAAATATTGGGGGCAGCTAAGTGGTGCAGTGGATAGAGCACCAGCCCTGAAATCTGGAGGACCTGAGTTCAAATCTGGTCTCAGACACTTAAAATGTCCTAGCTGTGTGACCCTGGGCAAGTCACTTAACCCCAATTGCCTCAGCAAAAAAAACCAAACCAAAATAAACAAAAAACATTGGAAGAGGGAAGAAAGTGTTAAAGTAATAATCAAAAGGGAAAGCTACCATGCCCTTCTCTATGACAGATCATGTTCCAGAGTCAACTGGATGCTATTTCAGTTCTTGCTTTTAAGATAGGACAGTCATTTTGTGAGGTTGTAGGGATCTAAGACTGTGAACAGTCTGCTTTCCACTTTCTTTAAGCGTGGCAGCTCCTGGATTCTGGCTGGTCCTGACCTGTAGAAGAAGCAGGCTCCTTTAACAGAAAGACCCTTTCTTTTCTTGTCAAGCTATTTGTCCCAATTAAGAGGTCTTTTTATTTTTTTTCCCTCTTTACTTTTCTCACCTCTATATTGGTTAAGTTAATTCTTTCCTGCAATGGCAAGGAAGTGATTCCCAAGACTTTTGTATTTGAGGAGACTAAGACTCAAATGACCTAGCTGTTGGCATAGCTTCCTAGTGGCCTTAGACCTTGTAGATATAGTTTTTTGGCCACATGAGGATACCATCAGATTCAGCTGGGACCCTTCAGATATGGTAGATGTCTCTAAACCATATCCTGCCCTGCTGACCAGCAATGTTTGGGTATGGAGGTAGGGGGCAGGAAGGGCTGCATCTACCCAAACCTGGTGTTGTGTATTTGTTGAGTAGCTAAATACTCTAAATTTAAATAAACCTCCTCTTGTTAACTATTGATTGACCTATATGCCATTATATTCCAATATCAGATCAAAATTATCAAGGGACTGTCATGAGGGAAGGCTCAATCCATGATGCTGCCATTGCTGGAAATATACTCTGGCTTTGGTCTGGCTCTGGTCTGGCTCCTTCTTTCCTTCTTTTGGCCCAGTTTTCTTTTGACTCCCTGATTTGAAGGCATTTCTCATGCTATTTTCATGGCCAGCACACTCTTATCATAAAGTTAGATTTTCTATTCTACCATCTCAGACCGGGGTTCTTAACTTGGGGGAAAAATATATCTTTGTTTTCATCAATTTACCGAAATTTAGTATTTCCTTAAATTATTTTAAAATGTGCTTCTGAGAAGAGGCTCATAGTCTTCACTAGAATGCCAAACAGGCTCATGACACAAAAAAGGTCACCATCTGCTGTCCAAGAATGATGTTCATATAGCCTCCTCAAATACCACGTCAAGTAGGCTAGCAGTGTCTTACCCTCCCTGAGCCTGGGGCCTCTGAGTATCAGTTCCAAGATCTCCTTTGAGACTGAACCTCTTCTTCTGTTTGAAACCTTAGAATCCGGGAGCCCTCCTCTCTCCCAGTTTGTTTTTGGGACTTGCTGACCCCAAGTTCATTGGTCAAGTTACAATAAACAGACGTATCCAGATGCTGGAAAGAGCAGCCAGCTTTTCTTGGTCTTTCTTCCAGTTCCTCTATCTGAACCTCAGCTTCCTAAGTTGTGACTCAGACCTCTCTCCTGAGGAATGTGTGTTTTCTAGAATCCAGGTTTCATAATAAATAAGATACAGTAAATTACATCAGCCAATACCTCCCCCAGCAATGAAGTCATTGGTCCTTTTCAAGAATGAAGGAAGAAAGACAACAACAACAATAATAAAAACAGCAGCAGCAGCAGCAGTAGAAATAACAACAACAGAGTCATTAAGCCATGCTCTAGATTAGAAGCTTAGACACAAGCAGAAAGCAGGAGCATTTTGTCCTTGTATTCCCAGTAGAACAAGGATACAGGGAGTGAGGATGAGGTTAAAGGTACTGAGGAAACTGGAGGAGGACAGTCTGTGGTCTGGTCTGTGGTCTATCTATAGGTGGCAGGAAGGAATTAGGAAATGGTCTGAGTCGTCTACATATTCAGAGGAAGGCAATTGCCAATGAAAATTGGCTTCAGACTAGATTAAGGATATTTTTGTATCAAAGTATGACTCTCAGGCTTGTCCTGTCTTTTCTTTTCTTTTTCTTTATGCATTTTCTCAGTGCCTTAACTCATTTCTGATCAAGTCCTACTCTTGCCCCTTGCCCAGATGGAACTCTTCCTGGGGAGAGGACAACAATCAGGCAAAGCCATTCCACATAGGGACTAGATCTGACCATGTATATAATGTTCTGTCCTAACAGTCCCCCACTTTTCTACCATGAAGGGGGAGAGGAACGTCTCATTACCTCTTTGCTGAGACTTCCATTTTTTTCCATTATTCAGAGTACAATTTCCTCTTAGTGATTTTTTCCTTTGCATCATTGGTTATTGTGCAATCCCTGGTGACTGTGCTCCTTGGATGAATGGTATGTATCCAGGACTCCGTCTGTGCTGCAGCAGCAAAGTGAGAAAAAATGGGGCTATTCACCATCTTCTATCTCATACAACTTCTCTGCATCAGGCATTTTGGGAGCCCCTCCTAGATCTGCTTCAGGAAGAGAGGACCCTTTGGAGCACACTAGAACTTAATCTATGGGATGTGTATGACAATACACATGAGAAGGAGAAGATGAGGTTCAGTGGAAAAGACAATTCTAGTGAGAGAGTACCTCTAATACTGGCCACCTAGACGATGCTGAAAAACTGACTTAATCTGAGTCTCAGTTTCCTCATCTGTAAAAGGAGAAGGTTGGACTCCATAACCTCCAAGTTTCCTTCTAAACTTAAATCTATGATCCTGAGATCTTGTTGATCTGCCACTTCAGCATCTCTTGCATGCATCCTTTTCTGAGTACTTCTACCACAACTGCCATCCTACCCCTAGTCCATGACTTTCCGATGTCTCACCTGGAATGTTGGAGTAGCCTTCTCATTTCCTTGCATCCAGTCTCTCCCCTCTCCATCTATTCTTTGCACTGCCACCAATATGATACAGTTATCCCTTCCACGTCAAGACTTTCCCCATTTTGATTTCAATATATTGTGGGTCGACATAAGAAATTAAATGGAAAATTGGAGGGAGTTTTGTGGAAGCTGCAGATGATGTGAGAAGACCAGTGGATGACATGGGAAAAGTTTGAAAACTCAAAAATGGGTAAAGCATATCATATTATTGTATAATAGAAACATATTTTCTCTTTGAATATCAAAATAATTCAGGATTCTTCTCTGTTATGAAGAAAGGACCAAAAAATTTTATGTGTATTTTCCAGATTGTGGGGGCATTTTGTCCTTAATCCTCACAATGTGGGATAAGGGTATCATGTAAAGTGCCAGAGCTCACGATGTCACTCCTTTGCTCAAGAAGCTCCATGGTTTTCTATCGGAGAGAAAGCACAAAATTTGTCTATTTGGTATTTAAAGACCCTCATAATCTAACTTTAGCTTTCTTAGGCTGCTTACATATTACTTCCTCTCATGAATTCTGCCTTCCAGATAAATTAGATTAATTGCTCTTCCTGATAAAACACATTCCACCTCCCACTCTGCTTTTGCATAGGCTGAGCCCTATGCTTGGGGTACATTCTTTCCACCCTCCTTCCTCTTAGAACCACTATCTGCCTTCAAGGTTCAAATTTAAGTGAACCTCTTTTAAGGCCTTTCCTAATTCTTTAAGTTATTAGTGCCTCCTCCAAATTTTTGCTTGTTTATTTTGTGTTTATTCATCTGTAAATATGTGCTGTTTCCCTAGTGCAATGTAAGCTCTGAGAGTGCAGGAATTACTTCTCACTTTTGTAATTGTCCAAGCATAGTTCCTGGCACATAATAGGTATTAGTAGATGATTGTCAAATGCATTTATTCATTTATTTTAATTATTATTTTATTATTTATTATAAATGATTTAATGATTGATGATCATGGAACCAGCTTAGTACTTGTTTCATGAATTTGCTATGGTGATATAGACTTCAAACAGCAACTCTGGCAGAAAATGGTCATATAAATGCATTCTCAGTAGAGCTATGAATTGATACAGTCATTCTGGAAAGTAATTTGAGAATATTTCTCCAAGAATTCCCTTTAGCCTGGTGATACCACAACTAGGTATACACACCAAAGAAATTGAAGAGTAATAAAACCTATATATACAAAAATATTTATAGCAGCTCTTTCCATGGTAGCAAAAAAAGGAAACTAAGAGAGTAGCCACCTATTAGGACATGACTAACCTATTTTTGGTATTTAATTGTAATGAAATATTGTTGTGCCATAAGAAATGATGGAATGGACAATTTTAAGGAAAACTGGGTAGACTTGTATGAATTTATGTAGAGTGGAGTGAAATCACTCCGTATAACCAGAAAGCAGAAAAAACAAATTATACAGTAATGACAGTGTTTTGAAGAAGAATAACTTTGGGAAACTTGAGAACTTTGATCAATGCAATGACTAGCCATGATTTCAGAGGATCAAAGATAAAATAAGTTACCTATCCCTTGACAGGGGAATGATGGATTAAATCTACAGATTGAGACAGACACTTTTTGACATGGCCAATGAGGAATTTGCTTTGCTTGATTATGCATATTGGTTACAAGGATTTTAATTTCCTTTCCCCTTTTGCTGTTGCTCATTTGGGGGAGGGGGAGGAAAGTTAAAGGAAAGCTTGAAAGTTACACTCATATTCATGTCATGCTTTGAATTAGTATATGTTCAAAATCATAGCTCCCATCTAACATTTTTTCCGGACCAAACTAGAGGATGCATTAACTCAAAATAAAAACATTTAATGAAATAGAAAAGTAAGGTAAATAATAAGAAAACAAAATCTTGTTCATAGATTCCTTTGTTCACCAGTAGGAGGGAAATTTAAGGAGTTACTCAAAGTTACTTAAGTAACGTAAGTATTCAATAGTTATTAGAACTGCATCTTAACTGGAACAGTTTTCTGTGTCTAAGGCTACTGTTTTCTCAAAAGCTACTGGTCTGCTGATATAACGTGACACCCTTCTTTTCTACCATCTACTGATTCTCCATTGAATTGTTATGTTATGTTGGTCCTCTGCTGAATTGCAGCCATGTGGCCTCTATTCCTTATGGAAGCGTTGACAAGTTTTGTGGTGATCTCTTTCAGCTCTTTTGTTATTTAGAGCCATAGCTGTCCCCAGCCAAAATATCTTAAGTCAAATTTGTCTTTTGAACTCTTTGTTTCCCATTTAATGTCAACTCCCTCAAAGGCCCACTTGGATGGGTTTATAATTCGCTGTAATTTTCCATCAAATCCAAAGCAGTTAACACTTAGATTTTTACCCTAGAGCTTCTCTTAGCAAGATTGCAAGAGCTTGGTTTGAGTTGGTGGCCTTTGTCCTGCAATCTTGAAGTTGCACTCAAATCTCTATTCCCCCTAGAAGCAGAATAATTTCTCTCCCTACAGGTAGAATTCAGGCTCTTCAGGGAGCTAGGTAGAGTTTCTTTGGATAGACACAGATGTGGGAAATGAAGGATATGGGACAGGTAGGACCTTGGACATTCATTTCCTTCTGCTCCTACCTATCCTAGCAAGTTCCAACCTAGTGCACTGCTTGATCATAGCAAAAACTAAGGTTGAACTTTATCTGAAGCTCTCTTTCTCCCTGAGAAAGACAGCACTGGACTAGTACCACCTATGTGGGCTTGTGAGCACTGACTAGACTCTAGTTCCTGGAGGGTAAGATGATACTTAAGGTGCTGGGTGTCTCAGAAACTTGTTGCAACCAAGTAACTCCTATTCCCGGAAGGAAGCTTAGTTTCCAGTCCTCAGACCATTACATATTAACTATGCAATCTTGGCCAAATCCTTCAACCTCTCTGGGATCCCGTTGCCTTATCCATAAAATCCATAAAATCATTTCTCTAAGATCTATGACTATATGACTCCCCTAGTGCATATGTGATTTGATTTATTTTTTAAAAATACAGCTTTGCAGTCACTTCATAAAGTAAGACATATCTGTACTATGGTATATGATGCCAAGAAGGGAAAATTTTAAAACTGCCATTGTGTCTTCTGAGTAATAAAATATATTAAAATGATCATCATGCAGAATTAACTCAAGATTAACAAAACTTAAATTTGGGTTCCTTACTTTCTCACCCCCAACACCCCAATAACTTTTCCATTAAAAGCTAGGCTTCAAAAGCAGAATGCACATCCATCTTCCCTCCCTTGTTTTTATAGCTACCCACTGCATGCCAACTAGAAGAGTGGCATATGGCACATAATGTGCATACCCAACCTCCCCCCTTCCCTGCCCTTGGCATGTTTGCAGAACCAATGTTACATATTGAACTAAACCACACCTCATGGAAAAGACTTTTAATTATTCTTGACTCTTTGGTGTAGGAGAATGATCAGGGGAAGAGAGATCTGGTTGTTGGCAGGCTAGCTGGAGGGAATGAGACTGTCATTACCCAGGGGAGCGGTGGCCTTCCTCATCTGTTTCCATTTCTCCAAATGCATGCAGTGGCCATGCTACAGGGCTTACAAGCTGGACAAAGACATAGGGAAGAATGGGTGACAGCCTGTCTAGGTATTTGAGTGACAAATTAAGCAAGTGCACACATATACACAGCAATGTTCTAGACAAAAAAGTTTCCTAATTTCTTACCTTAATGACACGTGCTCATATAAGTCCAATACCGAGGGAGCTTCAGACCGCATACCTTTTCAAAGATGTTTTTATTTTTTACAAAGAGAGAAATACAGAAGCCTGGGGGGACAAAGCTTGGCTTTGTCCTGGCTGTAACTACCAGATTCTAACTTCCTAGTTTGGAGGCAGATTGCTAATGAAGAAGAATAGAAAGCTAAAGACTTCAGCTTTCTTTTTTCTCAACATCTTCCTTTCCTCACTATCCCTTCCCCACACAACCTCTCCAATAGGGTCCAGTAGCCTACACCATGTACCCAAAGGGATATTAGGTACCTTCCACAAATTAAAATTCTCTATATTAGGGAGGCATTGGTCCTTTTTATGTCATGAAATCAGTGAGAAATTAAAATAATTAGAGGAGGAACACTAGCCTGGGTGGTATACTTGAGTTCTGGGCCCAGTTCTATAAATAGCTATGTGACAATGACAAATTACCATATCTCTTTGAAACTCATTATCTGTAAAATAAGAAAGTTGGATTAGACAGTTGCACCTAGAAATTTTTGTGTCCATTGGAAAGCAACACAAGCTCTGCTTGGATAAGTGGCTTAAACTTAGCTGGTCAGTAATTCAGGGGAGGTTTGAGAGAAAAGCCCATCCTAGACTGTCATTCAGTAGCTTCCTATTTTAGTTCATTATTTTTGCTAACCAGGTACTAACCTATGATGGTTCTACCCCGCTGAAAAATTCTAAGCATTGTCAGCCCCATTGGGCAATGCCCCAGTCACCTCACTCTAGTTATTGCTTTAGGGCAAGATGGTCTCTAAAGTCAGTTCTGGCTCTCAGCTTCTCTGACCTAGTAGAATGTCCTTGAGGGCAAAGACTTTGGTATCTTTGTCTTTTCTCTTCAGGGCCTGTTACTGTGCCCAGCATGTCCCCGATTCTTAATGAATGCTTGGTGGGTTGCTTTGAATTGTATCAGGATATATGGGTTCAGCTGTAGTGTCAAAGAATGGGCACAAGGGGAAAAGGGAAAAGAAAAAAGGAACATGTGAATACTTAAAAGCTGGTGAAAAGACCCCAAGGACTTAGCCGAGACAAAGGGGACAGAATGCTGTTTTCCACCATGGGGCTTGATGAAAGGCCTGATTTAAACAAATTTCTCTGTTAAAACATTGTATATTTATATATGTATAATGACACATATATACTATGTATCTGTGTGCATATGTGTATTATATATGTACATGTGTGTCTCTCTGGGTAGGTATATACTTTACAAAAATATAATAAGCTCTCTCCAAAAAGAGGAAATGTGCTTTCAGAGAGAATGTAATTCTAGAATCACTGCAAATTACATAGTCAATTATACGGCTTCAACTATGAGAAAACTTTATTCCCTACTGTTCTTAGGTGTGAATAAAGTTAACTACATAACTCCTCAGTGCAGAAGGAAGACAAAGAGCTATGAAAAACATGATAACTAGGCTATTATTTTCAGGCTGATTTGGCTACCTCTGAAACAGGCCTCCAGGCTCTTGAGCAGCTAACAGCTTAATGTGAGCGGGTACAATAATGACATCCTGCATGTTCAAAAGAGACACACATCCATCAAGAGTATCAGTAGCTTGAGCTATTGTGATTAGGGGAAAATTCAAATAGAAAATCCTCTCGATGAAATTCAGTTTCCTGGGAGCCAAGCCACTCTTGTACCCCAGCAAAGATTCTGGCTGGAGAGGGAGGGCGGGAGGAGCTCCTAGGTCAGCACAGTGGCAAAGCCTCCTCGCTATTGAACAGCTTGAAGATGGGGGAGGGTTGTCCTCACAGGTCCAATTTCAATGATTATTTCTTTCCATCCTGTGCAGCCTCCATCAAGCTGATTTGAGTTCCTGTGGATTAAACAGTTTCTGATGGTTGTTATCCCTCCCCTTCAGTGGAGCATAGCCTCAAACACCTTCCTGGGTAATTGCAATCGCCTAGTGATTGGAGCAGCATGGAACGGAGGCTATCACTACATAATGATTTTTTTTTAAAATTTCAATCGGTGGGGTTTGCATTTTTACAAAGCTTATAGTTTCCAAAGAACCCAGTACAGAGACAAAACAAGAAGACATATGGTAGTATTTAAATTATCTACCAGAAGGGAAAGTGTCCAATACGAAATTATTTCAGTCCTTTCTCCATTCTGGGGTGGTAAGGAAGGCATTTCAACCAAGGAAATCATAATATGCCCTCAATACCCAGAGGAGAACTAAATTATATTATCAGCTTCCAAATATAGTCAATAGCATCTCTCCAGAATGGCTCCTTTGCACAATCTAAACTCTATATGTTTACACTAGGAAATATCTGCAGCAGTCCTTTGTCCCCCTCCCAGCCCCTTGAATCCTCACTCCTTCATGGATTCCCCTGTATCCAGAATGCACAGAGGACTAGATCAACCAGAAAAGGCTAGCCTGGTTATCCTTGCTTGTCCCTGAAGAGTAGAATAGCCACGTAGAAGGTGAATCCAGTCTCCTCCTTTTCAGAATGTCCCACAGGCTTGTATTAAGGAAGCCAAGGAAATGGTAACCACAGGGCAATAGATTAGATGATTGCTTGAGGTCCTTCCTAGATGACAAGGACTAGAGAAAAGCTGGTGGGAGCGGGGGTTGAGTTTTGGTTTCCTGTTATTACTGAGCAATGGTGTTATTTCTTTCTGCTTGTTCAAACCCACTTCAACTAATTTAACTGAGGGGAAGTGCTCAGACATGTTTCCATATAAAGGTTTCACCGAAGAAGTACACTTTATTTCTTTTTTTTAATAAAACTTTTTATTTTCAAAGCACATGCATAGATAGTTTTCAACTTGCAAAACCTTGTGCTTCAAATTTTTTTTCTTTCTCTTCCCATCCCCTCCCCTTGATGGCAAGTAATCCAATATATAGTAAACATGAGCAATTCTTCTATACATATCTCCACAATTGTCATGCTGCACAAAAAAAATCAGTTCAAAAAGAAAAAAAAAAGAAAGAAAACAAAATGCAAGCAAACAGCAACAATAAGTGAAAATACAATGTTGTGATCCACACTCAGTCCCCACAGTCTTCTCTGTGGATGCAGATGGCTCTCTCCATCACAAAACCATTGGAATTGGTCTGAATCACCTCATTGTTGAAAAAAGTCATGTCTGTCAGAACTGATCATCATATAATCTTGCTGTTGCCATGTATAATGATCTCCTGATTCTACTCATTTCACTCAGCATCAGTTCATGCAAGTCTCTCCAGGCCTCTCTGAAATCATTCTGCTGGTCGTTTCTTATAGAACAATAATATTCCATTACATTCATATACTATAACTCTTTCAGCCATTCTCCAATTGATGTACATCCCCTCAGTTTCCAGTTCCTTGCAACTACAAAAAGGGCTGCTACAAACATCTGCATGTATGGGTCCTTTTCCTTTTTTAATGATCTCTTTGGGATATAGACCCAATAGAGACTCTGCTGAATCAAAGAATAAACATAGTTTGAAAGTCCTTTGAACACATGCACTTTATTTCTTAAGCTAAAAGGAGAAAAGTCCATTTGTGGGTAGGGAGAGCACAAGGTAATACTGTGTTTTTTTTTAACACCACAAGGACATATATAATATTAAAGTAATAGAAGTCAGGTTTCTGGGATCAAAAATCTTCGTTCTCCCTTGGACATTAATTATTTTTTGTTTATTGTCAGTGAAATGAGAGTTTCAAGTAATTCGTAGCTCATTTTTTCTACCAAAAATAAAAAAGGGGCAGCTAGGTGGTGCAATGGATAGAGCACCAGTCCTGAAGTCAGGAGGACCTGAGTTCAAATCTGATCTCAGACATTTAATACTTCCTATCTGTGTGACCCTGGGCAAGTCACTTGACCCCAATTGCCTCAGCAAAATATTAAAAAAAATACTACAAAAATAAAAAGAATACAAATAGTTAGCAAAATGTTCACTTAAAGAGAATATCCCTTACTCAAGAGATTCAAATATCAAGTCTGCTGTAACTTCTAGTCATGTCCCACGGCAGTGATCTCCAAACATTTTTTATTACATATTTCTTTTGGTAAAAAAAATTTAGAAAAGAAACCTCCTATATATATGTGTGTATATTCATATATATATATGTATACACATAGATGAATATAGTTATACACATTGTTAAATCTCTTCAGTCATGTCCAATTCCTTGTGAATCTATTTTGGGATTTGTTTGCCATTTCCTTCTCCAGTTCATTTTACAGATGAGGAAACTGAGACAGAGTTAAGTGATTTGACCAGGATCTCATAGTAGGATTTTAACTCAGGAAGATGAGTCTTTCTGCCACCAGATCCACTCTATCTACTGCATCTCCTAGCTCTCCCTCCCTCTCTCTCCTTCTCTCTCCCTCTCCCTCCTTCTCTCTGTCTTTGTCTCTGTCTCTCTGCCTCTGTCTCTCTCTGTCT
>JAJPUD010001607.1:353900-412144 GCA_023553655.1 Myrmecobius fasciatus
CTCTGTCTCTCTCTGCCTCTGTCTCTCTCTTTCTCTCTCTGTCTGTCTCGCTCTCTTTCTCTCTCTGTATCTCTCTGTATTTGTATTTATGTAAGTATATATATACATATATATGTGCACACATGCATATACACACACACATATATATATATATAAATTTATAAATTATATACCATTGTATTAAAATATAGGAACATTATAAAACTAACACAAAGGGATTGTAGATAAAAAAAATTTGATCCTAGAGTTACTAGGAAGTTATTAGATTTAACTGAGTAGGTCAGACCTTATCTTAGGAAAATCACTTGGGCAGATGAGCTGAAGATAGACTTGGAGTGGAGCCAGTCATGAGGAAAGGAGATGAATCTTCTGGACAGTAGTTGTGGGTGGAGAGAAGGGGCCAGGTGTCAGAGTTGTGCAGGTAGAGCTGACAAGATTTGGTGGCTGATTGGTGTGTGGTGGTAAGGAGAATGAGAAAATCAAGATGTCAGCATTCATGAGTCTGTGTGACTGGAAGGATGGTGGTGCCCTTGGTATGAATAGGGAAGCCTGGGAGAAGGCTCACCATCAAAGTTACTGTAATGAGATGTGAGACTCACTCATATCTGCTTGTTCTATATAACTCACTCTTTCCCACCCCTAACAGAAAGGAGCCAGGCAGAGGTGTTTATGCATCTGTCACTCTCCCAGAACACAGAGCAGTCTTTGTGTGTCATTCAGTCAGCCAGTAAATAAACATTTATTAAGGACTTACTAGGTGCTAGCACTGAGGCAAGCCCCAGGGTTAACAAGAAAGGCTGGTACTTGAGCCCTGCCTTCAAGTTGTGCACATTCTAATGAGCAAGAGAACACGCAAATAACTATGTCTGCACAATAGATGTACAGTGTAAGTGGAAGGCAATATCTGAGGGAAGGGGTTAGCTGTGGGAAGGAAGGGGGACTTCAAAAGGGTTCCTGTAGAAACTGGGATTTGAAAGGAATCTTAAAGGAAATCAGGGAAGTCTAGCAGCAGAGACGAGGAAGGAAAGAATTGCAGGCATGGAGCATGGACTCAGTACATGAAATATTATGTCTGAATAATACCAAGAAGACTTGTCATTGGATTAGTACATAGAATAGGTGCAAAAACCTCTGAAAGATAAAAAGGGAATACGATGAAGGGCTTCAAATGCCACAGGATTTGCTGAGGCAGGGGATGGATTGGAGGTGCTTGGGTGAGAGGACTCCAAGTTTTTCCAAAGGCCCCATGGCCATTAGATTATAATTATCCTGGGGGGCCCAGGTGTGGCTCAGAAGTGGAAACGTCTGGAAATTGCATAGCTCAGGGAAGAGGCTGAGAGGAAGGAGCATTGGGGGAAAATGGTGGGCATGATTACTTTGGAGACAAGCCCTAGCATTTGTTATTTGGGAGAAGAGACACATGGTGGTAAGGGTTGAGACACGCCTGCCCCCTCTCTGAGTCATTGAAGAAAATGCTTGGGGTCAAGCTATGGCTTTCCAGGGAATACCATCCCTACTTTAGAGATTAATGATCCTTAAGAATCATTGTCCTGACAAAAAAAAGTTAGACTTTCTCCTGCCTCTTTGATACATTCAGGGAAAGGCAGTTTTGAAAACATCCTATCCTCCTGACACACAGGGGACTAAAATAAGCTCCTTTTGCAGAATGCAACATCAGGAATGGTGTCTAACCAGATAATTGATGCAGGGCACTGTGTAGGAGTGTGCCAACCAAAAAAAAATTATTTCATGACGACTCATATTTGGAAAATCTACATACATAAAGCCAAAGCAATAAATGCCTATTTTAAAAATAATTAGTTATGAATTATGTGATGTAATATATTAGATGATTACCACATAAATGAATTCTTATATTCCCTATGTGTTAATTGTATGAAAGTATATTACAGGTGCATCTTGTTTTACAAAGCAGATGTGTTCCTAAAGTTTGTGTGGGGAATTATTTTGGTAAATCAAATCATATCTGAAATATGCCAGGGGAGGTTGCTATTTAAAGAAATCCCATGATAAAATTTTTTCTTTTATAAAATAATTTTTAAAAAAAGTTATTCCCAATTTTTCCCCTTTGAAAAAGTTGTGTGTGTGTGTGTGTATGTGTGTGTATTTTTAAAATATAATGGGGTCTGGGGCAGCTAGGTGGCTCAGTGGATAGAGCACCAGCCCTGAAATCAGGAGGACCTGAGTTCAGATCTGGTCTCAGACACTTAACATTCCCTAGCTGTGTGACCCTGGGCAAGTCACTTAATCCCAATTGCCTCAGCAAAAAAAGCAAAAATATATAATGGGGTCTGAGAAAATTATATGCACCGCGTTGGTTGTCTTGCTTAAGCAAATTTTTAAGGAATCTAGGATAACTTTTTTTTTTTTTACTGGAACAGATAAAACATTCTATTCCCTTGCAAATTGCAATTGATACCGAAAGTCAATGACTGATGGATTGGGTCAAACAGATCACTGATGCATAGGAGAATGGTTATCTTTTCCTGGCAACCTGTCACCTCGACTGGGTGAAATAGAACTGTTCTACTCTTTCTGCTTTTGGTGGATTATTAAAAAGATGTACTGGTTCTCAGAAAAACTTTTTCTTACAAACCATAGAACTCTGGAATCTTAAAATTCAAAACAGGAATTGTTTATAAGGGGCTTACCATTATGCATCTGGCATACTCTCCTTCATTCTTCTCCCAGTCAGTCATTAATTTGGGTAATTTTCTTCCAAAATACTTTTTGTATAATATGATATATAGATCTAAAAAGGAAGAAATGCAAAACATCAACAACTACATGGAAAAAGTATTGAAAAACTGATCATAAGCACAGAAATAGAAACTCCAAACAGCTGAAATACACCCATTAAATTGACAAAGATACTGCAACATGAAAAAAAATGTAATGAAAATACAGTTAAATCATAATTGTTCACTGCTGGTGGAATATGAATTGGGTCAATTCCTTGAAATTTTTTGAAAAGCAGCATGTAATTAGACAAGTCACAAAATTATTCATAATGTTTGACTCTGATTTCACATAAGTTTATTTAGGATATTTTTGACAGAGAAAAGAGAGATATTGCTATCTAAATATATACATACAAATATGCATACAAACAAATATACAAGACACCATATTTTTCTATTGTCATTATTCATAGCTGCAAAAAAGTCATAAAACTGAAATTGGAAACAATGTGCCTGACAATGCTCAGCATTGGTTAAATAAATTATATGTGCATGATCTTATATCAGATTGCTTGCTCACTTAGGGAGGAAGAAAGAAAAAGAGGGACGAAGAAAACCTTCAAACTCCAAATCTTATGAAAAAATAAATGTAAAAAATTGTCTTTATGTGTAATTGAAAAAGATACTGTTTTAAAAAATAAATTATATATGTACATGAATTTAAATAAATATTACTATAGTGTAAGAAATAATAAATATTAAGAACTCAGAGAAATGTGGGAGGGCTTATATGAAGAGATACAGAGTGATAAAAGTGCAAATTTTTTTTATTAAAGCTTTTTATTTGTATAACATATGTATGGGTAGTTCTCCAACATTGATCTTTACAAAGCTTTCCATTACAAATTTTACCCCCAGTCCCCTCCCCTCCCCTAGATGGCAGGAAGTCCACTACATGTTAATAATGTTGAAATGCTTGAGAAGTTATGCAAGAAAAATCCTATCTACAAGAAAAAAAAAAGAATCAGAGAAAGGCAACACAATGCAAGCAAATGTCAATAGAGATCATGAAAATGTTACGTTGTAGTCCATATGTCATTTCCCTCTCTCTGGGTGTATATGGTTTTCTTCAGTGAACAATTGGAACTGGTTTGAGACAATTCTTTGTTGCAGAGAGCCGTGTCCATTAGAATTGATCATCATGTAATACTGTTGTTGCTGTGTATGATGATCTCCTGGTTCTGCTCGTTTCACTCAGCATCAGTTCATGCAAGTCCCTCCAGGCCTCTCTGAAATTGTCCTGCTGGTCGTTTCTTACAGAGCAATAATATTCCATAACATTCATAAGACCTGGAACTCCTAATTGAACACCAGATGGATAATTTTGATTATATTAAGTTAAAAAGTTTCTGTACAAACAAAACAAATGCAGACAAGATTAGGAGGGAAGCATCAAATTGGGAAATCATCTTTATATTTAATGGTTCTGATAAAGGCCTCATTTCTAAAATATATAGAGAATTGTCTCATATATATAAGAATTCAAGCCACTCTTCAATACATAAGTGGTCAAGGGATATGAACAGACAATTTTCAGATGATGAAATTAAAACCATCTCTAGTCATATGAAAAGTTGCTCCAAATCACTATTGATCAGAGAAATGCAAATTAAGACAACTCTGAGGTACCACTACACACCTGTCAGATTGGCTAAAATGACAGGAAAAGATAACGATGAATGTTGGAGGGGATGTGGGAAAACTGGGACACTAATACATTGTTGGTGGAACTGTGAACGGATGCAACCATTCTGGAGAGCAATTTGGAGCTATGCTCAAAAAGTTGTCAAACTGTGCATACCCTTTGACCCAGCAGTGTTTCTACTGGGCCTATATCCCAAAGAGATCTTAGAGGAGGGAAAGGGACCCACCTGTGCAAGAATGTTTGTGGCAGCCCTTTTTGTAGTGGCTAGAAACTGGAAACTGAATGGATGCCCATCAATTGGAGAGTGGCTGAATAAATTATGGTATATGAATGTTATGGAATATTATTGCTCTGTAAGAAAAAAATTTTTAAAGAAGAAAAAAGATCATCAATGAAACAGTTTTACTAAAAACACATAGATTATAACAAAAAGAAGTGGACACAAGGCAATTCTGTTACTCCCTTATCAGTTTAAAATAGCCCTTTTTTCCATAACAAAATGTATATAATAGAAATTCAAAGTTTCATATACAATTCTTTTTTTGTTCTTTATATATTAAAATGCTTGTGTTTGTGATTAAATTCAAGAGAGTTTCACATGGGTCCAGAATTGCTTAGAACACAGGCTCTACTCTAAGGTTTCTTCTGGCTCTAAATCCTGTGCTAATTAGCAGCTTCCAAAGGGAATATGCATATTGACTTAGTTTTCAAATATATACATAAAATATACGCTGGAGTAGATTTAAAAATCAAGCTGTTTTGATGCTTTGGCATTTGCTTCAAAACATGACATGCTCATGACATAAACAAGCCAGATCCCCTAATTCTCCTTTGCTCCTTTCATAAATGATTTTATTGCCCCAGACTGTGTTTGTGGGGTAGAGAGGGAGGAGGTGAAACCTATGTCTCTTCCCTGAACTGAATGAAACTAAATTTTAGGTTTGAAATTTAAGACAAGTCTCAAAATGTTTGGTCAGAGCAAGCTTCCAGTTCTTTGGCCCAAACTTCTAGTCCAAACTTAGGATGACTTTTTGGGCTGTCTCTCAGGAGAATATTTTAAGACTGAACTTTGTGGGTTCCTTAAGGTTTTATAATGAAACCTTTGGGCTAGTGGGTCACATGACTGACCACTGCTTCTGCCTTAATTTAGGATGAAAACCACCAAGCCATACAAATCCCACTGGAATTGGTTATTTTGTCTTGGTTTCTCAACAAAGTGAACTAGACTAGTCTGAAAAATCTTACAGACTCAGCAGAGAGAGTCTTATTGGAACTCACCCTCCTCCCTAGATGCTTCAGCTCAGTTTCAGTGGTTTTAGACAGAATCAGAAATTCAAAATGGAACTCTGAACTCTTGAGGGCAGAAAATCACAGGCACCAAAAGTGTTTTCCAGTGACTTCAACTAAACTGAAGCTTCTGAAGCTGGAATAATGTTTATTTGACAATCAAGGAGATTATGCATCTGTGTCCTTCATACAAGCAATGATAGGGAATTTGTCCATTTATTGAATGGAATAAATCTTTTAGAATCACTATTCCTGTATTGATATGTTCATCAGCCATACCTATATCTCCCTAAATCTTACAAGCTCAGAATCTGAAAGCTATATCCACACATCCTGGGAAGTCTATAGGAATCTTTGATCTAGCATTTTCTACATCCTCTTTAGTTCCAATTCATACAAATCATATACCCATGTTTTTTTTAGATAACAGATTAATGGGGCAATGACAATTTGTAAGAAAGTTTCCAGTGGAGTACTATAGTACTCTCTACTCTCCTCTCTGCTGTTCCACATTTCTGTCAGTGACTTGGATGAATAAATAAATGAAATATTTTTAAAATTATTTTAATTTTTAATTAAAATTTTTAAATAATTTTTTATTTTCAAAATACATGCAAAGATAGTTTTAAACATTCACCCTTGCAAAACTTTGTACTTAAAATTTTTCTCCCTCCCTTTCTCCACCCCATATCTTTAGACAGCAAATAATCTAATAAAGGTTAAACGTGTAATTCTTCTAAACATATTTCCACATTTATCATGCTTGCACAAGAAAAATCAGATCAAAAAGGAGAAAAAAATAAGAAAGAAAAAAACAAGTAAGCAAACAAAAAAAGGTGAAAGTGCTATATTGTGGTCCACATTTAGTTCCCATAGTTCTTTTTCCAGATACAGATGGCTCTCTCCATCATAAGTCTGTTGGAATTGTCCTGACTCACCTCATTGTTGAAAAGAGCCAGGTCGGGGCAGCTAGGTGGCGCAGTGGATAGAGCACCAGCCCTGAAGTCAGGAAGACCTGAGTTCAAATCAGGTCTCAGACACTTAACATGCCCTAGCTGTGTGACCCTGGGCAAGTCACTTAACCCCAATTGCCTCAGCAAAAAAAAGCAAAAAACCAAAACATTCTCTCCTTCTTTAGTCTAACCTTTGTTTAATATTTAATGACCTTTATGACCTCAATTGCCTCAGCAAAAAGAAAAAAAAAAGAAAAAAGCCAAGTCCATCTGAGTTGATCATCACACAATCTTGTTGCTGTGTACAATGTTCTCTTGGTTCTATTCACTTCACTTAGCATCAGTTCATGTAACTCGCTCCAGGCCTTTCTGAAATCATCCTATTAATCTTTTCTTATATAACAAGTTTTCCATTACATTCATATACCTTAACTTATTCAGCCATTCCCCAGCTGATAAACATTTACTCAGTTTCCAATTCCTTGTCACCACAAGAAAGGGCTGCTATAAACACTTTTTTGCACATGTGGATCCTTTTCTTATAAACTGAATATTTATTAAATCTGTGGGTGACAATTGATAGAGATAGCTGTTATGCTAAATAATAGCGTCAGAATGCAAAAATAATTTTAAAGACTGAAAAATTGGTTATATTTAATAAGTAAAATGTAATAGAGATTACTTCAAAAATCACTTGCAGAGAGTGAAGTAAGCCTAGTCAGGGGAGTAAAATACATAACTACAACAATGTATAAGTTAAGATACTAAAGCAAAACTGAGAGGCAGCATGATGGAATGTATAAGGAGCCAATTTGGAGTCAGTAAGACTCAGAATCAAATGCTGCCTCACACTGGGCAAGTCATTCAACGTTTCCCCCTCTAAGCTTATCAAGTATCTGAGGCTGTATAGACTTGCATTGGTAGAATAAGTTTCTACATAGTTCCCTACATTGACAAAATCTCTAACATGAAAACAAAACCAAAATGAAATAAATTAGAAAAAAATTAAAATGGTCTCTTAATTGACAAATCTAATGGCCTTGACTTAATTCTCATTGTTTTTGACTTCTCAACAGCCTCAACACAGTCGATTGCTCTTTCCTTCTTGGTACTCTCTTATCTCTAGGTTTTCATGATTTCAAGTTTCCTGATTCTCCTACTTGTCTAACTGTTTCTTCTCAGTATCCTTTGTTGAATTTTTGTCCACTTACCACACTTGAGTGTCCCCTAAGACTCTGCTCTGGGTCCTCTTCTCCTTCTATACTACTTCACTTGGGGATATCAATTCCTATGGATTCAATGATCAAATTCTCCATTCTATTTACTCAACTCTAATTTCTTTGCTGATCTCCATTCTCATACCTCCAGTTACCTCTTAGATATCTCAAACTGAATGTCCTACAGACATCTCACACTCAACTTATCCACTCCAAAAATCAATCAAACAAGTAAAGGATAGGGGAAATGTTGGTATACTCATTTATAGCACAGAGATTGGTATAGTCATTCCATATAGATGGTTTTTTGGGCATTCTTCTGCCTCTAAGCCTTAATAACATTTCCTCATTTAAATCCATGTCAGCCTATTTCTTACCTTGTCATCATATACTGTACTTATTGTATAGATGTATTGGGAGTCACCCTCCCAACTTCCTCAATTATTTTTCTTTTGGCTCACAATCTTCTTCTCTTCTTCATCTGGCATCATCCCTGGAAATTTTAGCATTAATTAATTTAGAATTAATTAATAACTCTAACACTTTAACCTCAGTTTTTCAACCCCAAAGATTTCTATCTCCTTTTCACTTCAGTCACATCCTGGCAAGAATCACATGGTTGAAAGAAAAAAATAGGATTCAATCTCATGGACTCATTCCCCAGGAGAAGTCAGGCAGGAAGTTCTCAAAGATCAAATCTTGAATTCATAAAGAAAAATTATTCTGATGAGAAAAAGAAGTTTTCTAAAAGGGACTAATGTGGATGCCCAGGGAACTCAATGATGAACTTATACTTTTTAAAAAAACATGATATTGTGCAGAGGTTAAATCAGTTACTCTCTCTTGATCTCAGTTTCCCCATGTGGAAAGGGCAGGTAACCAAAGATGACTTGGCTACAAAAGTATAGTACCATTCCATAATAATAGTCTCAGGGCTACTAAAGAAAGAAACACTATGAAAAAGGATCTTTCTTTTATAAGGGTATCATTGTCAGAACCATTGAAATGTCGGATTACCAATGAAATGAAAGCAAAGTTAAAACTGTGTTTTTTGCAACTGAAAAGGAATGTGCGTTGTGTTAATAGATCCTATGCATAGTGCTGTATATCTTACATGTAATTAACAGGCACTAATTACAATCCCCTGTATTTGACTAGTGGTACTTATGTAAGCCAGCTAGATTTGGCTAGAGACAGCAAGGTATGGCGAATGGTCTCAGATTTTAATGATCTCTTCCATTCAATGAGTTTTGGTTTTCTCCTCTATGAAAATGGGGATAGAAATACTCATTCAAAGGGTTATTGGAGAAAAGCACTTTATGAACCTTATTATATAATATAAAAATGTGACATAAAATGTGATTGCTTTACAATTCTGCTATACAAAATTTCTTCATAGAATTTAGCTCATTGTATTTTCTCCTTCTTCCTGATGGCTTCCCATAATCCACAGGGTGAATTCAAGAAATATTTATTCAGTACCTAGGCTGTGCTGGGCCCGGTGCAGATGAAAGTGAAACAAGGCAGTCCCATCCTATGTCTTAGAATCTAATGGAGGAGTGGGGAAGGTTAAGCCTGGAAGCCCAAGGAGAAGGTAAGACAAACATCTAGGTAACTATATGTTTATATGGTAAGTGCACTTGAGAATCTTGAAATGGTGGGATATCACAGATTCAGAAAGGAAGAAATCACTTAGAAACATTCTTTATACCACTATACACCTGTCAGATTGGCTAAAGATGACAGGAAAAGATAATGACGAATGTTGGAGGGGATGTGGGAAAACTGGGACACTGATACATTGTTGGTGGAACTGTGAACAGATCCAACCATTCTGGAGAGCAATTTGGAACTATGCTCAAAAAGTTATCAAACTGTGCATACCCTTTGACCCAGCAGTGTTTCTATTGAGCCTATATCCCAAAGAGATCTTAAAGGAAGGAAAGGGACCCACATGTGCAAAAATGTTTGTGGCAGCCCTTTTTGTAGTGTCTAGAAACTGGAAAATGAATGGATGCCCATTAATTGGAGAATGGCTGAATAAATTATGGTATATGAATGTTATGGAATATTATTGTTCTATAAGAAACAACCAGCAGGATGATTTCAGAGAGGCCTGGAGAGACTTGCATGAACTAATGCTGAGTGAAATCAGCAGAACATTATACACAGCAACCAGACTATATGATGATCAATTCTGATGGACTTGGTTCTCTTCAACAATGATGTGATTCAAACCAGTTCCTATTGTTCAGTGATGAAGATAGTCATATACATCCAGAGAGAGGCTTGAGGGAACTGAGTGTAAACCACAACACAGCATTTTTACGCTTTCTGTGAATATTTCCTTGCATTTTGTTTTCCTTCTTAGGTTGTTTTTTTTCTTTCTTTCTAGATCTGATGTTTCTTGCGCAGTAAGATAACTGTATAGATATGTATACATATATTGTATTTGTCACATAATTTAACATATTTAGCATGTGTTAGTTTACCTATCATCTAGGGGTGGGGGTAGGAGGAAGGAGGGGAAAAGCTTGGAACAAAAAAAATTTGCAATGGTCAATGTAGAAAAATCACTCATATGTTTTGTAAATAAAAAGCTTTTAATAAAAAAAAAAAAAAGAAAGAAACATTCTTTAGTGCCTCTAAGACAAAGTAATGAAATCATAGATTTAGAAATAGAGGAAACCTTAGAGGTGATGTAGCCCCCAAACCCTTTTAAATAAAAATAAGATAAAAAAAAAGCCAAGTGACTTGCCCAGTGTCACACAGCTGGCAAATGGAAAAGAGGGATTGTGAACCCAAAATTCGGCATTCTTTCCAATGCACTATGACACCTTTCCTTTCCTCATTCTGGCATTCAAAGCTCTTCACAATCTGGCCCCAAGCTACTTTCCTCACATTTCTCACTATTATGAAGACAAAGTCTTCCTGCCACACCTGGGGCAGGTCTATTCATGAATTCCCAAACATATCCAGCTTATTCTAGCTTTTTATGGTTCTTCTCAAATTTTCTCCAACTCTTCTCTGCCTACCCAGAATCAATATGTCCTTCAAAGTATAACTCAAATCTTACCTCCTCTATGAAGCTTTTCTTAACTATTGCCATTCATAAGTAGTCTTAAATTGACAATTAGCTACTTAATCCTATAAATTTTTGTGTCACTCTTAACTAGAAATTCTGGACCTACCTGTAGCAAATGTGGTTGGAGTTAGTGACATATATATATATATATATATAGTTTTCCATATCTATATATAGATATAGATATAGATATGGAAAACTATATTTCCTAGTGAGGGTACAGTCCATAGCCTAGAGAGTCCAGCTAAAGGAGCCAATGGCATTGCTGATCACAAATATCTAATTTCAGATAAGAGGTAAAAAGTATGTACACAGGTGGAGTGTAGGAAGTGAGCGAAATGGGTCCCAGGAGAGCAGTGAGACCCTTAAGATTTTGGAGACTTGGAACAAATCCTCAGTGACCCCAACCCAATTACAACTTTGACAATGATCTCCTCAAAGATCAATGCCTTGATTTTCTTGTTTTCTTAGGCTTTTAGAACCTAGTGGCTACTAATTGATTATTTGTTCAATGAATAATTAAAGCTTCCTTTATGGGTTTTTATTTTATTTTTTTCTCAATAGTATTTTGTTTTATTATATGTTTATATGTAAAGATAGTTTTCAACATTCAATTTTGTAAGATTTTGAGTTCCTTCTCTCCAATATAGCAAACAATCTGAAATAGGTTATACAATCATTTTTAAAATATTTCTATATTAGTCATGTTGCATTATAGGCTTTTAAAGGGGAATTGCTTTTTGGGTAAAAGGGAAGCACAGTTTTATATTTTCAAAGGATATCAGATACAAAATTCTATAAAATTCATCCCTAGCCTTGATTCTGTTGGCAACATTAAATATAAAAAAGAAAGGGGGAGGGTTTCTGGAATTAAATAGATCCTGATGTTTCTCAGTGAATTCTGATCATTCTTTTTTACCTGGGAAGGAATTATTAATAAAGTCTACCAGGAGATAGGAAAAAGTAAATAAAAATGGAGATTCTTTAAATTTGTGCATCCTTATTGTTCCTGTTACAGTTTATGCCCAAAGTCAGAATTATCGAATAATTCTTTCAACATAGAAGGAACGGTTCCCAATGAAACGGTTAAGTTTTGTAAGAAAACATTTAAAGACAAACAGAAAGAAGCCACCTCCCTATAGACAAGGAAGAAGGTCTACAAAAGCATATCTGAGAAAAGGAGAAGCATCTCTAGAGATAAAGCATCCCAGGGGCAGGAGTGAGCAATGGGGGAGGGTAATCCTATAGTGTTCAAATAGGGCTGCATTGAGGCCTGGCCTGGCCATTGTGTGCATGAATGAAATGAGGAAGGCCTTCTGTACCAAGATTTACATTGTGAGATGGTGAGAGACATCAGTGGTAGCCAAAAATAAATGTCATTGCCAGGAAAATGGGCAGAGAGAAAACACCTTGTCACCTCTTCTCGGAAAAGCAGAGAGAGAGAAAGTAAAAAAAAAAAAAAAGCTGGCTTTCAACTTACACATATTCCACCTCTGGGGGCAAAATGATTTCTGGATAATGTTACTGCAATCCTCATGGCATCTGAGGCAGCTAAGCAAAAAGGAGAGAATCACTCATCCTGCTAGAAGCATTGTTCAGTGACATAAGTCATAGGACTACAGCATCGTAGACTTAGAACTAGAAGGGTCCCTGAGAAATCATCCGGTCCAACCTAGGGAGGACAAATAATTTGTCAGAAGTCACACAAGGAGTGTCGATGGAGGCAATCTGCCAGTGTGTTTAGAGGGCCAGCTTCAGTCAGAAAGATTCTTTGTTGCCATCTTGGAAATTCCTCCATTCTTTCAAAATGTAGCAAGGGTTGTAGGAGGAGCCTGGAGGATTAGGTTCAGATTCTTCAACACTTTTCTACTCCTGACTGACTAAACTTGTCTATCTTCAGCTGTTAAATTGGGGTAAAATTCCAATTGTATGTTTTTCTAAGTATTGTACACATCTTGTGACAGCACAAACAATGCAGGGTCTCAAATGTCAGACTCATTTTTTTTTCCTCAGGATGTTTTTCATTGCATAGATGGACATGGTCGCTAGGTACCTTCCACAGGCAGTTCCATTGAACTCTTTGGGTTTAAGATTCCCCATCTGAGAAAATAAGGTTAATGCATTTGACCTCTGGGGAGTTGGTGAGAAATAGCTATCTCATGTTGGAGAATTACCAGAAGCTCTGCAGAGAAAGGCACTGCAGAATTGAACAGTTCCTAAGGCTTCTGCTGGAGAGGTTACATAGTTTGGAGAGACAGGTGATCTCAAGGTTAGAAAGAACAGAGTTCAAGGTCTGCTTCTAATGTGTGCTGTCTGCTGAGCAGATGTCTAAGATTCTAAATTGCAGAGCAAATGTAGACTTGCACTGGCAGAGGGACCCTCTTCATGAAATAAGAAGCACTTATAAAGCACTAATAATGTTTGAACACTGGGGACATAGACTGAAAAAGCAAGTCAGTTCCTTCTTTCAAGGAGCTTACTCTCTAATTACAGGAGCCAACATATAAAAGATGAAAAACCATTGATCCATTTCTTTTTTAATCCTTCGGTTAGAGATGTCACCAAACCCACAAGAGTAGGTGGAAAGCAGCATTGTGCTTAATTTATAATCATAGGTCTTGAGTTCAAATTCTGACTCTCCTCAGGTGACTCTGAATAAGACATTTAAGTTACCACATGTGGAAAAATGAGGAGGCGGGACTATTTGGCCTCTAGCTTACCTCTCAGCTCTGGATCTATGACCCTATGACAAAGAATGAGGCACAAGGGAAAAAAAAACCCTTTCACACTATTAGTCACACCATAAAACCTCTCCCCCCCCCCACTAGTCCTTTCCTGTAAAGAAGGAACTTCTTTTGTCAATGCAAGGGGAAGGGCAACTTTTTGTAAAAGTGGTTAATCATCAGCTTATCCATCACTCAAACCAGCAGCATCCCCAGCATAACAAGGACAACCATCCAAGAACTAAATGAGCAAGAATTCTTTTTTCATTCCCTTTTCGGAGGAAGGGTAGGGAAGCTGGCCCTGCAACTACTATTAGGACAAAAGACTTTCAGTGTTTAGGTTCTCCATTTACCTTTTATTGTGTACTCCTAGAAGCAGAGGTCAGGCTTAGTTCTGCATCCTGTTTAGTAAGATATGCCAAAAGCAGATAAAGTGTCAAATACTTAAAAAGAAAAATTTATAAGGGTTATATTTCCCTTGCAAAGAATTAACCTAGAGAGAAGATTGCATAAAGAAATTAGTTCGGAAAATAGTGCTGTCAAGGGAGCAACAGAAAAGATGAAAGATAAAACCATGTATTTGGAGGGGGGGGGAAGAAAAGGGAACAGCAAGTGCATCTTGTTAATGGGAAGACATGTCACAAAAGACTAGTTTTATTTAGAAGGCTGTTTTGAAAGTACCACACACAAATGGCTCTTCAGAGGAACTCCCAGGTGGAACCTGGAAGTCTGAGGTCTCAATGTCAGGTCCTTTGGCAGATTCTCCAGGACTTTGCTCTAGTCCTTAGCACATTAGGAGCCGCATTTCAGAGTTGATGGTCCCATTCTGCTTTGTGTCAGCTCTGTTCCTTCTTACCACCAAAAAGAGGCACCAACACCAGAATTTATGATTCATGCTGCACAAAATAATTCACATTTGTATAGGGTTTTATAGCTGTGAAGGATGTGGCATCCATTGTCTCATTTTATCTTCACAACAGTTGTGTGAATTACACCCTCATCTTATTCTGAGGCATTCAGAGATATTAAATGTTTTTCCTGAAGTCACACAACTGATGTGAAGCAGAAGATTTGAAACCAGTTTTTCCAACTCCAAATTCAGTGTTTTTTCCACTTTACCATTTTACTCTTGAAACACTGCCCACTATAGGTCCCTTCAGTTTGAAAGGTGACACTAAATGCCTATAACTAATGCTCTAAGATGATGTACAAAGGGTTGGTAGATATTATTTTTGGAAGAGAGAGAAAATAGCATGAAATGGTAGAGGTGGCCCCATCACCAGCTCTTAGCCACATACCTTTCTGCCAGGTTATTCTGAAAGTGCTCAATTTTCCCTCCTGAGATAGGCTGACCTATATGCAAACTATTGAGAGATAAAGCCAGCATAACTTCTCCCCTGTGGCACATCCTCTTCTCTTGTTTGTGAGGGCAAAGGCCCCAGCAAGATGAAATGGACAATTGCAGTTATAATCTACAAAATCACAAGAAATACCTGGTAACTGATACAAAACCATTTTTTGCTGCTTTGAATTATCTGGGTAATTGCTTTAATTCCCCACAGCCCTTGGGTGCATTGCAGATGCTGACTTAAATATACCTACATTTTGGACATCTGTCTGTTTGTCAGTGCCAATGAGACACTTTGCCAATGATGCCTCAAACCCTGTTTGGGGTATAGGCCAAAATGGCAGTGGTAGGCCTTCGGCAACAGAGAACCTCTGACATATGGTCAGCTGCCAGTCATCTGCTCTCCTCACTTGAGTTGCCAGGGAGGCTTGTACGGTTGCTAGAGGCAAGCTCGGGAGACTCTCACTGCTTCAACCAACGGCCTTATACAGTTACCAGGCCATTGTCACCCAAGTCAATTTACTGTGGCTGATCCAAAAAGAAGTCTGTACTAATCTCAGGTACCAGTCAAAGAAGACAGTTTCACATTTGGTCTCAACAATAGGCAAGGATAACAGTTTATTGTAAATTGAATTTTCAAATAAGTACCCTGTCAGGTCCTGTTAGGATTTAAAAAATTAATAGGCTGATCATCAATGAGGTACTAAAAACAGGTGTCTGGTGAATACGATAGTTGTAACTTGGATATGAGAGAAGTGGCTTGGGTCTTTGGAAAAAACTGTTTCCTTTCTAGAATTAGTTCTCTCTTTTTTCCTTTCTGATATCTCAGTTCCTCTTCTGAATAATAATGCTGAAGCTTTATTAGTTAATCAATAAGACATGATACAGGGTATGGTTATCATAAAATAATCACACCCAGGAGCATTTTGAGGCATGAGCCTCTTGCCTCTAATCAGATTGGGGCGAGATGATCTTTTGATAACCACACCCTGGGGAACTGTCTCATTTCTATTATGAGTACATTTTATGGTAGGGGAAAACATGCATTTCTACTGGGGGGAAATGAAGTTGACACTCTACACTGAGCAGCCATTTTAGCTGGGGTGAGAGATGTGCTAAGTCTCTTTTTTAGAACAGTCACACTGAATATAACTCTTTTTTGAGATATCTCATTGTAAAAGTCACTTAGTTATGGAGAACCAGCCATGCAACCTGATGAAAACTACTGTGTTTTATACTTACACTGCATACCTCAAATTAGTATGAAAGCTTAAATGGGTAGGAGTTGGGAGGAGGGATGGGAAGAAGGCATTAGAAATTAGCCATAGCCATATTGTAAATAGAAGGAACAATAAAATGAAAGTAAATGTCATGTAATTATAAGGAAACTTGGCCCAGAAAAGGAGTTAAGAATATGCCATTTCCCTCTTTCCTTGGGCAGGAGGACTATGAATATAGAATCTCATTAGATTACTGGTATGTTGGTTAATTTTACTGAATTATTTTTTCCTGTCTTTGTTACAAAGCAAGTCTCTTTCAGTATGAGAAGAGGGTGGGATCTATTTAGAAATGATTTTGGTATAAAACTGAAAGCATCGATAAGATAAAGAATAAAAAAAAAAAACCTATGGTAGGGTAGAATCAAGATGGAAGAATATAGGTGGGACTTAATTTAACTCAACTTTAAAATAACATCTCAAATTTAATTTTGGAGCAGCAGGGCTGACCAAAGAGCAGAGGGAGACATTTTTCTAACCTAAGGTAATTTATGAAGTCTGCAGGAGAGATATGTAAAATGGGGTGGGCATAGACCCAGAAGGTGGCTGGAGCACCATCTGTAGGCCTTGGGGGTGGCCACAGTAGCAGAAGCTCCCAGCCCAGAGATGGTAAGAAGTTCAGAAGGAGATTGCAGGGAAATTTTTGCTAACACTGTGTTTAGCTGGCTCTGACTGGCAACTCCATTGCCTTTAAACAGTTCTGGGATACAGTTCCAGGACAGAGAGGAAAATATTGTAATAGCTCTGAAGGGAGCAGGGGACCTGGTAAAAGTTCCAGAGCCAAGAGAAACATTAGCACTTGGAGTTTCATGGGAACAGAGGCCCTTTCTTGGTAAAGACCAAAGCATAGACCAGAAGAGCAGTGATCACACCTCTCCCAGGACAACAACTTCTTGGAAGAAAGCAAAACTTGCAGACCACCAAACCTTGATCTGAAAAAAGCAGCACCAAAAAACCCCCAAAGCTCAGCAGAACTCCTCTCCTCCCTTAGGTGAGCAGAACCTAACTTCAGCATAAAGTTTATATGAAGAAATAGGCAGGGAAATGAGCAAATAACAACAAAAAAGGAGAAATTGAGAATAAAAAATTCTTAGGCTGGCAGAGAAGACCAAGAAATAAATTCAGAAAAAAGACACAATGTGATAACAGCTACAATTAAAGGCTCAGTGAAAAATTCTATTAGACCTAAGACCAGCAAGAATTCCTGGAAGAATTAAAGAAAGATACAAGTGGTAGAGTAAAAATTGGAAAAGGAAAATAATGCAAGAGAATTAACAGTTTGATAAAAAGAGGCACAAAAAATACTGAAGGAAATAACACCTTAAAAAGCAGAATTGGTCAAATAGAAAGCAAGACATAATAGCTCACTGAAGAATATTCTTTAAAAATTATAATTAGGAAAAGTGGAAGCTATTTACCCAATGACACTTCAAGAAACAATAAAACAATCAAAAGAATGAAAAATTAGAAGAAAATGTTAAATATCTCATTGAACAAAACAACTGACCTAGAAAATAGATCCAAGGGAGATAACTTAAGAATTATTGGATTAACAGGGCTTTAAATTGTGTATATGCTTTGATCCAGAATGCCACCACTAGATCTGTGTCCCAAAGAAATCAGAAAAAAAGGAGAAAGGACCCACATGTGCAAAAATGTTTGTAATAGTTCTTTCTGTGGCGGCAAGGAACTGAAAAGTGAGGGAATGCCCATCAATTGGGGAATGGCTGAATAAATTGTGGTATATGAATATAATTGAATTTATTGTTCTATAAGAAATGATGAGCAGGCAGATTTCAGAAAAACCTGGAAAGGCTTATATGACCTAATGTTGAATGAAGTGAATACAACCAGGAGGGCATTTTACACAGTAATAGCAACACTATGTGATGATCAATTGTGATAGACTTAGCTCTTCTCAGCAAGACAGTGTTCCAAGACAATTCCAATAGACTTTTGATAGAAAAATGCCATCTACACCCAGAGAAAAAACTATGGAGACTGAATGTAGATCACTGCATATTATTTTAATTTGTTTTTGTTTTTTCTTTCTTGTAATTTCCCCTTTTTGTGATTTTTCTTTCATAACATTACTAATGTGAAAATATATTTAAAATGTTTGTACATGTATGAAGATTGAAAACTATCTTTATGTGTAGTTGGAAAAAGTAAAATACTATTAAAAGAAAAAACCTGCCTGAAAACCATAACCAAAGAAAAAGCTTAGATAGCATATTTCCAGAAATTATTGAGGAAAAATTGCCCCAATATTAAAGCTCCCAGGTCAGGGAGAAAATATTACAAGCATCCAAAAAGGAACAATTCAAATATTGTAGAGCTATAATTAGGATTACACAAGATTCAGCAACTTTCATGTTTAAGGAGCAGAAGACTGGAATATGATATTACAGAGGGAAAAAAAAGCTAGATTTACAGCCAAGAATAATCTACCCAGCAAAACTAAGTATAATCTTTCAGGGGAAAATATAGATGTTTAATGAAATAAAGAATTTTCAAGCATTCTTGATGAAAAGACCAGAGCTGAATACCAGATTTGACATTCAAAGAAATATAAAAAGGTAAACATTAAAGGAAATCAATGAAATTAAACTGTTTACATTTCTATATGGGAAAATGATACATGTAACTCCTAAGAACTTTATAATTGTTAGCAGAGTTCAAAGGAATTTGCATAGCCACAGGACATGGGTGTGAACCAATTATGTTGGAATGATCTCCAAAAAAGGAATGTAAGGATGAAAAAGGGAGATACACTGGGAAAAGAGGGAAGGGAGAGGTAAAATGGGGCAACTTTCCTTACATAAAGGAGATGTACAATAAAAAGCTTTCATAGTGGAGGAGAAATGAGGGAGGGGTGGCAGGCAGAGCTTGAGACTTATTTTTATCCAAATTTGTTCAAAGAGGGAAAAATATTTTTATATTTTTCCCAGCTGGGTATAGAAACCTATCCTATCCAATAGCTAAATTTTGGAGGAAGGTAGTAAGAGTTGGGGGGAGGAGGAGTAAGATGAGAATTAGAGGGGGAAGAGGAGTTGGGGGAGGCAGTAGTTGGAAGAAAAACAGACTTCTGAGGAAGGGCAAGATAAAAAGAGAGAAAGAAGGAAAAACAGAAGAAAAGGATATGAAGAGAAATGTATATGTAGTCATCATAACTGTGAATGTGAATTGGATGAACTAACCCATAGAACAGAAGCAAAATCGATTAGAGATCAGAAGCCAATAATATGCTGTGTATAAGAGACATACTTGGGACAGAAATAAACCCACAGAGTTGAAATGAAGAGCTAATGCAGAGGATATTATGCTTCAGCTGAATGAAGAGGGCAAGGATGACAATCATGACAAAGCAGAAGCAAAATGGACCTAAATGAAAGGAATAATCTAGGAAACTGCATTTTACTAATAGGTACTATAAACAATGAAGTTATATATATATATACATATATATATATTTACATCAAGTTTCTCTAATAAAGGCCTCATTTCTTAAATATATAGGAAACTCAGTCAAATTTATAAAAATAAAAGCTATACTCCAACTGATAAATGATCAAAGTATATCAATAAGCAGTTTTCATAAGACATTAAAATTATGTATAATCATATAAATAAATGCTCTAAGTAACTACTGATTTTCGTTGTTATTACTGAGTCATTTCAAGCTCTTCATGACCACATTTATGTTTTTCTTGTCAAAAACACTGGAATGATTTGCCATTTCCTTCTCTAGCTTATTTTACAGATGAGAAAACTGAGACAAACAGGGTTAAATGACTTGCCCAAGGTCACATAGTTAGCATCATGTCTTCCTGACTCCAGGCCTATTACTCCATCCACTGCATCATCCAGTTATCTATTGACTGTCATTATTGATTAAAGAAAAGCAAATTAAAACAACTCTGGGTTTCCACCTCATACCTATCAGAAATGACAACTACTGTAGGGAATAAAGGAAAGTAGGCACATTAATGAGCTGTTGGTAGAGTAATGAACTAGTTCGATCATTCTGGAGAACAATCTGAAACTATGCCCAAGGAGTATAAGACTGTATGAACCCTTTGATCCAGCAATACTATTTTACTATGTCTGTAACCCAAAGAGATCAAAGAAAAGGGAAAAGGGCTTATTTGAATTTTTTCCCTTTCATTTATTTAAAACTTAGATACCAAATAAAAAAGGGGAAAAAAGCAAAATAGAAAAAGGAAAAACAGAAACAGAAAAAAATGCTATATGTACAGCAGGATATGAGAGGATTCAAAATACAAGACAATAAATGTCCATTTCAAGAAAGTCTGTTATGATAAACACTACATATTGTGTTCAAGGTTGTCCATCTTTGCTTCCTTGTAGGTTCTCTCTGTGCACTTTGTACTTTTTCTCTCCTTTTCTCCACCTTTCACCCAAGAAGGCTACAATTAAGCACAGATATATTTATGCATATAAATACATATATACATACATATACATAGATATATACAATCATAAACACACATGTATAGATATACATATACATTCATATACCTCTATATAAGGCTGTACTATTTTTTTGTCCTCTTCTTCTGAAGATGAACAACATCATCCTTTATAAGTCCAAGTCTTTCCATGTTTCTCTAAATCCACCAACAAAAGAAACTATTTGTACAAAAATATTTATAGTAGTTCTTTTTGTAGTGACAAAGAATTGGAAATTGAAAGGATGTTCATCAATTGGGGAAATTGATGAACAATTGTGCTATATGATTATGATGTGCTATCAGCTCTGATAAGATAGGTAGATTCAGAAAATGCAAGAGAAAGTCTATAAGAACTGATGCAAAGTGAAATGAGAAAAAACAGGAAATCATTGTGCACAGTATAACAGCAATGTTGTAAGGATGATCAACTGCAAAAGACTTGGCTACTCTGATCAATAGTGATCCAAGACAAAATTAAAAGATCCTTGATGCAAAAAAATTCTATCCATCTACAGAGAGAAAACTGATGAACTCTGAGTACATATTGGAGTATAATTTCCTCAATTAATTTTTAATTTTTTGCTTTTTTAAAGATATGGCTAATATCTTTTGCATGATTTCACATGTATAATTGAAACATATTGTTTGCCTTCTCAGTGGGCAGGGCAAAAGTGGGAGGAAGAAAGACAATTTGGAATTCAAATTTATTTTAAATATTAAAAATAAATAATAAAGTTAAAAATAAAATAAAAATAACTACATAGAGGTGTTTATAAAAGTTTCTTTGTGAATAAGTTGGGTTTTTTTGGGGGGTGGGGCATTTCACTGTCAAATATGACTATCATGGCAGTAAAAGTCTCATTCTTTAATTTCCTACATAGAGAGACGGTGGCACATGCCTTCCGCCCTAATCCCACGAGACACCAGATTCTCCAGCAACAACTTGCCTCCACTACCCGTCCTGATCAGCAGAAATTTTAATCGAGTTACATATGTTTGAAAGTGGAAAACAGAAAAACCCAGTGAGCTGTGAAATACACTTTCAAACAGTGTTTGCAGCAGTGGCTCTATTGGTTCAGAATGAAGGTACCATCAGTTCTATGAGGCTGGATGAGCGTGCTGTGCTTTGTGATTATGAACTCCCAAGACTGGAGGTTTTTAAATCCTACTTTATTAAGTACAGTATTTATATGCTAGAGTCTTTTTAAGGTGTTAAATGCTTTAAAAAAAGATAGCAAAAGTACTTTGCCTTGTTAATAGCCTTGTGACAGAAATCATTATTTATTATGGATGAAAAGACTGAGCTGCAAGGAGGTCAGCCAGTTTGCCTGGTATTACATGGCAGGTCAGTAGCAACTATTGTGAATTCCTATAGAATATCTATTCTTGCCCTGTCATCAAAATGATATATGTCCAAGGAATCAGCATGTCATAGTGGGGAAAAGTGGATAATTCTAGTTCTATGTTATAAGAGCTCAAATTTGGTCTCTAGCCTTACCTATATGAAATTAGTCAAGTCCCACTTGACCTTGCTAACTTTCAGATTCCTCATCCATAGAATGAGGGAGTTGGACTAGATAGTTTGTAACCCATCCTCTTGCTCTAACTGGGGAGGTCTCAAGCCTAGCTTTGGGAGGGAAAGGGGAAAAGATTAGTACCACAGGCCTTGAGATCTAAAAAAGAATGTTTTCCCTCATGAATACAGTTTTAGAATTTTGATTAGCTCCTACATGGCAAAGTTAAACTTAAGTAGTGATTTGACATTCTAATAATTCAATGCTCATAACAGGAGTAGCAAACCTCCTCCCCCACTAACACAGGACCACTAGCACCACCATCATCCAAACCTGCCCTTCCTTTGTCCTGAGCCTAGAATTTCCTGATTCTATCTGGAGTAGTTGGACCATACCTTGAAAGATTCTTAAGTCAACACCTGTTTTTTGTTCTTAAAATTTCTTTTGACAGAGATATGGATACAACATCAGACCATAATTTTACCAATGAAGTTGAGTGATTGGGCATTTGACTTGAAAGAAATAAGGCCAGGTCCAAAAGAGTTGAGATGAGGTTCAGTCACAACATTTTAATATTATTTTTACTGATGCCTTTGTTTTTAGATCAATACCATTTCTGGATAAATACAGCCCACTACCAACACCCTGGTTACAGAATTGAACCCTCTTTCATGACAAGAAAAACAATCATAAAGTGATTATATCTAACAAAACTTGCAACCTTCTGTCCTTGAAATTATAAAATCAAAAGACCAAAAATCTAAGCTGAAAATCAGAGGATAAAAGGCCCAGAAAGGTCGTCTTGCCCAAAATCACACAGAGGAAGTAAGTGTAATAGGCTAGGATTTAAACCTAGGCTCATCTTCATGATCCAGTTCTCATTCCATTATACCATCCTGAGTGACAAATTTCATTTTCTTTTCTCTAAGACCATCCCCCCCCCCAGTTACATAGCTTTCAATTCCTCATATGAGAGTTTCTCCAAATTGGAAGTACAACTCATAGCTCTGGTACCCACAGGAAATCTGAGAAAGGGTAAAATGTTGGGACTCAAATTGCAGATTTGGGAGTTATCAAGATGGCTTATTCTGTGAGAATGGGTGAGCTCAAATAGAAGAGGAGAAGGCTGGGGGTTTTCGGCCTTTAGGAAGATAGTCACAGTGAAAGGACAAAGAGAAGTCAGCAAAGTAAGCTCACTGAGAATGGCCAGGAAGCAGGAGAAGAATGCCAGTGGCCTATAATGTAAAACAGAAGGTTTCAAGGTGTGAGTGAAATGACAAAGAGAAATTAAGAAAGGGAAGGATTTGATTAGGAAAGAAAATCATTGATAGCCTTAGATTATAGTCTGGTGGAGCCAGATTTGAAGTTCATGGATAAGAGGTTAAGAACTGCTGTATAATTCAAGAAAGCAGTTTCTGTGGAATTAAAAAGACAAAATTTGGATTGTAAGAGATTAAGGAGAGAGAGAGAGAGAGAGAGAGAGAGAGAGAGAGAGAGAGAGAGAGAATATTGAGATGATGGAAGTAGTAGGCAGGGACCACTGTGCCTGTGGTAGTGAAGCATCCTGGGAATTTTCCAGGTTAATGCCAGACCAGCTTTCTCTAGGTAAGTGCTAACTAGAATAGACTCTCTAGACTTTCCCTAGTCTATCCCCAACTCCAGTGGTCATTCAAAGAGCTTAGACTTCAAGAATGTGAAGACAGCCCCAAAATTTGTTTTTTTTAACAGGTTTTGCTTTTCCTAAGTAAGCCAAAATGACAACCTTACAAAACAAAATGAGTAGCCCATATCCTGGGTAGGGGAGTGGAAAGAGAAATATTTGGAAACGGAGATGATTTAAAATAAAAGGAGTCAATGAAACTAAAAATTTAGGGGGTCACTTCTCTTGAGCCCCAGCTTCTCCAATATCAGGAGTTTTTATTTATATTGTTTCAACTTGCAATCTCTCCATTATTTTCTAACTCTAAATTTGTAATTTCTTCAGCTTCCTGCAAAGATGCCCCTTTCTAAGTAAAATCATCTAATTTAGTGGAGGGACAATTTAGTGAGTTAGAAAAAAATAATTCAGGGGCAGCTAGGTAATGCAGGAAATAGAGTGCCAGTCCTGCAGTCAGGAGGACCTGAGAAATCTGGCCTCATACATCTATTAATTATGTGAAATTATGTGACCCTGGACAAGTCACAACCTCAAATGCACACCCAAAAAAGGTTCATTATGAAGAAAACATCAGTTTATCTAATAACAGTGTCTATAACCAAAAGAAGCTAAATCTAATTATAATTCATGTTATGAAGCTTATAAAATTGTTGTGGTGATTGTTGTTGTTTAAAACAGAAACCCAGTTTAGCTCTTCTAGGTCAGTCTGTCAACATGTGCTTATAAAATGTTTAATATGTTCTAAACCCAAAGCTAAAAAAGACAGAAATAGTGCCCACTTTCAAGGAGTACACATCTGAAAAAGATCCAAGTTGCTCCTTACTGGTTTCTTTCTTTAGTTCCTCTTACCTAGGAAGTAAGTGATGTTTATTTTCCTCTTAAAAATAGAATCCTCTTTGTCACCATTTGAGCTGCATTTCTGATAAGAGGGACTCTTGGAATAAGATATTGAACCTTTTTAGGACAGCTAAATGAAAACTACCTCCATTGGGTGCAGGCTTTTTGACAGTAAAAATGTTAGTAGCAAAATCTGTCACACTCTCAGGAAAGCTGTGCCTTTGACTGAGTGGTCTGAGAATGAAATACTAAATTATTTTTAAAACACCTGTTCTGGCTGAATATGGCACTAAAGCAGTTGGTAAATCAAATTGTGACTGAAATCTCAAGGAAAATTGAGCAGAACACTGAATAAAGGTAGAGGTAATAATTCTTTTAAACTCTGTTTTCTTCTGTCTTCAGTTGAGAGTAGCTTTTTTTATCGAATCAAGGATCAACACAATGTTTCAGGTAGGGCCACTTCAGTTCTATCAAGACTTGTTTTTACTTTGTGGACAGAATGAAACTGGATTCAGTCTAAAATGTGCATGCCCTAAATTCTACCTCCATGGATACCTGCTAATCAACAAGGTCTTGGTCACCTCTAACACCTACTATTGCAAGATCTAATCCTCTAAAAAGTGTTGAATGTGTTACAACACATTCCATTCTGGGATGTCATTTTTGATAGGATTCCAGGAAAGGAAGCTCAAATATTTGGTCAGGAAAAAATCAGACTGGCATTTTGTAACGTTTGACTGTGTCTGTGTACACAAGCCAATTCTATTGTTTTAACAGAATTAATCAAACAGCTCAAATGATGGATTCTTCTGATCTTGCCCAAATTAATGAGTTATTTGATAAACCTAATAGGATATTTTTGTTAATAGGGTCAAGCATATAAAGCCTCAGACTTTCAAATAACCAATGGTCAATGTTGCTTGTAATTACCTATGTTCAAGAGTCTTAGATTATCGATCAAGTACTAGCTGAAAGAAAACAAACCGTCAGCTTGCCATGAGCCATTCTTATTGGTTTTTTGATGAACTCACATGGCCCAGTGGGATCATAAATCATAGGATCATAGTTTTAATTTTGGAAGGGACCTTAGAACTCATCAAGTCTGACAATTTCAGCTTTATGTGGGAGGAAACTGAGACCCTGAGAGGTTAAGTGACTTGCCCAGTGTTATATAGAGTGGATGGAGCTAAACTCAGAAGTGAGAAGATCTGGATTCAATTCCAATCTGAGACACTTTTTGATTTCATGACAACAAGCAAATCATTTGACCTAAGTTTCCTCATATGTATAATGGTGTAATGGTAGTGTGTATAATGGTATAATGGAGTAATGTAAAATGGTGTAAAAAAAAGTGTTGGGGGATGGATTGATGGAGGAAGACAGAGGAGGATTTTTTTTTATTAGTGGAGAAGGGGCCAAACTCCGAGGGAGGAATGGTGGAATAGTATCATAGAATCATTGGAGTGCTTATCTTGAGCTGGAAGACATTTTTGAGGTCATCTACTTCAAATCTAACTCCTTCATTTTGCAAATGAGTGAACTGAGGTCCAAAGAAGTTAGGCATTTTGCTTTAGGTCACACAGTTAGGAACTGGCAGAGCTCATATTTTCTGATTCCAAAACCATAGGATAGCTCGAGAATCAGGCGCAGTTTTAACTACTATAGCAAGAACAATACTAGCATCTATTCAATTCAAATTGGCAAACATTTATGTGCCAAGTACTATAGATACAAAGACAAAGCTGATACAATCATCTTCAGCCACTAAGAGTTTATACTCTTCTGAGAGGTAGAATGCATGAAGAAAAGGAATGTCTAGAAAGGTAGGGTGGCTCTATTTTGTAAAAGACCTTGAATTTCAGTCAAGGTCATATGGATTTGACTCTGTAGGTGATAAGAATCCATTAAAGAATTTTTAGTAGAAGAGGAATAAGACCAAATGTCTGCAGAAGGAAGATTGTTTTTGAAACAGTTTGAAGAATACATTGAAGAGAGGGAAGGAGATTTTTGACTAGAACTGTACAACAATAATCCAGGAGGAAGTAATTTGGGATTATAATATTGTGATGGAAATGTATACACTAGATATTACAGAGATGAAATTATCAGTATTCAGTAATTATGAAGAATTTATTAAACACTATGCATTGTAGTAAGCATTAAAGATACAAGAACAAAGAATGTCACAAGGACATTACATTACATTCTTACATTCTGGGGAAATGTACAGTGCCGGGAACAAACTAAATAAATAGAAAGTTAATGAAATATATATTAAATATCAGGTAGTTTGAGAGGCAGGGACCTGGCATTTAGGGAGGTAAAGAAAGGTACTGTGCATCTATGTTTAGCATAGAAGAGGAGGAGAGAGATGGAGATAGTTGGGCTAGGAGGACAAGGGAATTTTTTGGTTTTGTTTTAGGATTGGGAACTTGAACATATTTCATGTCTCAAACAATCAACAAGTATTGGAAGAGATTGAACAAATAGAGGGATTAGTCATAGTGAATAGGAATGCCTCTTTTTGTGACAAAAGATGAAGTGTAATTGATGTTATTGAGTTCTGAGGAATTTCTGTCAAAGTCATATCCCTTACATTCACTGAAGTTCACAACTTCCAAGTCATCATTAAGTATTTATTCTCCCTCACTCTCCATGTCTGCCAACTTTTGCTGACTACCTCCACAACATCTCTGATAGTTGTCCCCCTCTCTCCATTCACATCATCTCCTCCCTCATCACCTTTTACCTGGACTATTTCAACATCATCCTAATTTGTCTTCCAGCCTCTAGTCTCTTCTATACAGTTGCCAGATTAATTTTCTTAAAGTATCTATATGAATATATCACAACAGTGTCCAAAAAACTTCCTCAAATAAATACCTATTGCCTCTATGATAAAACACATTTATTTATTTGACATTTTAAAAGTCCTCAATATGATCCCACTTCCCTTTCTTGGATTATTTCACATTATTTACTCTCATGCAACCTATGCTCCAGTTAACTTGTCTATTTGCTATTCCTTACATTTGACATTCCATGTCCTCCTTCCAGGCTGTTCTCCATGTCTGGAACATACTCCTTCCTCATCCCCATACCTCTTCCAGTTTTAGGATTAGAGAGCTAGAGCTGGTAAGGGCCCCACACACTATCTAGTGCAATTCCTTCTTTTCCCATAAAAGGAAGTTAAATGTCTTGTCCAATGTAACAAAGCCAATCAGCGGAAAGTAGGACCTCAAAAAATACATGTCTTTCCCCTGTACCACTAGCTTCCTCCAAAAGTCAGTTCAAGGTTTCCCACCTATAGGAGCTCTTTTCTGATCCTTCCAGCTACCTTTTAAGTGCATATATTTTGTCCCTAGATAGCGTGTATGCTCCTCCAGGGAGGCAGCTAGGTAATGTAGTGGATAGAGCCAGGCCTGAAGCCAGGAAGACTTGAGTTCAGATGCTTACTAGCTACGTGACTCTGGGCAAGTCACTTAACCCTATTTGCCTCAGTTTTCTCATTTTTAAAGTGATTGGCAAATCTCTCCAGTATCTTTGCTAAAAACAAAAATAAACAAACAAATCCTAAATGGGATCATCAAGAGTCAGACATGACTGAAAAATAACTGAACAACAATAACAAAGTCCTTGAGGGGAGGGATTTTTATGTTTATATTCCTAATGTCTAGTACAGTGCCGAATACATAGTGGATGTTTAATAATGACTTTTTGTTTGAGGGAAGCTGAAGTAGTTCCTGCGTGAAAGTCTCAATATTTTTAACAAAGTAAGAGGTTAAGTCATCAGCAGTGTGTTAGAGGTGAAAGTTAAGACAAGAAAAAAGAATTAGAAAGAATATTGGTTTTTTTCAGTCACTACTGAAGTATCTTCAAAATTATAATTGGTTCTTTATACAATAGTATATTTTTATAATCATTTTCCACAGTTATCACCTGAAACATTCTTCAATGAATGATAAATCCAAGTACTGTTTCCTTTTTTCTTTTCTTTTTTTTAAAAGCTTTTTATTTGCAAAACATATGTATGGGTAATTTTTCAACATTGACCCTTGCAAAGCTTTCCATTATAAATTTCCCCCCCCTAGTCCCCACCCCTCCTCTAGATGGCAGGAAGTTAATTATGTTAAAATACTTGAAAAATCGAATGTGTGTGTATACATATTTTTACAGTTATCTTGCTGTGCAAGAAAAGTCGGATCTACAAGAAAAAAAAAATCTGAGAAGGGAAACACAATGCAAGCAAACATCAATAGAGAGTATGAAAATGTTATGTTGTGGTCCACATTTCACATCCCTCTCTCTGGGTGTATATGGCTTTCTTCACTGAACAATTGGAACTGGTTTGAAACATTTCATTGTTGAAGAGAGCCATGTCCATCAGAATGGATCATTATATAGTCTTGTTGTTACTGTGTATAATGATCTCCTGGTTCTTCTCATTTCACTCAGCATCAGTTCATGCAAGCCTCTCCAGGCCTCTCTGAAATCGTCCTGCTGGTCATTTCTTACAGAACAATAATATTCCATAACATTCATATACCATAGTTTATTCAGCCATTCTCCAATTGATGGGTATCCATCCAGTTTCCAATTTCTAGCCACTACAAAAAGGGCTGCCACAAACATTTTTGCACCTGTGGGTTCCTCTCCGTCCTTTAAGCTCTCTTTGGGATATAAGCCCAATAGAAACACTGCTGGGTCAATCAAGCACTGTTTTCAACTAACATTTTAGGTTAAAACAATTCCAGTCATCTTTTCTTTAAAAGAATAAGCCTGGTAAAGTTTTGTTCCATCAAATTGTCTTGTGTATTTATGATGAAAATTGTTTAATAAGATTATGGACTTTTTGGTGCGAATGTGTAAAAAATGCACAAGTTTCAAAATATTTCAGCCTGTGTCACTGTCTCTCCCCTTGGAGGACTCCCTCATTTTAGCATGGACCTAATTTGCTTATGCCTGCTGTCATGAGTGTCATCAATTATTTCAGTCAGCTATGTTTTGGAACGCAGGATTAACTCACTTGTGTTTCATCTTGAGGGCAGGTGGCTTTATTGGCACAGGACCAAATTGGACAGTCTCCATCCTGCGTATTTATAAAAATTACTTGTCACCAATGAGGTAGATTTACAAAAAGCAGACCAGAATCAAGAAAGGCAGAATGGAAGGTTAGCCTCTAGGCAATCTCCACCAGGTAACAGATTTAATTTGGGTCACATTTCAAGAAACAATTGTTTAATAGTGTCTCCATACATGGAATAGCAACTGCTAATTACAGATGACTGCTTTTCATAAACAGTACATTCTAAATGCATATTCCCCCAGAAATACCTTATTAAAGCAACAAAAACAGAATGATGCTGTGGCTCCCAACAGCAGTTCCCAAATAAATATTTCACACATTTATCACTGAAATGGAGGTGAGAAATATTAAATAACTGCATATATCCCAAACTGGGACTTTAAACTGGGTTCCTCATTTGGTACTTTCTCTGAGTTACCTCTGGCAGTGACATCATTGTTTCCTTAGTTACTAAGTGTGGAGGCAGAAATAAATAAACTTGATATAAACCCAATATCTAATGGGGTAAGAGTGCTAGAAACTTTTTTTATTGCAGTGAGCTCTGTGAGACCAATAACTCAAAATGTGGTCACTCAAACTTGCAAAAATAAAAATGTTATGGGGTCTGTAACCTCATTGCTTAATGAAAACATAATGTAGGCCAAATGATGCTCTACACCCTTGGATTTTTATGGGAACAGGACATGACTGGTGTAATAGAGCTACCCAATATATCAGATGAGGCTTTGTGGGAAAAAGAAATTTTAAAATCCATGTAACTACACACACATACACATACACCACACACACATAAACACACATACACATACACACACATACCAAGTTATATTTGTATCATAACTCATAAAAACATCTTAAAGGTAAACATCACAAGCTTTTAAAAATGTGTATTTATTTACAAAGCATCTTTGTATCAATTCTAATCCAGGGTTTCTCAATCTTTTTTATGTGACAGATTCTCCTTGGTATTTTGGTGAAATCTATGGGTCCTTTCTCATAGTGTTTTAAAATGCATAAAATACATAGGATTACAAGAGAAATCATTATGTTGAATTTAAATTCACAGAACCTTTAAAATCCATCCATGGACCTCAGATTAAGAATTCTTGTTCTATAGCTCTTTCATATCTATTATCTCCTTTGATCCAGTAACTCTATGCTGATAGAATAGAAAGTATTATATCCATTGTCCAGATAAAGAAATTGAGGTAATAGGAAATTAAGACTTTTCTGAAACATATGGATAGTAAGAGGCAGAGTTAGAATGAAAATCTGTCTTCTGACAACCTGTTCAATGCTAGAGTCTACGTTACTCTATCTTGTTGTCTCTCATTATTTGTTAACGTCAATTTTAAAGATTTGCAAATAGTTTGTTGGAGAAGCTAAATGGGGCAGTGGATGAAGCACTGGGCCTACAGTCAGGAAAACCTGAATTTAAATCCAGCCTCAGACACTTACTAGCTGTGACTCTGGGCAAGTCATTTCACTCTGTTTGCCTCAGTTTCCTCATCTGTAAAAATGAGCTGGACAAGGAAATGTCAGAACCACTCTAGTATCTTTGCCAAGAAAAACCCCAAGTTGGGTCACAAAGTGGGGAGTTTGAAACGATTGAATAACAACATCAAAATAGTTTGGTATGGTTGTAGTAGAGGCAGACATGACACCAGTACCTTGTTAGTTCAGTCTTGGTTTGGGGACAAAATAAGACATTTATCAGTTTTGAAACATAAAATTTACAAAACTCTAACATAGCAAAGATGTGCAACAACAACAACAAAAAAAAAGCAGTGATGCGTAACTCCTACAGATGTTCCATAACAGTGATCATAATGATAGGTAGCCTTTATACAGCCTCTGCCATGTGTGAGATGGCAATATATTTTCATCTGATCCTCAGCTACAATCTGATGCCTTATATTCCTTTGGAAAGGTGTGTTCAGCAAGGCCAGCCAGATGTGCTGTCTTGTGCGGTCTTCAGATCTCTAATCAGCAAGGGAACCTAATTTCACTTGAGAAGGACTTTTTATACCCGGAAAGGTACACAGAGACAAGAATATAAACTGAACTGTTCTTGAGACAATGAAGCTCTATTAAAAACAAAAACAAAAACAAACAACAAACAACAAACAACTGGCATTGCCTCAAACTGGGATGGATCTCCTAGTGAATTCTTCATTGCTTTAATATTTCATGCAATTAGTGATGTGGATTCTTGCATTAGCTGAAAATTTGGATTCTAATACCAGAGAATTCTTCTCCAAATTCTAAGAACAGTTTTCAGATCTAGGTAGTTTGGTCTTTGATACAAGTAATAGATGGGTGGAAGCTCAGTAAAGATGTGTGGTTGGAAAGGTCTCTTAAAACTTATCCCTTGAAACAAAAAGCCACAAGATTAGGTGTTTGGAGCAGACCCAATGGTGAAAATATGAATATGGTTCACATTCATATGGCTCTTTGAAAGTGCTTTCACAGATCTTCTCACTTAATCCTCAGAGCAACTCTGTGAATACCCAGAAAGGGTATTATTATCTCTATTTTATAAACAAGGAAATAAAAAACCCAGAGAGGTTGTAACTTTGCCCATAGTCACACAGCTAACAAATGGCAGAGCTGAACCAGAGCTCTTTCAGTCTTCAAGCTATAAACATGGATGGCAAACCCCAGGGAAATGATGGCACTCTTCTTCTAATTAAAGCACATGACTAAGGTTGATAAATGCAATTGTTGTCCAATAATCTAAGTATTCTATTAAATATTTATGGTTAAATAGTAAATTTTTCAATGATGAAAAAATATATATTTATTATATATAATTTATATATTATAAAATATGTAATTTTATAACCACTTGTAATTGGAGAGAAGTCATCTGAGGTATCAGTCTTTGAAAATATTTCCTGATTTTATTATTTTATTTGATGATACTTCTCCATAGTTCAGTTTGGCCAATAAGCTTTATATCTTTTTATGAAGTTTATTCACACAAACAGAAGCATATTATATTAGTCAACTTAGTTCATCATTAACAGCTAAAAAGCTCATGTGACTTAAAAAAAAACCCTGCAACATTTTAAGATTATTCACAGCATGGCTCTGTCCATTTGAATTAGAGATGTTTTTGAGATTACAGAATTTTTTGAAAAGAACTAATCATGGGGCAGCTAGGTGGCACAGTGGATAGAGAACCAGCCGTGAAGTCAGGAGGACCTGAGTTCAAATCTGATCTCAGACACATAATATTCCCTAGCTGTGTGATCCTGGGCAAGTCACTTAACCTCAATTGCCTCAGCAAAAAAACAAAAAACAAAAAACAAAAAAACAACCTAATCATGTCCTCATTCTAGTATCTCCCTTTGGTGACAAATTGTATATGCAAGTAAAATAAAAAGAAAAAAAAGAATTCATGTTTGAGACTTATTAGTACAAATGAAATTTAGTTAAGAATATATCTTTTGCAAAGCTGATTGAATCCTGAGCTGTGATACAAATTTCTAAATCTATATCTAGTACAAAGTGTCTGGCGCAGGGACCTCAAAGACAATTCCCAAGATTTTCACTTTTATACAGGAAAAATTCCATTTCTGGCATAGGTTAAGGATGCTCCTTTACTTCCCATGGATCCCAGAACAGTAACTTTTGGGAAAACAAATATTATTTTTTATCTCCATTCCCAGATCTTTAGTTTTGATGTTTTAGAGCACTCTGATTGGTTGAGCGACATAAGAAGGGAAAAGAGAAATGGGAAGGAGGCTCTGACTCATCCCATGATGGATTTTGGGCTAATTCTCATAGAAACAGGGGCCTTGGTTTTCACAGCCTTGAAAGAATCCTCTAGAAGTTATCTGTCTCTCCCACGTTGCAATTACTTTAACCCTTCACAAACAGGTGGATTGGGTGTGTATGTATTTCATAAAGATACTGTTTCATTGCTCATGATACTTTTAGTTCCCTTGGTGTTGCAGATTTTTATAATCTTACTGATCTTAGAACTCTTGCATTTTTAACTGCCTGAAGCATGTTTTGTTCTTGCCCTTAGCTTTCATTCATGTGTTTCTGCTTTTTCAAATATGTTTCTTGGATGCAGCAACAAATAACTCTATCTTGGTTTTCTTGACTAATCTGTTATTCACTCTCTATCTCTCTTTAGCTAATCCATTCACAGTAAAGTTTAAATTATTAAGTTTATATCCTCCTTCATTTAATTGTTTAGCATTGATTCCCTTCTTTTATCCTTCCTGTTCAATTATTTTATATTGTGTGGATGATAATGTATTTACTTTTATTTTTCAGTTTGGTTGGCATACAATGCTATATAACAATTTTTAATTGTTCTCATTTCTTTTCTTTTCATTGTAAGTCCATCTTGTTCATTTTTAAAATTTTAGTAACTTGATTTTAGTCTTATTTTTTTAAATATTTGACTAACAGTTTATTAACTCCTACTCTTTTTTAAAATCCAGTTTAAAAAACCTTAGTTTTGGAGAGTTATTGGGGGTGGAGCCAAGATGGCGGAGTACAGATATGACTCTCTGTGACTTCCTCTGACCTCTCTCTTTTTTTTTAATTAAATTTTTTGATTTGCAAAACATATGTATGGGTAATTCTTCAACATTAACCCTTACAAAGCTTTTGGTTACAAATTTTCCCCCCTACTCCCCACCCCTCCCCTAGATGGCAGGAAATCCACTACATGTTAATTATGTTAAAATACTTGACAAATAGAATATAGGTATACATATTTCCACACTTATCATTGTTGTGCAAAAAAAATCGTATCTACAAGAAAAAAAAATCAGAGAAAGGAAACACAATGCAAGCAAACATCAATAGAGAGCATGAAAATGTTATGTTGCGGTCCACATTTCATATCCCTCTCTCAGGGTGTATATGGCTTTCTTCACCGAACAATTGGAAGTGGTTTGAAGCATTTCATTGTTGAAGAGAGCCATGTCCATCAAAATTGATCATCATATAGTCTTGTTGCTGTGTATAATGATCTCTTGGTTCTGCTCATTTCACTCAACATCAGTCCATGTAAGTCTCTCCAGGACTCTCTGAAATCATCTTGCTGGTTGTTTCTCACCGAACAATAATATTCCATAACATTCATATACCATAATTTGTTCAGCCATTCTCCACCTGATGGTCATCCATTCAGTTTCCAGTTTCTAGCCACTACAAAAAGGGCTGCCGCAAACATTCTTGCACATGTGGGGCCCCTCTGACCTTCTCTCAAACCAACAGCAGATTAAGCCTCTGAACTGGTTCTGGAGTGAAAGCGCCTACAAATATTTGGAGTACAACACATTTCCAGCAAAAATTACCTTGGAAGAACTTCAGAACAAGTCTGTTTCAGTCAGGGAGGGAGACAGTTTTCCAAGCTCAGATGGCAGCATGGGGAGGCAGGGCAGGAAGTCAGGCCAGGACTCAGAGGGTGGAAGTTTCTGTGAGTCTCTTAGGCTACTCTGTCCTGGTTGCAAGCAGATGGTTTGGCAGATTTGTCTTTTATAAAAGGTGCATTGCAAAACACTGAGAGAGCAGACCTGGCCCCATTGCCTAACACCAGAATTCATTCAACAGAACAGCCCCAGGGAAAATTAAAGTAGCTGTTGCTCCTGTGCTTTGAACAAACTTCACCTTTAAAAATGAATAAAAAAACAAAAAGAACTCTCACCATAGACAGCTTTTATGGAGAGAGAGAAGAACAGATCTCAGATCCTAAGGTGCCTAAAGGTAAAGGAACTTCAGAGGAAGCCACAAAGAGAGACATGAACTGGTCCCCATTTCACAAGGCTTTCCTGGAAGACTACAAAAAGAATCTTTAAAAAGAGTTAGAAGAAAAATAGGGAAATGAAATGAGAATATTGCAAGAAGTACATAATGCCCTACAAAAGAGATATGAAAAAGACACCAATTCACTGAAAAACAAAATTGGTGAAATGGAAAAAGACTGCAATGGACAAAAAATTCAATTAGCCAATTACAAATTGAAGAAAATAATTACTAAAAATCAGAATTGAACAAATGGAAGTGAATGAATCAATAAGACTTTAAGAATCAGTCAAACAAAAACAAAAAAATGAAAAAATAGAAGAAAATATGAAATATCTCCTAGGAAAAACAACTGACCTGGAAAATGGATCTAGGAGAGACAATCTAAAGATTATTGGACTTCCTGAAAGCCATGATAAAAAAAAAGAACCTAGACATTTTCTTATAGGAAATCATGAAAGAAAATTGCCCTGATGTTTTAGAATCAGAAGGTAAAATATCCATCAAAAGAATTCACCGATCACCTTCTGAAAGAGACCCCAAAATTAAATCCCCCAGGAATATCATGGCTAAATTTCAGGACTATCATACCAAGGAAAAGATATTAGAAGCAGCTAGAAAGAAGCAATTCAAATACCAAGGAGCTATAATTAGGATCACCCAAGATCGATTATCAGCTTCCATCTTAAAGGATCAAAGGGCTTGGAATCAGATATTCCAAAAGGCAAAGGAACTTGGATTGCAGCCAAGAATAAGCTGTCCAGCTAGAATAAACATTATCTTTCAGGGAAGAAGATGGACATTTAATGATATAGGTGAACTTTACCTATTTCTAATGAAAAGACCAGATCTGAACAAAAAAATTGACCTCCAAACACAGAAGTCAAGAGAAGCATAAAAGGTAAAAAGGAAAGAACACTTGAGAAATATATTTCTATTATGGGTATACTTAGAGAATGTGGGTATAATTTGATTTTACTTTGATAATATAAAAAAGAAACTAAAGGTGGAAAGGGGATTACACTGGAAAAAGAGGAAAAAGGAAGAAAAAATAAGGTTAAAAAAAGGAGGTAAAAATAGGGCAAAATCTCATGAAGAGGCAAAGAAAACCTAATATAATTGAGGAAAGAAAGGAGGGGAATGAACATTGTGTGAGTCTTACTCTCATCAGATAGGGGTGTAAGAGAGAATATTAGACATATTTGGTTTCACAGGGAAACTTGTCCCACCTTATAGGGAAGTGGGAGGGAAAGGAGGAAAAGAAAGGGAAAGATTAGGAAGGCAAAATAGAAGAATAAGGGGAAAGGTGTAAAAAAGGGGGAGGGGCTCTAAAGGGGGAAAGACTGTTTGAAGGAGGTGGTTATCAAAAGCAAAATACTGGGGAGGGGGAAAGGGAGAAAGGGAAAAGGAAAGAGAAAAACATAACTTTGGGTAAATAACATGGCAGGAAACACAGAATTAGTTATTTTAACTGTGAATGTGAATGGGATGAACTCTCCCATAAAAGAGAAGCGGATAGCAGCCTGGATTAAAAGCCAGAATCCAACAATATGTTGTTTACAAGAAACACATCTAAAGCATAGAGATACATACAGAGTGAAGGTAAAGGGCTGGAGCAGAATCTATTATGCTTCAGGTGAACATAAAAAAGCAGGGGTAGCAATCCTGTTCTCAGATCAAGTAAAAGCAAAGATAGATCTAATTAAAAGAGATAAGGAAAGAAACTATATTTTACTAAAGGGTAGCATAGAGAATGAAGCAATATCAATACTAAACACATATGTACCAAGTAGTATAGCATCCAAAGTTCTAGAGTAGAAGTTAAGAGAGATGCAAGAAGAAATAGAAAGCAAAACTATACTAGTGGGGGAGCTCAATGTTGCTCTCTCAGAACTAGATAAATCAATCAGATATAAGCCCAAATGTGGGAAAACTGGGACACTGATACATTGTTGGTAGAAATGTAAACGGATCCAACCATTCTGGAGAGCAATCTAGAACTATTTTCAAAAAGTTATCAAACTGTGCATACCATTTGATCCAGCAGTGTTTCTACTGGGCCTATAATCCAAAGAGATCTTAAAGGAAGGAAAGGGACCCACATGTGCAAAAATGTTTGTGGCAGCCCTTTTTGTAGTGGCTAGAAACTGGAAAATGAATGGATGCCCATTAATTGGAGAATGGCTGAATAAATTATGGTATATGAATGTTATGGAATATTATTGTTCTATAAGAAACGACCAGCAGGATGATTTCAGAGAGGCCTGGAGAGACTTGCATGAACTAATGCTCAGTGAAATCAGCAGAACATTATACACAGCAACAAGACTATATGATGATCAATTCTGATGGACTTGGTTCTCTTCAACAATGATGTGATTCAAACCAGTTCCTATTGTTCAGCGATGAAGATAGTCATATACATCCAGAGAGAGGCCTGAGGGAACTGAGTGTGGACCACAACATAGCATTTTAACACTTTCTGTGAATATTTCCATGCATTTTATTTTCCTTCTTAGGTTGGTTTTTTTCTTCTCTCTTTCTAGATCTGATGTTTTTTGTGCGGTAAGATAACTGTATAGATATGTACACATATATTGGATTTGTCATATAATTTATCATATTTAACATGTATTAGATTACCTGTCATCTAGAGGTGGGGGCAGGGGAAGGAGGGGAAAAGCTTGGAACAAAAAAAAGTTTTTGCAAAGGTCAATGTAGAAAAATCATTCATATGTTTTGTAAATAAAAAGCATTTAAGAAAAAAAAGAAAAATACAAAAGAGAGAGAGAGAGAGAGAGAGAGAGAGAGAGAGAGAGAGAGAGAGAAAGAGAGAGAGAGAGAGACAGATAAGCCCAATAGAAACACTGCTGGGTCAAAGGATAGGCAGTTTGATAACTTTTTAAGCATAGTTCCAAATTGTTTTCTAGAATGATTGGATCCGTTCATAGTTCCACCAACAATGTATCAGTGTCCCAGTTTTCCCACATCCCCTCCAACATTTGTCACTATCTTTTTCCTGTCATTTTAGCCAATCTGACATGTGTGTAGTGGTATCTGAGAGCTGTCTTAATTTTTATGCAAAAATCTTAAATAAAATATTAGCAAAGAGATTACAGAAAGTCATCCCCAGGATAATGCACTATGATCAAGTAGGATTTGTACTAGGAATGCAGGGTTGGCTCAATATTAGGAAAACTATCAGCATACTCAACGATATTAATAACTAAACTAACAAAAATCATATGATTATCTCAATAGAAGCAGAAAAAATATTTGATAAAATCCAACATCCATTTCTATTAAAAAATACTAGAGAGTATAGGAATAAATGGACTTTTTCTTAAAATGATCAGTAGCATCTATCTAAAATCATAAGCAAGCATCATATATAATGGGGACAAACTAGAACCATTCCCAATAATATCAGGAATGAAACAAGGCTCCCCACTGTCACCATTACTATTCAATATTGTATTTGTACTGCCAAAGCTAACATTATAAAATAGCGATCATCAAAACCATTTGGTACTGACTAAGAAATAGAGCAGTTGATCAGTGGAATAGGATAGGATCACAGGATAAACCAGGCAATAACTATAGCAGTCTAGTGTTTGATAAACCCAAAGACCCTAGCTTTTGGGATAAGTACTCACTATTCAACAAAAACTGCTGGGAAAATTGGAAAGTAGTATGGAAGAAATTAGGGCCTGACCTATACCTAACACCGCATACCAAGATAAGATCTAAATAGGTTCATGATTTAGATATAAAGAGTGATATTATAAGCAAATTAGAGGAACATAGGATAGTTTGCCTCTCAGACCTGTGGAAATGAAAGGAATTTGTGTCCAGAGAAGAACTGGAACTCTTAATTGAACACCAGATAGATAATTTTGATTATATTAAGTTAAAAAGTTTTTGTACAAACAAACCTAATGCAGACAAGATTAGGAGGGAAGCAATAAATTGGCAAATCATTTTTACATTTAATGGTTCTGATAAAGGCCTCATTTCTAAAATATATAGAGAATTGACTCAGATTTATAAGAATTCAAGCCACTCTCCGATTGATACGTGGTCAAAGGATATGAACAGACAATTTTCAGATGAAGAAATTAAAACTATTTCTAGCATTATGAAAAGGTGCTCCAAATCACTATTGATCAGAGAAATGCAAATTAAGACAACTCTGAGATACCACTACACACCTGTCAGATTGGCTAAGATGACAGGAAAAAGATAATGACGAATGTTGGAGGGGATGTGGAAAAACTGGGACATTGATACATTGTGGTGAAACTGAAAGGATCCAACCATTCTGGAGAGCAATTTGGAACTATGCTCAAAAAGTTATCAAACTGTGCATACCCTTTGACCCAGCAGCGTTTCTTTTCTTTTTTTCTTTTGCTGAGGCAATTGAGGTTAAGTGACTTGCCCAGGGTCACACAGCTAGGAAGTATCTGAGACCAGGTTTGAACTCAGGTGTTCCTGACTTCAGGGCTGGTGTTCTATCTACTGTGCCATCTAGCTGCCCCATGACCCAGCAGTGTTTCTATTGGGCCTATATCCCAAGAGATCTTAAAAGAGGGAAAGGGACCCACTTGTGCAAGAATGTTTGTGGCAGCCCTTTTTGTAGTGGCTAGAAACTGGAAACTGAAAGGATGCCCATCAAGTGGAGAATGGCTGAATAAATTATGGGATATGAATGTCATGGAATATTATTGTTTTGTAAGAAACAACCAGCAGAATGATTTCAGAAAGGCCTGGAGAGACTTGCATGAACAGATGCTAAGTGAAATGAGCAGAGCCAGGAAATCATTATACATGGCAACAACAAGACTATATGATGGTCAACTTTGAAGGACATGGTTCTCTTCAACAATGAGATTATTCAAACCAGTTCCTATTGTTCAGTGATGAAGAAAGCCATATACATCCAGGGAGAGGCTATGGGATCTTAGTACAGACCACAACATAGCATTTTCACGCTTTCTGTTGATGTTTGCTTGCATTTTTTTTCCTTCTCAGATTTTTTTTTCTTGGAGATTCGATTTTTCTTGTACAGTGTAAATATGTATACTTATATGAGACTTGTCATATATTTTAGCAAAATTAACATGTATTAGACAACCTGCCATCTAGGAGAGGCGGTGGGGGGAAAGAGAGAAAAATTTGGAATAGAAAGCTTTGCAAGGGTCAATGTTGAAAAATTACCCATGCATACATTTTGCAAATAAAAAGCTTTAATAAAAATTTTTTAAATCTTCATTTTATCAGTTTCAAGGTCTTTTTATTTCCAATTTTATTCACTTATCTTCTTTTTTTCTTTCTTTATTAAAGCTTTTTATTTGCAAAACATATGTATGGGTAATTCTTCAAAATTGACCTTTATAAAGCTTTCTGTTACAAATTTTCCCCCCGTAGTCCCCACCCCTCCCCTAGATGGCAGGAAATCACTACATGTTAATTATGTTAAAATACTTGACAAATCGAATATATGTATACATAATTTCCACACTTATCATTGTTGTACAAGAAAAATCATATTGACAAGAAAAAAAATCAGAGGAAGGAAACACAATGCAAGCAAACATCAATAGAGACCATATTCATTTATCTTCTAATTTAAATATTTCCTTTAAGGTTTTTTTGGAGTTGTCAATTTGCTTATTTTATAGCTCTTTTAATTCAAAGATTTGGTTTAAATCATAGTTTTCTGGCACATAACAAGGTAAGATTCATTATTGTATATTAAACAAGTTTTTAAAAGACATCTTTATTTTCCAGTTCTTTTAGTTTTTTTTTTGGTTTAAATTTATTTTCTTTATTCTGAATTTAACAAATAAATAAAATGTGCATTTATACATATATAGTAGAACCAAAAAAGAAGGTAGGTTGTGCAATAAAATTTCTTTTAAAATCTTTTTTTATTTTAAGCAAAGCAATTGGGGCTAAGTAACTTTCCCAGAGCCGTACAGCCAGTGAGTGTTAAGTATCTGAGGCTGAACCTGCAGGTTCTCCTCACTAAAGGATTGGTGCTCTATCCATTGTACCATCTATCTGCCCCTCTTTTAAAATCTTTAATAAATTCAATGTGTAATTTTAAAAACTGTCCTGTTTATGATTCTTCTTGGACTTCCTTCTGTTCTCTTGTGTAAATTTAAAAAATATATTTTAGTAACTTTCCTTCTTTCTTTTTTTTAAATTAGGCAATTGGGGTTAAGTGACTTGCCCAGGGTCAGACAGCCAGGAAAGTGTTAAGTGTTTGAGACCAGATTTGAACTCAGATCCTCCTGATTTCAGGGTTGGTGCTCTATCTACTGCACCACCTAGCTGCCCCTTTCCTTTTCTTTCTGCTCCTAATAGTCCTACTATTTTCCTCCTACCGAGCTCCCCAAATTGAAGAAGAAAAAGAAAAAAGAATACGAAGCCCTCTCATCAAAAATATATAGCTCAGAAATGAACTATGCATGAAAACGTTCTTACTCTGAATCTTGAGGCCATTGCCTCTGTTAGTAGGGTAGGCTGCCTTACCATCAGTCCTGACATGCTAGAAGGGAGCTTCAGCTTTCAGAATGCTGAAGTCTTTCATGGTTAATTGTCTTTACATTATTGTTTTATAACTTGTTCTCCTGGTTCTGACTAATTCCTTCTGCACCTGTTCATCACACCTCTTCCCACAATAGCCTGAAAATATATGCAATATATTTTAGTAAACCTAATAAAAATTAACACACTAATGCATGGCAGTTAGGTGGCCCAGTGAAGAGAGGTCTGGGTTGAAGTCAGATTTCCTGACTTTATCTTCTTAAGTTCAGATCTTGCCTCAGACACTTACTAGAGGTATATGACCATAGATAAGTCACTTAAGTTTTTTTGCCTCAGTTTCTCATTTGTAAAATGAACTGCAGAAGAAAGTGGCAAATTACTCCAATATCTTTGCTAAGAAAATTATTTCCAAAATTATGATCTACAATTACTTTTTTAGTGTTTTGTCTAGTTAAGGTTTAAATGTTGTGAAAGAGAGGGCTCATATTTTGTCTCTTGAGAAATTATTAAATAATATTTGAGACAGCCACTAGATATTCTTCTCAAAAAATTAAAATTAAATTTTCACTTTTTAACTAGAACCTAATGTCTCTGTTTTTTCCATGTGAGCAACGGTGGGTACTCCTCTTTCACAGAAGTGGTTAATCCTAATAGGAACAAAAAAGAGAAGAATAAACAAATATAGCTAAAACAGTCACTATTTTGGGGCACAATGATTTCCACATTCCTTGTTGAAGTATACAAAAACCTAAGAAGCATTTCTGGTCTTTTTATGGGAAAATCAGTTTTTCTACTATGAAAATAATAATTATAGTCAAGGAAAAATGGAAAATCCTCTTGGACATACTGCCACCAGTCAAGTTTTCTAGTAGTCAATCAACCAAATTTTTTTTATAATGATCTAAGCAAATGTCAGAATGAAGACATCAGATTTTTTAGTCATGAAGGAAAATTGGAATTTCCATTGCTACTTTTTCTGACCTGAAGCTAAAATGTCATTTAATATAAAATCTTTCATGACTTTAACAAGCTGCAAAATCTGTGCATTGTTATAAAGGCATTGATCAACAAAAGGGCACTTAAGGGACCAGGAAGCTGTTGAATTCTTTGCTCTTCCCCACCTGGTACCAAGTCATAACATTTCCCTTTGATTTGTCCTGGGCCACAGATTTTTTTTCTGTACAAGGTCAAAATGGAGAAATGCTGAAATACACACATGTATTTGTTTCTGGATTTAGACTGGACCTATGATTTTATTGGCATAAAAAATTCCCAATAAGAAGTTCTATAGTGAAGCAGATCAGGACCTGATTTACAATTTATAGTTTTAAGGAGCTGATTGTCACAATGGGAGACTGAATGATTTTTCCCGAGTCACACCATGAGGTGTAGCTTGAACACAGGTCTTTCTGACTTCCAAGCCAGGTCTCTATGCATTATAGCACACTGCATTTATATTTATTAATTAAGTTACATAATATCCTGATAGGGTAATTATCTGTCCCTATTCTGCAGATGATAACAGTAATGACCATTGAACACAATTCATTTTTTCTCAAAATTATTGGCAAGAGAATGCAATGATGAAAATGGTGTCTGAAAAAGATATCTGGCAGAGGTATTCAGGGTGGCAAGATGATTAAAGAGTTTCTAGAGCCAGGTACAATCCAGGATGCTGTGATATGAGATGATCACGGCTGCATCCAGATCCTGGTAATGAGAATGAACAAATGACAGTGACTCTGATATGCATTTCAAGATGAATCAACAAGAGTTAGTGAGAACTTATAATATAGCCAGCAAAAGACAGGCAGAAATGACTACTTTTGAAATGCTTTTTGGTCTATGAGACTAGAGACCTACCCTAAATTTTACTGATGTTTCATAATAGCATGGAGGTGACCATCATTCTTGAAGGTTATATATGGCAACTAGGTAGAACAATTAGGTGGTGCCATAGTGCCTAGAGGCCCGGCCTGGAATCCATAAAATTCTTCCTGATTTCAAATCCAGCCGCAGACACTTATTAGCTGTGTGACCTCCGGAGGAAGTCACTTAACCTTGTTTACCTCAGTTTATTCATCTGTAAAATGGACTGGAGAAGGAAATGGTAAACCACTCCAATATCCTTGCCATGAAAACTCCACATGGGGTCACCAAAAGCCAGACATGATTGAAAAACAACAAAACAACAAATGTAGCACATAACCAATGCGGGTCATCAGAAGAGGATGGGCTTAAAAGGAGTCTTCAAGGAATTGTGTGATAGGAATAATAGATGAACTGGTCACCTGGAGAAATAAAGAGAAATCAACATCCAGACTTCTTTACTGGTATCTTTGGAATACCAAAAGATAGAAAGGAAGGCCTCTGCACATTAGGTAGACCCACTGATCAATTTGTGGGAGGACATGGATTTAATCTGCATCATCAATGCAGGTGAAAGTAGTTTACCATAATTCATCCTATATGACAAATAGTATTTTTTCAGAGAGGAGAAAGTAGTCAGAACAATGGATTGATATATTGAAAAATTTTGAAAGCACATGCAAAAGAGGGGTATTTTAAGGAATGTTTTCTCATATCCTTTAATGTCCCACTGTTGATCTTTATAATTTTATTGAACTTTTGATTTTTTCTTTTTGTGTGTATAGTTTTTCTTTCCATTTAAATTGTTATGATCATTGTTTATGTTGCTTTCTTGGATCTATTTATTTCACTCTGTACCAATTCAAATAGATCTTTTCACTCTTCTCTGCATTCATCACATGCAACATTTCTTATAACAACACATTACATTAATGGGCAACAAGGTGTTTAGCCATTCCCCAACTGATAGGCAAATATTTCCAATTCTTAGTTCTTACAAAAAGTGCTTCTATAAATATTTTGGAGTAACTGGGGACATTTTTTCCTATATATGCTACCTTTGAAGTATAAACTCAGTAATGAAATATCTGGTTCAAAGGGTATGGAGATTTTAGTCACTTTATTTGTATAATTCCAAATTGCTTTTCAAAATGGTTGTGCCATTTTACAGCTTCACCAACAATGTATTAGGGTGTCTATCTTCTCACAGTCCCTCTAGTATTAACTGTTGCCATTTTTTGTAATATTTGCTAATTTGCTGGGTGAAACCTCAGGGTTGTTTTGAATTGTATTTCATTTATTAGTGATTTGGAACATTTTTTATATGGTTGAGAATAATTTGTCATTCTTTTTTTTTTTTTTTGTTTTTTGCTGAGGTAATTAGGGTTAAGTGACTTGCCCAGGGTCACACAGCTAGGGACTGTTAAGTGTCTGAGACCAAATTTGAACTCAGGTCCTCCTGACTTCAGGGCTGGTGCTCTATCCACTGCGCCACCTAGCTGCCCCAATTTGTCATTCTTTTGAGAACTGTTTTTCATATCCTTTGACTATTTACTATTGGGGAATGCTTATTAGTCATGTATGTATGTATGTATACACAATATAACACACATGTGCATATGTATACTTAATATACATATATAGTATATATACACACATATACATATATCTATATCCCTATATCTAGACATGTATATATATGCACATATATATAAAAACATATTTTATACATTTTGAATACCAAACTTTTTTTTGAGATTTTTCACAATGTCTCTTTTTGAGACAAAGACCTATTTAAAAAAAAACAATATTCGTCCAATGGCACTGTGTGGATATGATTCATAGAATATCACAGCCACTGAAGAATTAAAATTGAGAGTCAAAGAGATATGAATAGGTACATGATAATCACAAACAATCTGCAGTACATGACTAAGAGATGTATGATAGTGGTACAAAAGATGAACGCCATCAGAGATATTTATGGTTAATAAAGAAAGTGGTTTGGACGCATTGTGAGGGGAAAGAATAACTGAAAGCCCTAAAACTCCATTGGTATCTATACAGCGTCAGGAAATGAAAAGTTTAAGGGATAGAATTAAATATTTAAAGAAGTTTCAATGTCCAATTCCTCTTTAGACTTGACAAAGTTGTGATTTGTCTCATTATAGCCTACTATCCATATTAATTAAATTATGTCTTCTCAAGTAATTCTATTTAAGGAACTTCTTATCAAGATCCTATTATGTATAATGCACTGTGTTAAAATAATACAACAATAAGAAACTCTTTGAGAAACACAATCACTAGGAAAGAAAAAATAAGAAATTTTACTTTTAAAAGGATTCAAAAATGCTCCATGCCATAAATGAAATGGAATAGTTAACATACAAAGTATATTCAGTTCATAGAAAGTAGCCTTTTCATTTTAGCTAATTCTAAGAAACTAATTTTTAAATAATCAGCCTTTTACTCAGTATCTGGAAATGTGCCCAGAACAAGCTAGAAAATGGTCCACGTAACTGCATTAGGCAAGAAATCATTCAAAGTAAATGCTAGCCCAGTTGTAACTTACATCAAACAAAATAGCAAATCATGCTATTTATTATTGTTGTTGTTGGCAAGGCAATCAGGGTCACACAATTAGTAAGTGTCAAGTGTTTGAGGTTGAATTTGAACTCAGGTTCTCCCGACTCCAGGACTGGTTCTCTATCTATTGAACCACCTAACTGCTCCCAAATCATATTATTTTAATTTTTCCATGGATGCTTCAGAATGAAACCATAAATGTGAGAAGACAATAAGATCAATTTCTCCTGATTTTGTTTGACTTGACAAAACTAGGTCAATCTCTAAAAGGAAATATTAGCCCTAATATTTCCTAATAAAACACACACACATACATATATATATATATATATATCTTATTATTGAAATTGCAGTTAGTTTTTGAAACCAGAAATAGTAAATTCATGTGTTGTCATAGCTAAACATATGTATGACATATGTATAAGAGAGATAATTGCATTCAAAGGAAATAGGAAGTGCATTCCCTCTAGTTCATCCTGTACATATCTTGCTTATGCCTAGTTATTTGTATATTTTCCCCAATATCCCTCCCTGCTTCTGCTACTCCCCTCTTGTACTCTAAGCTCTTTGAGGATAAGGGTTGTCTTTTGCCTTTCTTTGTATATCCATTGCTTAGCCTGATGCCTGACCCATAGTAAATACCTAATAAATGTTTGTTGACTGACTGTATGTTTGAATGCATTTTTTTCACCAACCAGAAAATAAGTTCCTCAAGAATGGGCTACCCTGTCTTATTTTTCTCTCTTAGAGAGAGGGGTTGAAAAAAGATGGGTGGAAGTCTGGAAGTCCTCAGCAAATTCTAGCCAATTATTGCAAGAAAAGGATTACAACTTGCTATTCATGTTGTCTTTTTCATTGATACTAGGGAGATTTCTAAAGTGGTACTAGGAGAATTGTTTCAGTCCTGTCTTTGGTGCTGACTGCCATAATTTCTTTGTCTTTGGACTCAGGAATGGGGAGAAGCAAGTCCCAGGGAAATGGGACTTCTGTTTATACCTTGGCCACCACTATATCTGTTAGGGAACAGACACATCTGCCACAGGTGCTCTGCTTTGCTGCACCATGACAACTAAGGCTAATACAGTCAGTATCATTTGGTTGACTGCTTATCTTAAAGAGAGAATGCTTGCTTATTTGAGAGAGATTTTGATTGACCTTATCAGACATTCAGTTAACCTAGTTCTTCTTATTTTCAAAATACTCCATCTTAGCCAAGTTTAGTCTTAATCAGCCCATGTTTATTCCATCCTCCTAAATTAATTGGCCAAGAGGTTTTGAGACCATTAAATTGTCTACTTTTTATTTGTATTAAGGCCATGTATAATGGGAGTAAAAAGCATGGCATACTGGCAAGAGCAGTGGGATGAAAAGCAGATTTGAACCTGGGTTCAAATCCTATCCACATAATCTGTTTTACCCTGGATAGATCATTTCACTTCTCTGAGCCTCAGTATACTCATCTGTAAAAATGAGGATAATAGTGCAAGAAGATTAAACCAGTTATGTTGCTATGATTATTATCCACAAATCTCTCATAAGCAATCCTTCATAGATATTTGTACCAACTAGAATGACAATATTAAGCCCTGAAATAGTATCTCTGAGATAAAGGAACTAGTGAGTAAACCACTGTCAGATTCTAGATGATCCTGCAGATGATAGAGAAAACCAAAAAAAGTCCCTGCTTCCCACTAAACTTCTCATTTAACTTGCTAAACATAGCTGCCAGGTAAATCAAAATCAAATTGATATTTAAGAAGAACTGAACCTAAATACTCTGTATATAAAAAGGTATTATTTTTGAAAACAACAACATTGAGTTTAAGGTTTACATGGGGAATTTTTTTACAAATGTAGTAAACTTATTTCATCTTTCATATTATAAACTGTCCTTAACAAGTGTTTTCACAGTTTTAATGACAAACACCAATTCTTTTTAAAACAAGTACTTAGTAAAAAATCATTTTAACATTACTTATTGTTACCTCCAGAAACTTTAAGAACAGAACACTTATTTACCTTCTCCAACTCATGGAAGGCCTGAACTTGATTTTTTTTAATTTAAAAACCAAAACAAATATTAAAGAATACTACTCCCTAAGAATACACTCTTTTGGTGTAAGAAGTTATTCTAACTCTATCCAACTGAGGGGGTGAAGTAATTAATCAATTGGGCAACAAGAATTTTATTAAGCAGCTATTATGGGCTTGGAACTATTCCAGATACCAAGGATACAAGAATGAAATAACTCCTACTCTCAGGGATCTTACATTCTAATAGAGAAGACAATAAATAGAAAGGACAGATACATATAAATGCAAAATAGTTAGATATGGAGATAGAGCACCAGGAGCTGAGGACTTTTGGGGTGGTTGTTGTTTGTCATTCATTCTTGACATCAGGGAGGTGATGCCATGACTTGCAAGTGAAATGGCTTTAAGTAAGGGAGGGCTGTGCAAGGTCACCTACCTCACTTTCTTCTCCAGAGCCATCTGGGTCCAGTGACTAGAAATAGATGAGGATGACTGGAGATAGTCCTGGATGCAGTAGGAGACCTAGGCCTTTTTAAGCTAAGATCTTTCTCAGGTCTCAGTTTGATTGAGGCAACATTCAATAAGTAATTAAGACTAGGTAAGAAATAAGGCAGAAAATGGACTCTTTTATCTAATGAAAAAAATTCAGTCTGGGAGGGGAATACTCCTCAGGGTTTCTGGCTGAAACAGAAATAATTGCTATTTACAGTAACTCTGATCTAATTAGGGCCCAAACGATGACCAAATAGGGCTTGACCTGGGACCTATTGTTGGTCTATCTAAGAGAATCAGAGTGATTTTGGGGATTAAAGCACAGTTCTAGCCCTTAAACCCCAAGATATCTTGGGATGTTTCTGAGATCAAAATGAAAATTCCTTTTGGTATAGCACCCACAGCTAAAGATATGATAAGCTAGGGGGACTGAGGGAAGGGAAGAGAAAGATGAAAGGAAAGAAAAGAAAGGATTATTGAAGGTGAAAATTGAGCTGTGTCTTGAAGGAAGGAGACTTTATGAGGCAGAAAGGATAGAGTCTAGGACTGGACAATGGGTTGTTGTATGTGACAAATAGAGAGCAGGCTGGATCACAGAGTATATGAGAAATAATGTCCAGTGAGGCTGAGGAGGTTAAGGCTTGGCTGAATGCAACTTTAAAGTTTTACAAAGGAATTTATATTTTATCCTAGAGACAATAGGGAGACAGAAGTATACTGAGTTAGGAGAGTGATGTGGTCAGATCTATATTTAAGAAAAATTACCTTGGCATCAATGTATAGGATAGACTTGACTAGAAAGACTAAAAGCAAGGATGTCAATTAGAAGTCTATCGCAGACTTTTATCTATAGATAAAAGGAGAATCAGGGAAGAGTAATATTGAAGAAGTTAAATAAGCATCAGGCATAGTCAATAGCAATAGATTTGGGAGAGCAATAGATGGTAAAAAGAATAGTATTTAAAAGTTTGCAACATGAAGCAACTATGACAAGACATCCATCACAGGTTACAAAGTTTTGCTATTTATTATGTGAATAGCACACATGAGTTAGCAAGGAAAGGGGTTCTAACAATTAACAGGGGGAAAGATAAGTTCCCTAGTGGAACTCACAATTAAACAGGAGGAGGAAGCCTTTAAAGGAAAAGCACTATGAGGTAAGAATACCTCATAGCATAGTCCTGAAAAGGAGTTAGCAGAGATCCATACCATGATTGGATCTTTCATAGGGGAAATATAACCTTAGGGGGTTGACATAACTTGGAAAATCTCAGGGGAGGAGGAGAAATAAAGGCAGGAACAAGGTTGAATATGAGATGTTGAGACAGCCTTAAAATATAGTCTAGGAAATCTTGATTTCCATCATTGTTTAACAAAACAGTCTATAAAGTTCCAAAAAGTTGCTTAAAGATGCTAATTAAACAGGCTCAGAAATTGTTTCATTTTTTTATCTATTGCTTCATTTCTTCCAGCCATTCTTATCGTCCTGTGATTAAGCTAAGTCTTTTTCTGTGGCTTTGCTTATACTTAACCTGGTGCTTTATTTTTGTTTTTATTGTTTCTTTGTTGTGGTTATTTTTTGGAGGGCAGGATTTCTAAGATTATCTCTTGAGTTTTTCTTAATCCGAAGGATTTTTAATGGTGTTCAGTGTTTTCATTTGGTTATTCTTATTTTCTCAGGAGTGATTCCTTTTTCAACAATTATAGATTGTAGGTCCTACACTTGCTTCCTGGTTCACTCTTGCAAAATTCCCTGGGTTCTCTCTATATTTTGTACAGTTCTTGACCATGTAGGAGTTTATTTTTGTTATTCTTTAGTTTTCTTTTGCTCTGAATTTTGTGGGAGTAAAGAGATCTTAAAGGAGGGAAAGGGACTCACATTTGCAAAAATGTTTGTAGCAGCCCTTTTTGTAGTGGCAAGAAACTGGAAACTGAGTGAATGTCCATTAGTTGGAAAATGGCTGAATAAGTTATGGTATATGAATGCTATGGAATATTATTGTTCTAAAAGAAATGATCACCAGGATGATTTTAGAGATGCCTAGAGAGACTTACATGAACTAATCCTAAGTGAAATGAGCAGAACCAGAAGATCATTATACATGGCAACAAGATTATGTGATGATTAATTCTGATGGACGTGACTCTTTCCAACAATGAAATGACTGAGGCTAGTTCCAATGATCTTGTGATGAAGAGAACCCATCTACACCCAGAGAGAGGATTGTGGGAACTGAGTGTGGATCACAACGTAGCATTTTCACTCTTTTTGTTGTTGCTTGCTTGCATTTTGTTTTCTTTCCCAGTTTTTTCCCTTTTTGATCTAATTTTTCTTGTGCAGCAAGATTGTTGTATAAATTGTATAAATTATTATATAAATACATATATTGGATTTAACATATATTTTAACATGTTTAACATATAGTGGATTACTTGCCATCTAGGGGAGGAGGTGGGGAGAAAAAAAGAAAATTTGGAACACAAGATTTTGTAAGAGTCAGTGTTAAAAAATTATCCATGCATATGCTTTGAAAATAAAAAGCTTTAATAAAAAAGTGCAAATTTTAAAAAACTAAAAAAAAAGATGTGGGAGTGCTAGACTCCTCTATAACTTTCATATTGACATTTCAGTTACATATATGAGACGAGGAACTGGAGAGCTGTTAATCTTTGCTGGGTAGCTAGCTGGTCCATCAGTAAGTCTTAAAGAATTTGGCTGAAGAAATCCTTGAAGAAGCCTTGAAGAATTTATCCTTGGTTAAGAAACTAATAAGTATCAGAGGCAGGATTTAAATCCAAATTTGCCTGACTCAAAGTCCAGCATTCAATAATTATACCTACCTAGGTATAATCTTGATATATCTTCATAGATCAAATTATCCCCCCTAAAATGTAACTATATTCTAAAAGCCTAATATAACAGTAAATTCATAACATAAATGATAATCTTATTTCCCAATACTAACAGTGTTGGGCTACTATATTTATTATTCAACTCAACAAGCATGATTTCATTTACTTGTATATTTACCAGTTAATTTGCACAGGGTCTAATATATGTAAAGCATTGTTAGTTGTCAGAATAAGGCATAATCCTGTCACCATGGATCTAATAATCTTGTTATCTGAGAATATATACTTACAAGAATACCAATATTTGAAAGATACCAATAATTTTTCTAGTCCAGTGTTTTTCACAAACATATATACATATTACATACAAATATGTACTTCTAACTTACTTTCTCTATAAAGCTTTTCTATAACTGCATCCATTTGCTTAGAAGTTACAGTTATGTTTATATTGCTATAGGCAATAGGTTTTTTTTAGCTACAGTTATTGTACCCAGGAAACCAGAATAACACAAGCAAGAATATGTTAGAATTTTTACCTGATGCTATAGAATATTGTCTGAACTAGTTCAATTCGCCTTTGCTCATAGAGCACAGCATCTTCTCTGATTAGGGCATGCTACACTAAGTGGTCTTGTACTATGTCTCTCATGTCATACAATCAATTCTAAAGTACTTAAGAGAGAACTTGAGAAATGTGAGATGTGCAAAGTTAGAGTCCACTCCCAAATCCATTTGGAGTTCATATTGGTCAGATCAGCCAGTTAGCCCCGATCAGACACATTGTAACTCAACTCTAATATAGTGATGCTCTCTTTGGTCCTCTTCGAGAACAAAGGACAACAATCAACCAACCGATATTTCTACATGGATATTACTGTTTACTAATTTGCATATATTTTATTTTTTAAATGAAAGCTTTTTATTTTTAAAGCATATACATCAATAATTTTCAACATTAATCTTTGCAAAATCTTGTATTCCAAATTTTTTTCCTTCTCTTCTCCCCACTCCCTCTCCTAGATAGCAAATAATCCAATATGTTAAACATGTGCATTCTTCTATACATACTTCCACAATTATCATGCTGTACTAGAAAAAGCAGATAAAAAAGGAAGAACAATGAGAAAGAAAATAAAATGCAAGGAAATAACAATGAAAAAAGGTGAAATAATAAGTTGTGATCCATACTCAGTCTCCACAGTCCTCTCTCTGGATGCAGATTGCTCTCTTCATCATAAGACCATTGGAACTGGCCTGAATCATATAATCTTTGCATATTTTTCATACCTATTATGTGTGTATTTATTTTCGGCAAAAAGAATGTAAGCATTTTGAGGACAGAGATTCTTTTATTTTCACCTAGGTATCCCTAGTACATAATAAGTATAACACATGTACTGAATTCTTTCAATAAATGCTTATTGATTGATTGAAAAGGCTTTCAAAACCAAATAAATATCATTTAAAAACTATTATGACCTAATAAACAAGAAATCTACATGTTAATTTTCAGATCAATAAATTTATCATTAATCTTGCCTAATCTTTTAGATATCATGTTTTTCATAGTATCTTTTTTTGTTTTTTTGCTTTTTGCTGAGGCAATTGGGGTTAAGTGACTTGCCCAGGGTCACACAGCTAGGGAAAGTTAAGTGTCTGAGACCACATTTGAACTCAGGTCCTCCTGACTTCACGGCTGGTGCTCTATCCACTGTGCCACCTAGCTGCCCCATAGTATCTTTTTCTAACTAACTCTTTAATTACAATTTACTTTAGTTCCCATAATTTATATGCTCTAAGTTACACTTATTCATCTTGCAAAATAATTATTTCAGTTGGTTATAGTATTAGTTTTAAGATTTTATAATCTAATATATAGATAAGTAGAAATTAGTCATTGCTTTTTTCCTAAATAAAGATCTTAAACACAGTTCATCAAAGTAAAAATTTAAAATATTTACAGCACACATAAATTTTCCACCCAAAAACCAAACAAAGTAATCTCAAACAATGGTTCTTATCTTTTCAATCAACCTTTTCACATTTTTGAATAGTCAGTGCTATGTTTAAATCAATAAGTTATGTGTTGTGCATATTCAGCAAATGAATTTTTAAAACATGTGTCTTTGTTGTATCAAATTATGTTTTCTTGAAACAAGGCAAATGGGCAATCTTTACTCAATGCATGTATCTGCTGAATGAGGTATTTTAAAGTTGAGAGAAATGGGGTGGGGAATAGGAAAGAGAGGGAAAGAAGGGGGAGAGAGGGAAAAATGTAGAGGGCGAAGGGCGAAAGGAGGTAAGGAAAGGGGATGAAGAGGGAAGGGGAAGGAGATGTTTACTAAGAGGAATTCTAAATAATTCTATTTTTAAAAACTTTTCCCTCACAAAAATGCAGGGGAAGGGGAGAAGCTAACTAAACTTCAGTGAAATTTTAAAAAAAAATTTCTCAGTAACTTAAAATGAATAGAAATGACCTGTAACTTTGATTATATCTGTAGTTAACTTTAGTTGACTATATCATACTTCAATGGATCTGTGATCTCTTCACTGAGGGCACTCCCTTTAACTCATCCAAAAAATTTTTAATCCATGTGATTTTGTTACCATCCTCCTTTGAGATCTACATACGCAAAGCACTGAAGAACTTGTAGGTCTGACAATCTATTGAAGCCTATGGAGCTTTCTTAGAATAATGATTTTAAATGCTAAATTTCAGTTAGAGGTTAATGAAAATAAAGATGTAATTTTTTCCATCCAACTTCCTAAACCTCTTCAAATCTATCAAAGTGTTATTTTAAGGGGTCCATAGACCCCAGGTTAAGTACATCTGATTTAGGTCTTTTAATGTTTTGGGGGTTCCTGAACTGTACTGTAGACTATATATTTACCATCTTTTTCCTCTTGTTTTATAGTCATTTTACTTCCTTTCTTGGACATATATTTCATTGATGAAATTTTTAAAAAAATGAAGTGTCCAGGGAGCAGCTAGGTGGCATAGTGGATAGAGCACCAGCCTTGAAATCAGGAGGACCTGAGCTCAAATCTGGCCCCAGACACTTAACACTTCTTAGCTGTGTGACCCTGGGCAAGTCACTTAATCCCAATTGCCTAAGCAAAAAAATAAATAAATAAATAAAAACAAAACACATACATACACACACACACACACACACACATCACTACCACCACCACCACCACCAAAAACAGTGTTTCATATGTCAGTGTAGTTTTCATCCTTAATTGTTTAATTAGCAAAAAAATACAATAAGAATTTAAAGATATCATATATAGATGTATATAATACATATATGTTTTTATTTTATTTATTTTATTTTTGGTCAGGCAATTAGGGTTAAGTGAATTGCTGAGGGTCACACAACTAGTAAGTGTTTCATGTCTGAGGTCAAATTTGAACTCAGGTCCTCCTGATTCCAAGGCTGATGATCTGTCCCCTGTGCCATCTAGCTGCCCCCTTTTTAAAAATTTTCATTGTCACTCTCCAGTGACCACTATCCCAATAGAACTATATCTTCTAATAAAATCTAGCTAAATAAAACAACTCATCATAATGGTCAAGTCTTGCAATGTATGCTTAATTTTATACCCACAATCTATTACTTTTCCTCTGAAAGGTAATCACCAGTTCTTTTAAGTTAAAATTGATGACTATCTTGTTCAGATTTCTGATTTTCTACAATACTGTTTTACTACATACACACATATACATGCCTATGTCTATGTGGATATATATGTGTGTGTATATATATTTAATATTGTATAAATTGTTATCTTTATTGTTTGCTTTGCTCTACTTAGATTTATATTTCTGTCTTTGTACCTCTGCACTGACCAGCCTCATACTTGTAATGCACTTATTCATTGCTGCTTCTTAAAATCATACCCTTCCTTTAAGACACAGCTTGTGCACCACTTTATATGTGAAACCTTTTTTTGATTTCCCAATTGCTAATGCTCTCCCTCTCAAAGTAGTATCTAACTATTTTGCATTTATCCTATTTTATGCTCTGTATATATTTATGTTATATGCTTATTATCTTTCTTGTTAGGATATAAATTCTTTGTTTCATTCTTTGTATTTATATACCCAGTGCCTAGTACTTAATAGATACTAATAATGCTTGTTGACTGATATATCTTCTTAAGGTTCTCTGAATTTTTCATATATGCTTTTTCTTATACCACAATGATATTCCATTATGACCATATATCACAATTTTAAAATATATATATATAAATTCTACATACTCTCAATTATTTTATACCACAAAAAGTGCTGCTCTAAATGTTTTTGTATTTATGGGACCTTGCCCTCTTTCTTTGACCTCTTAGCTCAAACATGCCAGAGTATATACATTTATATTGATTTTTCTACTATAGTTCCAATGTATTTTTGAAAATAGACCAATCCATAGTTCCAATAATGCATTGATGAGCTTCTTTTGTAGCCCCTCCAAACTTAATCAATATTTGTGTATGCTATCATCATTGCCAATTTGATGAATATAAGAAGAAACTTTAGGTTTGTTTTAATTTGTATTTGTTACAATTGGTTTGAAGAATTTCTTCATTTGAAAAATATCTATACCCTTTGACCACTTGTTTACTAAAATGTTTCTTGATTATACATATGCATTATTTCCCTTTATGTCTTGTATAGCAGACCTTTAAGAGTTATCTGCATTTAAGATCTTTTCCCACCACTTGGCTCTTTTCAATAATGAGGTGATTCAAAGCAATTCTAATAGATTTATGATGGAAAGTGCCAACTGCACCCAGAGAAAGAACTAAGTGGATCCTAATGTGGATCAAAGTATATTTTCACCTTGTTATTGTTTGTTTTTTCTTTATCATGTTTTTCCCCTTTTGATTTGATTTTTCTTGTGGCATCACAATGAATATGGGAATATGTTCAGAAGAATTAGATGTTTAACCTCTATCAGTTTGCTTGCTCTCTTGAGAAGGAGGGGACAGGGAGAAAAATTTGAAACAGAAGGTTTAGCAAAGGTGAATGTTGAAAACTATTTTGCATATATTTGGAAAAATAAAATACTGTTAAAAATTTAAAAAAATCTTTCCCCATCCCTCAACTTAAAGCTTTTCTCCTGATTCTAGCTGCATTTAAATCATTTGTAAGTGAAATTCTTTTAAAATTATTATTATATCTTATATGCCACATTTTCCATGCAAATCACTGTTAGTAATATACTGAAATCCATATGTGTTCATTATGTGTCTGTCCTTTGCCTTTCAAGTAACTTACAGTTTTGATTCGTTGGATTTCATGACATTTCATGTTGCATAGTTATACAAGAGACAGTGTTTAAAAGATGCCAGGGAGCAAGGAACTGATACTAATAAAATTCTGCATTGTTTCCTAGATATAGTCCAAGTTCATTCTCTTATTATTCATATCTAGGTTCTTTCATCCAACATAATATGGTGTAAAGAAAAACATTTGGAGTCAAAATATATTAGTAAAGCTATTTACTAATTGTATGATCTTGGACAACTATTTTGCTTCTGTTTTCTTACATGTAGACTCAAAGTATCAGATAAGGTGATATCTAAGATTCCTTTGAACTCTAAATATTCTGATTTATTGATTTGGTTTACCTGTATGGATTGTTGGGCTAATCATAAATAAATGGCCATGAACTCATTGAGGTAGCCCTATAATATTCTGAGGCATGATAATCAGAAGATCATAGAACCATATTATTTCTATGTATGCATCTACCAAGCTATCTTGCATATTTTCATCTCTTTAGGATAGCAACTTGTTTTGGACTACTGATTCAAATACTTTCTAACTAAATCTTGTGCTCTCTAATACTACTCAGTCACTTGTAAGATTGTGAATATGTGATTTTCTCTAAAAAATCATCTGCAAAAGACTTTTTCCTTTCTAATATTTTCATCAAGAATAGCCTCAACAGGTATATATGCATTTTAAATAAAGTTTTCTAGAGATAAGAGGCAAAAGGTTCTATAATTACTGATATTTTAATTTCTCTGGTTTGGATTCAATATAAAGAACTTTCTAGCACACACTTATCCCTTTACTTGAAGTATTCAATTAGAGACTAAATGACAACTTGTCAGGGAATGTTGACTTTTTTCAACGAGCAGTTGAGATTTCTTAATTTCTTTTTTTTTTTTTTTTTTTTTTTGCTGAGGCAATTGGGGTCAA
>JAJPUD010001608.1:7949-37162 GCA_023553655.1 Myrmecobius fasciatus
CCTTCCTCCCTTCCTCCCTTCCTCCCTTCCTCCCTTCCTCCCTTCCTCCCTCTCTTCCTCCCTCCCTTCCTCCCTTCTCCAGCAACTGAATTTGTAAAAATTAGGGATATTGTTGTAGTTGTTTGTCCTTTGTTCTTGAAAAGGACCCACAATATTGGGTAAGTGACAATTAATGGCTTGGCCAAGGCCACACAAATAGTTAGAGACTGAGCACCTAGAAGATTTTGGTTCCCATGACTTGAATCTCAGTTCTCTTAAGCATTTTGTGTATGGGGGTGTGTGGGTGCTTGTGTATATAGACTATAGAATCACATACATGCTTGTTTCATTTTGGGAATATATCAGCTGGCTCCCATGTTCTTGCCTGGGTCCTTCAGGGCTTTCTCTGCAGTGTCTAGTTTGAGCAGACTCATTGGTAGAAATTGGTGCTCACAGAGTATATGCATGGGGAAAAAGGGGGGGAAATGTGAAATTTTTTCCTTTCCCCTGACTTTTCCAACAGGTGTCACTGTTACCCACCAGTCATGTGGAAACCGAATTAAAGCGATAGGGAAAGAGCTAGCTGTGCCCTCCTAGTGCCAACTGGTTAGGATTTCAAGACCCTGGATGGTGAGGGGTGCTCACATGGCTGAGACACAAATGAAGATTCTCGTCGTTGCCTTATTCTCCAAAGAGAACAGATTCTATACATGGACTTGTCCATCAAAAGTTTGCACAATGGAAATGGAGAAAGGGGTTTTTGAGTTCCCAGAAAGTCGAGAGCTACTGAAACAAAACAGAGAACCTCCTTTTGGTCCAGTATTGGTTCAGCATGGCCTGAGTATAATCAGGGCTCAAATAAACTGTTAATCTCCTAACCCTTGGACTTCATTGACCCAGGAGAATTGCAGAAAAATGGGGGGGGGGAAAGAAACCCAGAAACCCAACCCAAACCACAAAAGTGAACCTTGTGCTTTTGGCTTGGTGCCTTTCTCTGTGCAGGGACATGAAAGCCCACCTTGTTTGCCTGCCAACACTCTCAGTCCTCGGGTGCATCACGTTACGACTCTGGACAGCCCCTGAGTCCCCCGCTCACGCATACCGTGACAGATGCTTTCATGGCGGCTCCGCGGCAAACAAACACAGCTCCTCTGTACGGCCTGGCGGTCATCCCGGTGGCGCCGGGCCCTGGCCCCCACTTTGGTGTTCTGTTCCTTTCCTTTTATGAAAGCTAACAGGCTCCTTGCCCTGTGCCATTCTGAGTGCTGCTCTATTTTTCCCCACCTGGAGAAGAGGCTATATCTGGGAGTGACTCCAGGTAAAGGGGAATGTGTTCCCTGGGGTGTCATGGCTATCCCCCGCAGTGAAGAAGCACCCCCAAAGTCCAATGGAATCATAGATTAAGAGGAAAAAGAACTTTAGAGTCCAAACCCTTCCTTTGACAGGGGACACAGCAGAGTCCCATGCTCACATGGTCCCGCTGCAGTAAGCAACAAGAGAGCTGGGATTTGAACCCGCTTCTGCTGACTCAGATCTCATTCTCATTATCATCAGATGATTGATCAGGAAGAGCCCCAAACTTCATTTTACACAGCAGGAAATGGAGGCGCTGAGAGGGTTAAATGACTTGCCCAGGGTCACAAATCTTGTGAGTGTAGGAAGCACAATTTGAATTTGTGTCTTTTGACTTTTAAGTCCTTCCAGTTCTGTTTTATACGGCAGAATGCCTGGAAAATAAGCAACAATAAGAAGATATCATGGCAGCTAGCACTAAACCACCTAAAAAACTACAAAACACTTTCCTACCAGGATCTCATTTAATCCTTGGAAGGAACATGGTATTATGCTCATTTGTCAGATGAGAAAATTGAGGCTGACTCTAATCACACCTGCCTTACAGCAAAACTGAATGCTTGTTGATGGAGGCAGAAACCTCTGCTGAACTTTGTTGTAACTTCAGTCTCCTGGGGCTCAGTTTCCCCGCTTTTGTGTGAGGATGGACTCATTCTGGATCTTTAAAATTGTGATCACAGCTTCAGAGAGATAGGACTCAGGTCTCCTAAGTGATGTGGAGCTTGTATGGTAGGAGTTTACTGTGAGCATTTCATGGATTCAGGGAGCAGCCATATAGTAATGACTTCTGCCTGTTCAGAACTTTGGGCTTTCTAATATAATGTTCATTGTTTGACCTTGGGAGACCTCTGTTCCACTAGGAGTTCTGTGACTGCACACCTGCTTCTGCACTAAAGTCCTTCTAGCTAGTTTGTAGTCAGCATAGCCTCCTAGTGCCATCTACTGGGTTTTTGTTGTGCCCACTTCTCTTGGCTTTCTGGGGGTCTTAGATTACTCCTCCACCCATTTCAGGGAAAAGATTTTATATTTTTCCTGTTCCTCTTTCTCTTTTTTCTTTTCTGCCTTTAAAGCAACTGAAGACTCTATAATTTTTCCTTCCAGCATTTGGGATGAACTAAGTTTTGAGCAGAACGTTGACAAATTAGCATAAGGTATTCCAGAGATCTCTTCTGCCTTGTTATTTGCCAAGAAGGCTTGCTGCAAAGTATGGAAGTGAGAATATAGGAACAATTGGTCAAAAGGGGTGATGAGTGATGGTTTTACAGTTTAACCCCTGTTCTCCATACCAACAATGGAGTGTTGGGACTAGATTTCTGGACTTCCTTCCTCAATTAGAATACATTTTTCAAGGATCTCTTAAGCAAGAGTCAAGAGTTAGGACATACATACAAATAAATGCAATAGGTTAGACCTTTATGCAACAAGAAACCAAGAAAAAGTAGTATAAGAGAATCTCAGGAGATAATTTTCAAATCTTATCAGGGAGAGCTTCATGAAGAAAGGATAGCCTCTGTCCTGAAGAGAGTAATTTCAACAGGCATAGATAGAGAAGTTACTAGAGGCTTAGGGATCAGTATTTGAAAATGTGTCAAAGGTATAGTGGGCAAAGATTTTATAGCCCAATTCATTAAAAATGATAAAGAAGGGGAGAAAAAGAAAGGAACTACTGTGAAATATAGTTGAGGTTAATCGAAGTCCAGTTGTGGTGACTGTCAAATGTCACCTGGGGTCATGAGGTTTGTATTTTATCTTTTAGGCAATATGGAGCAACCAAAGATTTTTGAGTGAGGAAATGATATGGTCAGGCCTCTATTTATTTGGAAAATATACTTGGAAACTCCTAGATTGATGGATTAGAGAACAGAAGAGCATATAGAGATTATTTAAGAGGTGATTAGAATAATCTTCTTTAGAGATGAAAGTCTAAACCAAAGTGTTGACAAGGTGTGTTGGATAGAGTTTAGAGATGTGATCAAGATGGAATCAGCAGGTCTTAGCATTTTGTTGGATTGGGAGAAAGCTAAGACTTATAGGTAACTATGATATTTTAAATCTTTAACTTAAGATCAAATGAGATGATATTTTTAAAGCACTTGGCACAGTACCTGGCACCTAGTAGGTGCTATATAAATGTTTATTCTTCCTTCTATTGGAAGCTGCCAGTGCCACCAGAGAAAACTGGGAATTTGGGGGCAGAGGTAGATTTTGAAGTGAAGATAATCATTTTAGGATATATTAAATTTGACGTGCAGGTGGTACAGATTTTCAGCTGCTGATTGCAATACTCAGAAATGTGATTTGGGAGGTTAGGGTTAAAGTCAGGGTTTAAAATAATAGTTTGAGAAGTAATTTTCCTAGAATAATGGAAGCCCAAGGAGTGGTTAAGAATTCCAAGACAGATCTAATAGCAAAGTGCATTCACAGAGTTAGAAATTTGGAAAGGGCCTTACTTGTCATATTTAGGGCTTAAGTGATAGTGGAGTTCATATAAACCAATCTCTTCATTATTCAGATGAGAAAACAGCTTCCATTTGGTGAAAGGACTTGCCCAACATCACATAGAAGTAAATAGAAGAACTAGAATTTACACTCAAATCCTCTAATTCCAGTTCCTCAGTTTCATCTGTCCTGTTTTATAACAGAGAACCAAGGAGGGACCCTTGAGAGAATTTACTTCTGAGGTGAAGGAGAATGAAGAAATATCCAGAGAGTAAGACAATCAGGCTTGTATGAAGTGATCCAGAAAAGGGTAATGATTCAAAAGAATATTAAGAAAGAGGAAGAGATTTGCCTTGATAAATATTGTTCTAAGAAGGTCAAGAAGAATAGATTTAGGGAGAAAAAGCCGTTCTGATTTTTTTGTGCTTAAAATGAGAAAGATGAAGAGAACAAATGTATACTTAACCTTTGAGGAGTTAACTTGAGAAGATTAACATGGGCAATAAAGGACCACCTTATAATTTGATTATGGATTGAACAGGTTAGAATTAGTACACACAGAGAGAATTTTAGATGTTGGTTAACACTAACCCTAATCCTGTCATAGTAAAATAAAACTTGATTGTTGCTGAGAGAGATGCAGGTGGGGACCCGGGCGTGAGAGTGAGCCTACCTTAGTGTGTAAAGCACTGGGCTTGGAGGTAGCAAGTTAAGGTTTGGGATGGGATTCTAAGACATTGTTAGTCTTGTGACCTGACTTAAGTCAGGATTTCCTAATTTGGAAAATGGATATCATCCCTTGAAGTTCCTGCTTCACCAAGTTGGTTAGAGCTCAAGTGAAACCCCAAGTGCATGGAAAACTTGGAAAACTTTGAAGTGTTAATCAAATGCCTCCTCCCAATGAGGAGGAAGAAGAAAAGAAATGAGGGTTTGAAATAAACACCATGGAGAGGGTGATGGAGAGTCCTCTAAGAGATGGAGAGAAGAATTATGGGATTTTGATGAGGCCTCAGTTGAGGTTAAAGAAACATGAATGTGTTAGGATATCTATCTATCTATCTGTCTGTCTGTCTGTGTCTTTCTATTTGTCTTTATCTAGCTATCTGTTTGATGCTCAACTACTCCAGATACATAGATATATATAGATATATATATCTATATATATCTATGTATGTGTATAACATATATATGTATGTATGTATACAAAATCTTCTGCTCATGCTTAACTACTCCAGATAAATATATAAAGCTTCTTCTCATGCTTAACTACTCCAGATAAGATAGGAGAAAAGAGTTTATATAGTCACTTGTTCAGTTAGGTGACTGTAGGGTCAAGCCTTTGAAATAAGACGAGTTTAACCAAAATGGGCGTCGTTCACAATCAGAGGAAGGTTTAAGATGATAATTTTACAAAAAGGAAAGTACGTAAGGTTATAAAAAAAATTAGGTAATTCTGAGTGTTGGATCTAGGAGGCGGGGGAGTATTGGGTATTGTTGAGAGAGACTCAAGGGCTGATCAAGCCTTGTGGATGATATGAGTTGAACCAAGATGGGTACTAAGGAAGTTGGGGAGACAGATTAATTGAGGAGACTGGTTTCCAGTTTTGTTTTGACTTTGATGCTTAGCCTGAGCTGTGAAGTTAAGTGTCCCATGCAGTCATCAACATCCCCAGACCTCATGACTAGGAGAAAACATACTGGAATGACAAGAGTGGCAACCAGTAGTCAGATATCAGTTCTGCTCCTTATCACTTGCCTGGTCTTGTGGAAGGCCCTTTCTCTTTATATATGTTTGCTATATACCTCATTTTCTTTCTTTATGTGATGAGGAGACTGAAGCCCATGAGTTTGGGGTCCGCTTGTAGATCTATGATGTTTTGACAAACTTTATGAGCGTTAGTTACCTCATCTGTCAAATGAAGATATTTCTTGATGTGACTTTGAAGTTCCCTCTAAGCTTTAAGTGCACAAACCTATTTATGAGTCTAGTGGCGCAGGCACTGTGCCAAAAGGCCAATATTAGAGAATCGGATACCTTGTCTGGCTCGGACTGAGTCTTTCTAGAGAGAGATCTAACCTCTGGGCAAAGTGATGGTGAGGAGCCCCTACCCCCAGGTGGCACTGCCAAGGTGTGGGGTAGTCTAGGCATGGCACTGACTACCATGAAAGCGTAGTTTCTCCTTTGGAGCCCCAGACTTTCTCTCTCTGTGCCCATCAGCACGCCCCAGGCCAGTTGGCAAGCGCCATCTGCAACATCTGTCCACTGGGCCGGATGAATTCCACTTGGCTGCCTATCATTTTTCCCCCTCAAGGGACTTTCTGGATCAATTTGCATAAGATTATGCCAGGCCAGTGATTTCACAAAATAGAGTTTCACCAGCAGACTTTATTGGTAAAACAAGAAAGAAGAGAATCTTAAATGTTAACAAAAGCACTGGTTGTTTCTCTCTGGTCACAAGATGTAAATAAAGATTATCTTTGCAAAGCTGGGAATTGTTTGTTTCCTACTTTTTATGAGTCAGAAGAACAAGATTGTGTTCGGGCCTGCTTCTGTGGACTGGTGGAAGGTCTGCTTGAAGGAACACAGCAGGTCCATCCCGTAGATTGGTCTCCTAATTCATGGCCTGGATCACTTTCTTCAGAGAAGCAGAAATAACAGTTCATGTCAGAAAGAAGCTGAGAGGTCATAGAATCATAGAAACTGGGACACTTCTCAGAAGCTGACCTCATTTTACAGATTAGGAAACTGAGTCAGAGGGAGATTGTGATTTTTCCAGTTCATAGAATCATAGAACCTTAAGATTCTTTCCACCTTCAGTGTTCAATCCTGGCTGCATGGGCTTAGCCTTCTCAGTGGCTAAAATAATCTGGATGTTCCATTTTCCGTGTGTGGAGAGTTGACATTTATTAAGTGCCTACTGTATGCTAGGCACTATGCTAAATGCTGGGAGTACAAAGAATGGGAAAAGTCCTCACTCTCAATGTAACATGGGAGATCATGTGCCAGTGACCATGTCTACATCCGCTCCAGCCAGGAGGGATGTGCAGAAGGAAGGCCCTTGATCAGAGGGGATCGCGAGAGGCCTCCTAGAAGGGGAGGAACTTCATCTGAGTCTTAGGGGGCTGAGAAGATCCAGGCATCCAGAAGCAATGTTTGAGTGGAGAGGTGGGACTAATGTCTGAGGGCTGGCATGGGTCAGGAGCGAGCAGGCTGGAGAGGGGGCAGCAGGGCTTGACCCCCAAATAGAGGATTTTCTGTTTGATCTGGGGATGATGGGGGGGTGACCAGATCAGACCAGCTTTTTAGGGAAATCACTTGGGCAGTTGAGTGGTGGATGGAGATGGATGGGGCTGAGCAGGGATTTGAGGCAGCAGAAGGCCCACACAAGTGTGGGGACTCAGGGAGGTCTTGCTGGGGAGAAGGGGGGGCTGTAGTTTTACAGGTCTTCACTCCCAGCCAGCGTTGCTCCAGGGACTCCCCACAGAACGTTTGCCTGCCTTAGAGCTGTAACCAAGGCAGATAAAAGGCTGGTTGGGGGCAAGGGCAGCCTGGCAGGAACACGGCCTCAGGAGGTGGGGGGCAGCTAACTGATCCCTCCCCCAGAATAAATTAAAAACCTGGCTTCCTTGAAGTCTTGGCTGTGCGACTTGTGCATCTGGCTTCACTTCATTCCCTTGATCTTTGCAGGAATGCTGGTAAATGTTTCCTAACCTGGACTGTCTGGAGGGGGAAAGGGAGGCAGGTGAAAGATCCCATTACAGGGGAGTAGATCTCTGGGGGTTGGAGCCTCCAAGTCCACCCCCTTTCAGAGGGGGAAACTGAGGCCCAGGCAGATGACAGATGGCCTTTCGTTATGTCTCTCCAAGGGATGTCACTGTCACACGGTCCTGAATTTGAAGCTCCCAGTGACCCTGAGGTCCGCATGCTCATTTTATATTTCCTGCCCTGTTTGCTAAATGTGGCCGAGGAGAAGTCACCTACCAGCCAGCCATCCTTGATCCTAGACCCCCATTCCCTAGACTCCCCAATTTTTGTTCTTTTGTTTGCCCTCAAGAACTATCTAGAAAATTAGTAGGAGCGCCTGGATCATTGCCAGTCAGGATTGTTTCTCCATCATATTGATCTTTGTTGCAACTGAAGTTGCTCTATTTCCATGATTCTGAGCTGTTCGATACTTGTTCATTTCCTGCTGTGTACCCATTTTACGTGCTAGGTATATTCCCCTGCTAAGAATAGTTTTGCCTTGGGAATCCTTGTGTAAAAAGTACAGGAACTATTAATGAGACCGTTCATCCACTGAGCATTTTTCACGTCCTCTTGTCCCAGGCACTTGTGAAAACAAGTCAAAAATGAGTCTCTGCTCTTAAAGAGCTTTCATTCTATCAGGGCAGATAACGTGGCCAAAAAGAAATATATAGAAAATAAATGTAATGTGAATTTTAGGATGGTTCTGAGGGGATGCCTTGTGAAGAATTGCTTCACAAGGAACATGACATTTGAGCTGAGCCTGGAAGGAAATGCAGCTTCTCAATGGCAGGGATGAGAAGAGAATCCCTTTCAGGCATGGTGGGTCCAAGGAGGGGAGGAGCAAGCAAGCCAGGATGACAGAAGGGTCAGGTGGGCTCACCTTGAGAGGGACCACCTTCCCTCCATCTGTGTCAAGTCATAACAGAGCACTGCACCGAGGGGAGTGCTCCCCACATCTCCCTTTCCCCAATCTTTGAGGTTCTTAGTAAGTTGGTTGCACCTGGGCAAGATACACTCCCTTCTTCTTCTTTTCTCTTTATTATCTCTCACTTTCCCTTTCTTTATTCCTGCCTTATCTTTCTTCCCACTGCCACCTCCTGAGGTCTTTCCTACTCTTAGCAATCTGAAACCGAAAGGCTCGAGCCCCTCTCTTCCAGGAAGTCCTCCCTGATTCTCCTAGGCCATATGGATTTTCTCCTTCAGGATACAGATTCAATCTTGGTGGGTCCCCCTTTTCTTAATCATCCAACCAACCAACATTTATTGAACATCAAAAGGGAAGAGGAAGGATGGCATTTTGGATGGCAGAATGATACAGATTAAACCCGAAAGGTAGAAATTAACTTGACTTGTACAAAGCAACTTGATGGTGTAGCCAGACCTTGGTTTCCTTACTTGTAAAATCAAGATTCTTTCTACCTCAGAGTCCATAATATAAACTTACTACCTGTGTGACCTTTGGAATGTCACTTAGCCCCTGGACCTCAGCTTCCTCCTTAAATATATGAGAGCAGAGGACTTAATAGATGGCTTCCAAAGGCCCTGTTAGCTCTGAGTCTGTGAGTCCATGATTCTCTTCCCCGTGTTCTGGTCTCAGTGCGGTACTGGGCTTTCTGTGTGATATTTGCCAAGGGTCATCTTCTCTTGGTATCGGTTTATCTGTAAAAGAGAAGGAGGAATCGAGATGTTAATTAGACCTAGGATTTTGTAAGGATAAAACAAAGTGAAGGTGCATTTGTTTAACAAATTGGGGATGCAATTTAAAGTTTCTGTAAGGTTCATAAAGTTCACAGGATCTTAGATTTGGAGTTAAATGAGATTTGTAAGGCCTTACCTCCTTATTCTGAAATTTGAGAAAAAGAAGCCCCCATCGGTGATGTAATTCCTTCCAGATCACTCAGCTAGAAAGGGAGAGAGTCAGAATTTGAACCCGGGTCTTTGGACTCCAAACCCAGGTATCTCCACTGAACCACAAAGTTTCTTTTCTCCTACTTTTGAGGGTGAGAAAGCAATAATGGGTTTTACTCAAAGGAAGATTCTTTTAAATAACAAGCTAGCCAGTCCACATTTCAGCCCATTTTTCAGTCAGAAGAGATGTGATATAAAGGCAGGTGTGGTCATAGTCTGGCAGGAAGATGGGATAAAGATGTGATAAAGACCCACAAAGATCTCCTTCTTTTGGACTCCAACTTAAGGTCTGATTCTTCTGAGGTATGAGAAGCTCTTGTAACAGGGATAGGGAGAGGAGACCCCCAGAAGGCCCGTCGCTCCCTCTTCCCCTCCTGCCCTTGGTCTCTGATTGTTGCTGCTGTTGCACCTTTTGAGGGAGTCCTGTACATGTAGGAGGAAGCTCGGGACCCTGGGCTTTGTTGCGAACTCCATTACCTCTGGGATTGGAAACTTGGTTCTCCTCCCTTCCCTCTGTGAAAATGAAGGGATGCTCTTAACTAGATAAGTGCGGGTGCTGATTACACTGCGCTCTATCTTTCTACTCGCTGGAGGGGGGTATGCCAGGGCCAGTAAAGCAGCTTCCCAGAGAATTGGGGATCCCAGCTTTAGGGCCTTGGGAGGTCCCTAGGCCAGGAAGGTGATACATTGTATCCTCCATGTAAACAGGGAATCCGGGCATGGAGGGCTTCATCCAGAGCCATTTGGAGAAAACACATCCCAGGCTTTGTTAAGGCTATAGCATGAGCCCCCCTTGAGAGAACTGAGGGCAAGAAAAAGAGCGTTTGAAAGGGCTGGATGACTGACAAGATGGATGCTCTTGAACCTCTTAGATGAAAACCTCTTGAACTAGGTTTGAACCTAATACGAGGGACCTTGGGCTGTCTCGCCCCACCCTCTTAGTCATTGGAGGATTTGTATTTATATCTTCTACACCTATTATGGTGCTGGGTACACAGTAGGTGCCTAAAAAGTGCTTATTGATGGGTGGTTAGAGTTATATATTAAGAGCTGGAAGAGACTTCAGAGGCCACTTGGATCAACCCCTTCATTTTACAGAAGTGGAAACTGAGACACATGGTGCTGAAAGGTTGAGATAGTAACTGTAAAGAGCTTAGCACAGTGTCTGGCTCACAGTGGGTAATTTATAACTTTATTTCTTATTACAAACAGAATAGGAATGTCCTTTCTACTATGGCACTGATTACCCGCAAGCATTTATTAAGCACCGACTGTGTGCTAGATGATGCAAGTCCAATCCCAGTTCTGTCCCTGTGTTAAGGCAGAGAAGGCCTGGGACTTTGACCCACCGATGCCCCATTTATCACATGGTTCCTAAGAAGCTGCCTTGCCCCTTGCATCATTGTTTCATCTACATGGTTTTTTTCTTGGGACTGGACAGTCGGGTTAGGAGGGGCAGGGTCTGCAGAACAGCTTCCATTCCAAGGCCTTCTGCATCCATTATCTGCTAGCAGTTTTCAAATGAGAGGCATTTAAATGGACTTCCCTGGGGAACCCGGGTACTCTTCTCCAAATCATCTGTGATGCACAACAGTTTCAGAGGAGAGTTAGAAGGCATTGAAATTTCAGGGTAGTAGATGTAGGGGGAGAGATGGTCATTATCTATGAGGGCCTCCCTCCCTGTTTTTATCTCTCTCCTGAGTTAATGCAATTCACCTTAAGCTATCCAGGCTTGCCTTCTAGAGAACCTCCCCTCTAAAGTGCAGTTTTGATTATCCCCAGTTGTAAGAAAGTGCTTTCTGTGGGACATGTGGTCCTGGGTATGGTGAGATAAATTCTGAGCAGATGGAAAGGTTTTATGCTGCAATCTATACGGGAACAGCAGCGGCTGTCCTCGGCCTCCTAGGCCCGACAGGAAGTATCTTGCTGCTGCATTGCAGATGGCTGAGGAATGTGGGGTTTGATCTTTCCCGAAACCTTTGGGATCCCTATTTATAAAAACAAATTTTCTTGATGGAGTTGTCCTTCATGGGAGCCACACACCGGAGTGGGGTGAATTTCCGAATGACGAAATGGTTAAAAATGATTTTTTGAGGATGGAGAAGGGAACACATTCCCTTCCCTGAAGGTTATCTGGAAGTCCAAAGAGTTGCATCAAACCAGTGTAATAAATACCAGGGCAGAAATCTTGAACCCCAGAAAAAGTTTATGGGGAAAAAACCACCACCACCCAATTTGGTCACATAGCCAGTCATTAGCAGAAATGAGATTCAGATGCAGGACCTCCAGCATAAGGCACACTGTTTCCATTATATGGCAGTGCATAGGATAGACTGGAGGATGAGATAGGTTTGGATCCATAGTGGGTGGATTTTGGACTAAGAGTAGTCTTCCTTCTACCGCCTCCAAGCTGCCATCAGCTCTAAGTACTAATCTCTGTTTTGAAGAGAGAAGAAATGAGAATAATCAGAGCAACAATGAGGAATCTTCACCCAGAACTAGATTCTCTGAATATAATCAACCACTTTTTGTTCCATCACAGTCATCTGGGTTTTGGGGGGAATGTATGGGATTTGGTTTACCCGATTAGTCTCACCTTTCTGAAAGGATGTTGCCTTTGCTTTGTATGGATTGTTTTTATACATAGAAATGTCACTCTCAAGAACAGAATGTAAGCTTCTTGAGGTCAGGGGCCGCTTCATTTTTGCATTTGTATCTTCAACACCTAGCAGAGTGCCTGATCAATAAGCACAAGATTGATTGCGTTGCTAGAGGTGAAACTGTCCTGTCTGTTCCTGGTGCTTTCCCAATTTAGATGCAATATTTGTGAGCCTGCTCTACATGATCATTTGAACTAATTCAGAGCTTTCCGCTCTTGTCTAATTTCAGCAATGGAAGCCAGCTCCATCTGTGTTTTAAGAGCCCACCCCAAAAATCAAGTGAGTTGAATTGTGGTCGCCTGCCACCTTGGCGGCATCTTCCAAGTTTTAAGAAGCGATTTATGCATGCTGTATGACTTCCTGCATGACAAGAGTCACAACAGAACTGTTCCGTGATGCCTGCCTAACTGTATCAATCAGTCAGAGCTGTGAAAATCAGTTTACATATGTCAACAATTTAATCTTTTAATGTACTTGCCGACGGAACACTGATGTGTGCGTTATTTTCAGTGTTTACAGGCGGGTAAAGCCGAAATTGTCAAGGGGATGGATTTATGTCCATCATTAGGGACCATATGCATATTTCATTTTCCTCTGGCCGAATCTGTTCCAACATTCGTTGGCTCCTGTGTGTGGTCACATAAATACACATGCACACATTGAGAGAATATGCAACATAAGCTCTGTGTGTGTGTGTGTGTGTGTGTGTGTGTGTGTGTGTGTGTGTGTGTAGGGTGTGGTTATGCTGGGAAATGAGCTAAGAGGGTAGTGTATGTTATACAAATAGATGTATTTAATCTTCATCAGAAGCAGCAGATTCATGGAGAACTAGATGCATCAGAGTATTTATTTCCATTGTCAATCACATGGGAGAGTCATTTCCCACAAGCTCCCATTTTACTAGAAAAAAATGTTAAGTTTCAGATGTTAAAGGACCCCAAATAGTCAACAAACCTTGGAGATGATTGCGCAACTTGGGATGTACTGATTGATGGGTTAAAACTACTCACTGCTAATTTATACACCTCAGCAGCTAAAATTTTTATGCCATCTGGGCAATATCAGTTTTATGCATTTTTAAATGAATACAAATTAACTCATTTGTTAGGCACCTTCAGAATTTTCTTTCCTGCTTTGCTCATCTCTGTCTATTTTGATGCCATTATCACCTGAAAATAAAAGAAAGAGCTTTGGGCCAAGTAATGGGCACGTTTTATGTGTTTGGATTTCTCTGGATACATGTGTGTCTGTGCATCAGGTCCAAATGGAAAAAAGTTAAGGATTTGGAAAAGGCAGCGAACATCTCATTAATTCAAATCTTGGGTGATATTAAGCTTGAAGGAGCATCAAATAGCTAGAGAGAGAAAAGAGCTGAAATCCATCCCTCCCTCCCTCCCTTGTGTACAGTTACATTGCATTTCTTCTTCATAGACAGCGTACATGCTATTTTTCTCTCCACTCACCCTGCCTCTACCCCCCAAAAAGCTTAAAGAAAAACATTTATTTCATTTTTATTTTAAATCGACAGACACAGTGCCTGGCACAGCCCCTGGCTCATAGAAAGTAAATCCTAAATGCTCATCAATCAGATGTAAACACACTTGGAGAGCAAGGGCAGTTCAGTCTTTATATTTCTATCTTTAGCACCTTGCTCAAAGATGGTACAAGTAGGAGCTCAAGAAATGCTTATCTGCTGAAGAGACTTACGTGAACTGATGCTGAGTGAAGGGAGCAGAAGCAGGAGATCATTGTACATGGCAACAACAAGATTATAAGATGATCAACTCTGATAGACGTGACTCTTTTCAACAGGGAGGTGATTCAGGCCAATTCCAATAGATTTGGGATGGAGAGAGCCACCTGTACCTGGAGAGAGAGACTGTGGGGACTGAGTGTGGATCACAACATAGCATTTTCATCTCCTTGTTGTTTGTTTCTTTTTTCCTTTTTCATGTTTTTTTTTTTTTGCTCAGCATGATGTATATGTAAATATGTTTAGAAGAATTGTGCACATGTTTTAATAAAGAAAAAACTTATCTTTTATTATGTAAACTCCTTGACAGCAGGCTTGTTTCAGCTTTTTGTACTTGTATCTCTGGGGTCTAGTGCATTAGGCACAGAGGAGCAAGGTGGTGGGATGGCGAGAACGCCAGTCCTAGGCAGGAGGAGGAGGAGGAAGTTGTTCAGTCATTTCCGACTCTTCGTAGCCATGGCCTTCTCCGGCTCATTCGACAGATGAGAAACCTGAGGCAGACAGGGTGAAGTGGCTTGCCCAGGGTCATCCAGCTAATAAGTGTCTGAGGCCACATTTGAACTCAAGAAGATGAATTTTCCTGACTCCAGGCCTGGCACTCTACCTCCTGTGCCACCTTCCCAAGACTCAGGAGAACCTGAATTCAAATTCAGCCTTAGACATTAACTAAGTAACCCAGAGAAAGTTACTAAACCTTGTTTGCCTCAGTTTCCTCATATGTCAAATGAGCTGGAGAAGGAAATGGCAAAACACTTCCAGCATCTCTGTCAAGAAAACCCCAAATAGGGTCACAGAGAGTTAGACATGGCTTCAGTAATTTAATAACAGCAGCTATTTAACAATCACTTGTTGTTTGATTGGTAGAACCAGTGCCCAAAAGGTAATGAAATCATTATCTGTTTGAAGGATTGACATTTTTTCTCTGTCTTGCTCCTCCCCTTTGTCTTCATCTCTTTCTCCTTTTTTCCCTGTCTCTATCTTCTTGTTATTAGCTTTCTGTCTCTCCTGAACAAATACATTTTATCCATTGAATATTAGATTAATTGCTTAGGGAATGACAGGTATCAAAATGAAAGTGAAGAGATGACATAGGCTACGGGAGAAAGGACATAATGCTCAATTATCAGTAAAAACATTTATACTAATTAGTGGTATGAAAGTGCTACTTAACAATTAATTAAAATAATTGGAGTATGTGTTTGAGTTAGGTAAGGATGTCATTCAGAAATTCTGTTACCATTTAGGATTGTGGAATTTTAGAGCTAGAAAAGAACCTTTGTGGGATTGCAGGCTTCCATCCTTTCTTTTATCAGTAAGGAAGAGAAAACCAACCAATTGAGATTGATTAATTTATCAGTAGGTATTTGTTAAGCATCTATTTGGTGTCAGACACTAGGAGCAGACAGGTGATGCCGTGAATGGAGCACTGGAGCTGGATTTAGAAATATACCTCTTCCTGAGTCCAGATATGGCCTCAGATACTTATTAGTTGTGTGACCCTAGGCAAGTCACTTTGCCCTGTCTGCCTCAGTTTCCTCATCTGTCAAATGAGCTGGAGAAGGAAATGGCAAACATTCCAATGTCTCTGCCAAGAAAATCCCAAATGAAGTTGGATAGGACTGGAAAATGGCTGAACAACAGCAGCAATGAAACTATGATGGTGTGGAGTAGCTAAAAGGAAAAAGCCCTCAAGGGGCTTAGATTCTTTCCAGATACACTGATAGTGTCAGAGGTAGGACTTGAACCTGGGTCTTTGTCTCACCTAACCTAGCTGTTCTGCTTCTGAGTCCTGCTGCTTCTCAAGGATGTATTTCTGCTTGCTCAAGTGCCATTGGAAAGGGTCTGTTAACCCGTAGCCTTTGTGTCCCTTCTCTATGTCCCTGGCCAGTGATTTGGTGTCTTCCCCTTCCTTTGGAAACTGCTCTCTGGGGTTTTTGAAAATGATTTTTTCTTCCTTTCATCTCCTTCTATGACCCCTATATTTCACAGGATATTTCTCCTCTTACCTCAAGAGTCCTCTCCTAGGAAAGAGTAAGAAAAGAGGGAGAAAATAGTTTGTCAGAAGTAATGAAGATTAGTTGGTTGTTGTTCCTACTCAAGGTGGACCAAAACGACCTCGCCACGTCCTGGACGATGTACAGTGTGTCAGGCTGGGCTGACGAGACCACTGTGAGTTTGGAAGACTCCACCACGGTCAGGCACAGACAGTCTGTACATAACCAAGATGACAAGAAAAGCGGGCTGATGCAATCACAAAGTTCTTCAGGACCAGAATAATCTCTGGGGTTCTGGCGTTTTCCTGACTCCTTGATTATCTTTTCTGCTGGCCTGGCTGTGGCCAGGCTCCTCAAAGCCTTGGGTGGGGGCTCCCTTGTATGCCATTGAAGGCAATAGCAGCTTATTTATAGAAGTTGCACAGTTATATCCAGCAGAGGTTAGAAAGGGACCAACAGGCTCATTCACATTGAGTGATTCAGACTCAAAATGACCCAGTTGGGCTACAATCTAACTGGGAGCCATTTAACGGTCCCTTCACTTGACTTGGTTCAATGTCCTTCTCACCTTGTCTTTGCAAATAGGAAAAAACCAACAAGCCAGCAACACTGACAACAAAGAACACAGAGGCTCCTGTATATTTAAGTTGGTCCTTGCTCCTGAGGAAGGGTCCTAAAACTGATCCTCCCCCTCATTTCCCAAGCTGTGGGCACTGATGGACACTGGGAGCTCTTTGTATGTTGGTTAGTTTTACTGAGCTGCTTTTGGCCCCTCTTTTTTTATTATGAATTTCAAGGATGACTTTCCATGGGAGAGAGGGGAAACAATATATTGGAAAAGGAAGGTGATGTTAAAGTTAAAAAAAAATCATTATAAATCAAAACGAAACTAAAATAAAGAGCTTAGATTAGGTGATCATTGGGCTTTCTTATACTGTGATCCTATCAATGCTCAGTCAGTGTAGTATTGTGCAGCTCCTAGGAATGAAGGAGTGAATGAATGAGTGAATGTCTGTTAAAGGCTTAAAGGTATTACTTGATGGATGCTTAATATAAATATATAAGTTAGCCGTTACAGGATTGAGGCTTGCAAAGCATGTTAATCACCCCAACTTTTACACCGTGGCTCAGCAATCATTTGTTTAGTGCTCCTTAAGTGCTAGGCACATAACATTGTGCTAAATGTGGAGTTAAAAGAACATGTGCTCAATGACTTCCATCATAATGGTGGAAGCAAACCTAGTACGCAGTAGGGTGTGTGGTTTATATAGTGGCTGTTACAGATAATGGACAGGTAAGAGATTTCTGACTTGAAAAACTAGCCTTCTGATTATGAAATACCCAGTGTGTGGTATTGAAAATAAAGCCTCCTTTTTTTAAAAAGGTAGTTACTCAACTATGATTCATTAAGAAACTATTGGTTGCAGATATTCAAGAAGAAAATGCTCCTCAGACCCCAGAACCCTTAAACCCCTTAAAATCATAGGAGCGTAGGAACGTAGGAATCTTTGAAGTCATCGATTATAATCCTCCCATTTTGTAGGCAAAGAAAATGAGTCTAGGAAGATCCGCTGACTTGCCCAGTGTCACTCGGGTGATCAATAGTAGTTGAAACTTGTAAGCCAGCTGCTTTGAGCTCCGATCCAGCCTCATTCCCCTGGACTTGAGAGTGACCATGGACCTGCCTGGTTGATTCTAAATCTGGAAATGAGTTCAGCCTGCTGAGCCAAGGGAGAGGATCTCATTTGGTGGGACATGTTTCAAGTTAGGCATGAGTGTTAATTTGTGAAATCATCATCTTTGAGAAGCCAGGACATTGCCCACATTTTGGCGAGGTGTCTTTTGGGGACACAGGCCATTTCTCATTTTCAACTCTGAGATGGAAGCAACTTCCATGGATAATAAAATACTTCTTTATTCTGGGGTTCCTTCTTAAGCTGCCTATCGTGGGATAGACATATGGCAACTCGATACATAGTTCTCTTGGAAGAGTACTTGATTTTGGGAATCTTGGCCAGTGTGCAGAATGGCTTGTGTTGATTGCCCCTTTGTCAAGTCCATGGGCATTTATTGGGCCCTTGCTTTTTGGCCTGGAATTTTGCCATGCATTAGGGACATAAAGAAAGGCAAAAACCTGGTCCCTGTCCCCATGGAGTTTGTAGCCCGATGGGAGAGAGCAGAATGGACAACACCTAAACAACCCTGTGCAAATAAGACACTCAGGATCAAGTGGAGCTGAGCAGCAGAGGGGAGCCCCAGTATGGCGAGGATTGGGGACACTTCCTTTAGGAGGTCAGCTTTTGGTTGGGACTTGAAGGAAGCAGGCAAGCGAGACCACTGATAAGAGGAGGGGCTTGATTACTCCAGGGGAGCCCCCAAAGCAAGCGACAGCATCTCGGGCCCAGTTGCCGAGGCCCTGGTTTCACATGGCTCTGTCTGCTTCTCTAGTGCACTGCCTTTCCCATTGTTTTTTCCCATGTGTTCATGATTATCTGGAATCTCTCTCCGTGCCGTCTGGCCCAGTCTATTTCTCACCAAAGGCTATGACAGCTGGTCCAAAGGAAACTCTCTCACATTGCGGTCATGTAGAATGCGTGCCAAAGTTTTCTAACATGTTTTCTGCCTCCCCCTACTCTTTCACTTGTTTGTTTGAGCAGTTGAATACAGAGCATAAAAATTTGGCAAGCAGCGCTGCTGACAATCCTCAGAAAAGATCTCTTTAATGTTCAGCATTTCCAAGCCTCCCCTCCCCCCTTTTTGCCTTTTAAAAAAGAAATCATTCCCAGACAGCCCCATTCACTTCCTCTTTTTGCGGGTTTTACCATGGGTAGCAGCCTTTGTTTCTCCCCATCCCCACCTCCTTCTCAGCCCCTGCCTTTAGTCTCTGCTAACTGCTTGGCAGATATCTCCCCATTCCCAGAACAACGGAGATCAGTGAGCAGAGCCAGGCTCCTGCTCCCAGGCCCGTTCCAGTCAACCACAAGCAGAGTCCATCCAAGTCCTTCCTAAAACCCAATGACTCCCACTTGTACAGATAACACTTGTCCAATGAAGAGGATATTGTTTTGTCCTTGCTTGTTTACTCTGCTTCACTCCCTCCATCCCTCCCCCTCCCCAGCTCACACTCACTCACACTCACACACTCACACACTATAGCATCTGGTTTCATGTGGTCTCTGTATCTTGTGTAGGACTCCATAAACTAGCAGATTGCCCTGCCAGCCCCGACTGCCACTTAGTAGGAGATCTCACATCCCGGCCTCAGCCAGCTAAAAGCTGTCCTGCTGCATTCCCATTTTGTCCTGTTTCCCGGTGAAGCGCCCTAATGGGCTGCATAGTCATCAAAACCTAATGGTCACCCAAGGTACCCCGAAGCACCTCGCTGCTGCAAGTTACTTCGCTCGGATTCTCCGCCCCCAAGGAATCAGTAGCCAAGCACAGATCAGCAGGGACATAGTTTTTGCACATGGAACGAACGAGGAACGGACGCGTCCTGCCATACCGCCAGAAATGGGCCCTTTAGAGCCCAGATGGCTGGCGGCAGAGTTTGCCCTACCTGCAGATAGGGAGAGCCGGGAAGGGGGGGAAGCATCACACCTGTGCTTCAAACACTTGGAGCACTCACAGGAGAGCCAGCGTATTATTTAAGGCTTCCGTGTGAAATGTGCCTCCCGTGGCCTTTGGGGCATTTCAGAAAGTCAATCTTTGGTGAACCGGTTGCCTGAGAACTCTGTATCCTTGTGCTCTGTGAAGGCTTACAATCCTGTTCAAGCAGGACAGGAGCAGATTGCCAAGATGGATGGCTACTTGTACCATACCCATCCAACACAGAGAACACGACTTTCTTTTTTCCCTTCTCTTCTTGGAGCCTGCTGCCGATTTTTATAGAACATTTCTAGGTTATTGCCATTTTTCTTTCTTCATTGATGATCTAGGACAGGGGTTCCTCTTTATTTAGTAGTTATGAACATTCGTTTTTAAAACTTTGAGTTTCGGATTCTCTTTCTTCACCCCCCCCCTGGCTGAGAAAGCCAGGAATTCCATGTCATACTTGTGTATCACGTTTCCATCGTAGTGATGCTGTATGAGAGAAACATGGAAAAAACACCTCAGAAAATAAAGGATATACAGAAGGTGGTTTCGGAGCCTTTCTCTGGGGTTAGAGAGCGTTTTTCATTAAAAGCGGGACAGGGATTCTTGTTCTCTGCATCCCTGCTTAGAATAAGCGATGGTACGTATTCTTTCTCTTAGAAGTATTCCTTTTTCTCATCCAAGTGCCCAGAACTCCCGGAACCATTCCCCAGAGCCCTCCCCGACCTCCGGTTAAGGTCCCCGATCCAGGGTCACTTCTCATGGCTTCCGTGGAGGATTTTGAGCGCCCCGCACGTCACCCATTTTCTCCCCCAACGTTTGCAAGCCGGACTTCCCGGGCCGGGCTCCTCACCGCCCCAACAGCACCTGCAGCGCGCGCCTCATCACAACAAGCTCTGATTTGTTCTTGAAGCCGCCGATGGGTCTCACTTAGGGCCGAATGAAACAAGGCCGGAGCCGCTGGGGGGCGCGGCGTCTCTTGCCAGGATGAATGGCCTGAGATGACAGCAGTGCCGCTGGCCGTGCTCGGAGGCATTTGTCCTGCATCTCAGCCCAGTCTGATGTGAAAGCCTGGGGCCAGAGCAAGGCCAGGACTGGGAGCTCGGCAAGGGCCGGGCTCATGCCCTGCACCATCTCCGCCCGCCTGGGGAAAGCTCCACGTGCTCCGGGGGTATCCCCGCCCCCGCCCCGCCCTTCATCTGCTTCCGGGGTAAGGGAGAGGAATGGCCCTAATAATTGTCTCAGCTCTCCCTTTCTGTCATGTCCATGTGACTCCATCTTGGTTGGAAAAAGATATTGGAACAGTTTTCCATTTCCTTCTCCAAGTCGTTTTCCAGATGAAGAAACCGAGGCCAACGGGTAGAAGTGGCTTGGCCGGGGTCCCCCAGGAAGTGTCTGAGGCTGGATTTGAACTCGGGGAAGGGAGGCGGCCTCCCGACTCGGGCCTTGTGCTATGGCGCCACCTAGCGGCCTCCAAGGTCACATCATGCGGCCTTCTCCGTAACCTTGGAAGGCAGGTGCTGCTCTTCTTCATGACCCGTCCAAGGTCAGGCAGCAGTACGATGGCGGACGCAGCTCCTTTGCCCACTAGCTTCCAGTAAACGAATTAATCGGTTCTGTGTTTTCAATCATGAAATGCCAGTGACCGTCATTTACTTTGACCAGCCAATCACTGAAAATATTAAAAAAAAATAACAATAATGTTTAAAAGTCCTTTTATTTCCCTCAGAGATGATCTTCAGTCTGTCCTGATTCTGTTTTGCTTGGACATAGTTGTTGGCACTTCTTACCTCATTGTACCTCGAGTTCCCCTAGGCAGGAGATGTCTGCTGGTTTTTTCCCCCCTCAGGTCTTATCCCAGTCATAGGCATATGGTGGGTGCTTAATAGATGCTTGCCGATTTCTCTGCCATGCCCCATTTCCTTCTGTGGAAGGAGGCTGGCGTCTACACTGGCTCAGGCAAGGCTGCCTCTGATTGGAGACTCCCTTAGGTTAGCCTTAGAGCTCCAGGTCTGGGAAGTAGAATTCCGTGTGGGTCGGGCAGTGGCCACTTGTTCCTAGCATCATGTCTGTGCTGAGGCTTCTGCTTCTGAAAGCGAGCGTCCTTCAGAGAGTCTCACTTGGTTCACCCTGCCACCATTGCTCCTTGGACAAGATTGCTTTCCTGACCTCCTGGGTAATCTCTGCCCGGGCCGGGCCATGACTGTGAGGGGGAAAACCGAGCAGCCCACTTGTGTCCGTGGTGGGCTTTTTGAACCTGTCTGCTTTCCTGCTCTCCCCCTCCTACTCTGAGTCCCTTCTTCTTCCCCCAAATCCTTGTTTTGTAAACATGTCATACAGACTCTCCTTTGTCACACTTCCGTATCTGAGTTGGGATTTGAAATCTGATGTACCAGGAGTGTTACCTCCCCACATGGAATATAAGTCCTTGAGAACAGGCACTCTCACTTCTGTCTTTTAGTCCTCAGGACCCAGCATAGAGTAGGCACTTAATGAATGCTTATTAACTTATGGAATGGTAGGCTGAAGCTCCTTGGCATATAGTAGGCACTTAATGCATATTTGGTCATTGCTTGCTTAGACACAATAGATATAATCAAAACCACTGGGAGTTCTTTTTGTCCCTTCCCTTCCCTCCCCTCCCCTCCCCTCCCCTTCCCTGCCCTGCCCTGCCCCTGCCCTGCCCTGCCCTGCCCTGCCCTTCCCTTCCCTTCCCCCCAGACCTGTGTCACCAGCATTTTATGAGAAAACTCTTTCAATGTGACTTGGCTCATTCCTCCACATGAGGATTGAGCAAAGCATTATTGAGTCACCTGTTGTTGGAGAGTGCTCCGAGGTGGGGACAAACCAAAGGGATCTAGGTGCTTCTCTGTTGATCTGGTCAAGGGTAGTTGCTGAGCACTCTCTGTTGGGCCCAGTTCTAGGTGTTCCCAGAGCACCTAGATGGATGGAGAATGGGCCCCACAGACACCGAAACCCGATGAGGATTCCTGCCTCCTGCTTCAGCCTCCTCACTTTATGGATGAGCAAACAGGGGCCTAGAGAGTTGATGTGACTTGCCACGGTTGTAGAGGAGGTGACTGTTGGGGGGCTTCTGATCTGGGGGCCAGGCTTTTCCCACCAGGCCATGCTGGTCTGTTCTTTGGATGGTGTCGGAAGACCTGTAGTTATTTTCTGTTGGGGAGGAGTTTGGGGTTCTTGGTTTTACTGCTTTTCTCAACAAGGCGATGTTATCCTTGTGGGGGATGTAGAGAATTATGTAGAAATTATGCTCCTTCCTTGCCAGCTTTGAAGGGTAAACCTATTGCAGTCCAGTGAGTCTCCAGTGGGGGGGAGGGGCAGACACTTGCAGTAAAACAGAAAGAATGCAATACCCTTCCATCTTGCATTCTGCCCCTCCGAGACCCCAGTAAATCTGCACTGTGAATTAACTAAGGTTTTTTGAGAAACAGCCAGTATGATAATGAAGCCGTTTATGCCTTTGTAAATGACCATGGGGAGTCTCTGATCAGAGGAGCCCAATTCAAGATGGCAGCTGGGGTTTCATGGTTCCTGGGGGACTTGCACCAAAAATTAAGCTTTTAGCTGATCTTTCCCCATAACAGGGATGCATCAAGGGAATCCATTAGTTAATGAACTTTCACAAACCAGGATAGTTGAGTTAGCATAAAGGAATTTTAAAATACCCATGCCATTAAGGGATCTGACTTTCTCTTCTTTAAGTGCTGGTTGGATTTTGAAGGTTCCATTCTCCCTTCCTCCCCCCAAGAAATTGATTTCAGAGAGCTTCTTTTGCATTTGCTGGATTAGATAGATGGGGAATGGGATCATTCTGGGCACCTCAAATTTGATAGCTCTCTGGTACTTATCAGTAGAGAAAGTAGTCATTCCAATGTTTACCCAAGATGTAGATAGAGTTTCCTTCAACGTTCTTGTTAATAGTATCTTTCCCTCTCCTAGTTATCCAAGCTTTCTGTGTGTTTCCCTCTTAAGTGATAGCGTTTAAATGCATTTTTTCTTCTCCTCCCAAACCATTACAGAGCAAGTAGATTTATATTTGTATGTATTTAGCTTTTAAGGAATCTTGTTCCACTATCTCTTGACAGAAGGGTAGAAAAATCAGACTCGTTTAACCCAATGAGAAATCATTATAACAAAGCCTTTGTTGACTATCTGATCTGTTTCAACAATTCAGTCCAGGAACCCTTCCTCAGAATAATGATTTTAAGTGCATAAAATAAAATACAAAGGATTATTATGGAAACCAATTCTATTAAAATAGTTGTCAAAGTGTTAAAGAAACAAATTCATAGACTTTGTGTTGACATCCTCCCCATACATTTCCTCATCCATATGGCCACTAGTGCCCCCCTGTATTTTCAGTATTTTCAATACATATTTCAGAAAATATGTATTTATATAATAAGCTGCTAGTATTCAGATACTATTTTATTTTTGCTTTTCTATCTATAGTGGCCAATCAATAAATGCTGTGCTTGTTATACAGTAAGTGCTTAATAAATGTTTGTTGTTTAATTATCAGAGACACAAAAATAACGGCACTCATGGAACCTTTGAAAATTACCTCAAGGAATCTGATCAGAAGAACCCAATCCATAATGTTGGCCAGGATGTCAGTGGGTCCTTGAGAACTGGCGTCAAAAAACATCTATTAAGATCCTACTGTGTGCCAATTAACTATTTATTATTATCCCCTCTTTACTAAAGATGGATACTCTCAGTCAGGCTTTTAGTGCCTACTGGGTGTTAGGAAGCATGCTGGGTGTTTGACAAATGCCTCGCTTCACTGGCTGATTGACTGATGTTCATGGAAATCAGTCTACAAATTACCATGTGGTCACACTGAGGTTATTAATCTTCTATCTTTAATAACAGCAAATTGTGAGGCAATTCCTCACTTCACAAATATCTGTAAAACACATTTTTCAGTTAAAGGTACCATGCCGCTGGGATCACAAACATGCTGGAAGAAAATCAAAATAAATCTTGCCCTTGGTGAGCTTACATTCTATTGGAGCTCTTGAAATGTTAAGATTTAGACGTGATACCATGGAAAGTTCATGTGGTGTTGGAGTCAGGTGTCCTGGGTTCTAATGGTCCTTCTGTCGCTGTCAACTTGGCCAAAGTGCTTCTTTTCTCTTTGATTCACTTTGATCAGAGAGAGAGAGAGAGAGAGAGAGAGAGAGAGCAGGGGCATTGCATGGGGGGGGAGTTGTGGCAGCTGACCTCTAAGGCCCGTTCCAGATAGGATCCTGGGATTCTTCCCCTTGTCAAGCACCGTCCTCAGAGTACTTCCTACCTGCATTTTCTGAGCTCTTGTGGTTGATCTTTGTTTATCCTTGGACTGCCCCTTAGGTGCTGATTCATGGTTGTGGAAACTAATGGAGGAGGCTGATTGACGGGTTTTAGGAAGAGTGTCTGATTTGATATAAAGAACAGACTTGCCTCTACTTGGGTAACTCTGGGCAAGATCCCAAAGCCTTTGGGGCTCCATCCCTCCTTTGGGATATGAAGGAAATTGAAGTAGGTGACTGTGGAAATCCCTTCCAACTCAAAATAGATTTGTGAGTTTGCCAGTTAAAATAAATGCCGTTCAGGTAGTTTTTATTGTTCTATGATTTAGATCCAGACTTTGAACAAAAGCATGTGGGAGTCAGATTTCAGGTGTCCCAGTATTAGAGACATGGCCCCAACCTGGTGAATCTTGTACCTTCAGAGTATCAATCAGACAAGCAAGGGGTCATAAATCGGAGTACCCCAAGAACCTACAATTTGTTAGCAAATGCCAGAAAAATAAGTACAAGCAGAGAGGAGCGTAGAATAGCCAGGAAGAAAGACCTATCTCCGGAAGCAAAATGCTACCTGAAATTGCCCTTACAAATAAGAGATGAACAAAATAAAAGCAAAAACCAAGTCGGCTCTGTTATTTAGCACGTCAATGAGACAGAAGACAAGAAAGATTTATGAGCCCCTAAAGAAGACAATGGGTCGCCATTCTGGTGTCAAGATGGACAAGAAGTGGAGATTGTAGGTGTCTTCTCTGCCCCAGGGGACGCAGTCCCAGCCTTCTAGGGTTTTGGGGTGCCTTCCATTTACCTTGTGGGTTCCCTGCTCAGGAAAGCATCTGCTTTCTCTCCCTTTAGAAGGGCTGGGAGGGCAGGACTGGCTTTGATTTGTCCTGTGGCAAAGTGCCTAGTGCAAAGAAGCATTTGCCAAACGTTCTGTGAATGACTGATGAATTAGACAGGAGAGGGACAGAGGGAGCTAAAGTTTACAATTTGGGGTTCTGTCTGACGGGGAGGAAAATATTGGACTTCTGGAGTCTGTTAGCCCAACATTGACAATGATCCTGAGGGATTTACTTATTACTCATTTTTCCTCCCATCAAAGGTGAATATGCATTTTAGGAGGAGCAAACACAGATGTCTCCTGGGATTATCAAACATTTCAGAAAGTTTCCCCCAAATGACTTCTGAAATAACCCCCTCTTCCCACCGCTTCTCTCCCCATTAAACCTTGTTTATTTTTTAACAGATACCTCTCGTGGATCTGCAATTGATTTCTCTGAACCCCCCCCAACATTATCTTGTATTTCTTCAGACAGAATTGGAAGTCTCTCTCTCTGGAGCTCCTTCAGAGGTGGGTGGGAAGCATTCTGGCTGCAAGCTGGCTTTCTTGTGGGTTGGAGGGGATCTCCCTCTGCCTCTCAAGCCCTTCGTGGCTGTGAGTTTTATTTCCCAACTTTTGAAGACGCTTTGCCAGGGTCTGGGGAAGAGATTTCTGAAGTGGGTCTGATGCTCCCTTGGTCCCCATCTCCGTGCTGTTAAGGACTCTCCATGGCAGCTGCAGGATTAAGCCCAAGAGCTTAAAAGATTAAAGACACCACTAACAGCAGCCAGGAGGAAGTTGAGAGCCTGTTTGTCTGAAAGTTGGTGTTTTCATTCTGGTGGTCGAGTAGAAAATTGCAAACAGGCCGAGGCGGGCCGCTGGAGGCTCCCCCAGCATCTGGGGGCCCTCCTCCTGTTCTCGAACCATTTCCGGGGATGGGGCAGAGGAATGAAAGTGTGGGGTGTGGGGGGCAGCTCAGAGGCAGTACATGGAAGGGGTCAAGGGCCAAGCATGGCAAGAGCAGTGGGCTCCGCTGGAAGCAGGGGCACCCCCTGGCATCCTGGCCCCTGCTTTCTGCCTGCATGACCATGGGCAAAGTAACATGGGAACCTGCAGCACGGGCAGTTCAGTTCCCAACCTGCCCGGGCTCTCTTCTCTCTTTTGAGATTCGGCCAGATGGCCCCTGAAATGCTTCTGGCTTTCAGAAGATCCCGGGACCTTCTTGTTGGTCTGGGAGCCTCCACTCACCTCCTTTGCTAATGGGCCTGGAGGTCTAAGGTCCCTCCCAGGCTGATGCTCTCTTTCTAGGGCTTGCTGGCTTCCCAGGGGCCTTCTGTCTCTTAATCTGAGTCTGGGATCCTGGGACCCCCAAATATGCAGGCGACAGAACAGTCTCACCCCCATCTTCTGCCTGCCCAGGAAGCCAAGCAGACAGTCGTCCCCGGTCTGTGCTCACTCCTTGCCGAAACTCCAGAGGCTTCATTCCCAGCTAGGCCTTTGCCCTGTCTCCCTCCCAGTAGCCAAGAGCTGCTGTTTCCAGGCCCGAGATTCCAGGATAGGCCTCAGCTGCTCTGAGTGGTCAGTTGGGGTCCTGAAGAGAGCAGCCCCAAGACAAGAACCCACTGCCCACCGAGCCAGAGGGGCTCCTGGTCTGAATGTATCTGGGGGGACACAGGGGAAACTGAGGCCCAGGGAGGGAAGTGACCTGGAAGATCATTTATCAAAAGGAAGCCCACCTTTGGGTAAGAGGAGTAAAGAAGGGTGACAGGTGTCTTTCTCTCTCTCTCCCCTCATTCTCTCTCTCTCTCTTTCTTTCCCTCCTTCCCTCTCTCTGATTCTCTGTCTTTGTCTCTCTCTCTTCCTCTCTCCCTCTCCCTCCCTCTCTCCTTCCCTCCCCCCTCTCTCCTTCTTTCTCCCTCCTTCTCTCTTCCTCTCTTGTTCTCCCTCTCCCCCTCCCTCCAGCTGGAGTGGCAGCTTACCCAGCTCTTAATGCAGGACTCCCTCTCAGCTTGTAGTTTCCTGCCCCCTGTGGATTTGCCTGGATTTCCAAGTAAGCACATTATGTACAGAGCTTTGGCCGCTTTCATAAATAACTCGAGCTGAGCCTGGAGGCAGCCCGGACTAGGAAGGGCCTGCTCCTTGTGGGACGCCTTCTTGCCCTTTAGCTGCCATCCCTCCTCTCCCTCTACCTCCCCCATCTTCAAGCCCAAGGATGGTGGCAGGAGAGCGGGTGGCTGTGGGCTCAGAGCCAGGCCTTGCCCACTGACCAGCCCTGGGCAGGCTCTCTGCCCACCTTGCTGCCCATCTTGTTGAACTGAACCTTCTTGTCTTGTTGAAGACCCCAGCTCCCCTCCTCATCCCCCAGGGGAAAGGTCCTCTGGGTTGGGCATTTATCCCACCTTGGTTTAACACTGGCCTCTTAATTCAGGGGTTCTAACTCATTTGGAAGTCAAGTGGAGTCTGTGGGGCCCTTCCAGAATAATCTTCTTAAATGTTTAAGATAAAACACGAATAACAACAAAAGAAACCAATTTTATTGCCACACAGTGGTCAGTATATTTAAACAAAACAGGCCTTGCCCTCAGATTAAAGGCCTTTGCCTTAATTGACAGGAATTTGGTGAGCATCTCCTGTGTTTGGCACAGCAGTCCTGTTAGACTGGGAGAATATATCATCATCATCATCATCATCTTCAAACCCCTGGCATTTATATTAAGATTTATAAAAACCCATCTTTCCGTTTAAGAAGTTGTGGTCTTCCTTGGCAGGTCACCTGCCCCCTCCTTTACCCATAAAGTCACTGGTTGTGCTCAGGATTGGGGCGGGGGGTCTGGGGCTGAAAGGGACCTGAGGCACCGACTAGTCTGGCCTTCTGATGTTGCACAGGAAGACTGGGCCCGGAGAGGTAAGGGGCTCACCAGTCAGCCTTCGCTGGGCGCACGGCCCCTAGCTCTCTTCTCCACGCTTTCTTAGAGGACTTTTTCTCAATCTCTTCACCTTTATCACCCCCCTACCACGTTATATTGATTTGTGTAAATTTTGTAACCCAGGGAAGTCAAATAGAAGCTCCTCGAGAAAAAGATTTATTGTTGTTGTTGTTTTTTATTAATTAAAGCTTTTTATTTACAGTATATATGAGTGATTTTTCTTTTTTTTTAAATTTTATTTTATTTGCAAAACATATGTATGGGTAATTCTTCAACATTAACCCTTACATAGCTTTCTGTTACAGACATTTCCCCCCAACTCCCCACCCCTCCCCTAGATGGCAGGATATCCACTACATGTTAATTATGTTAAAATACTTGACAAGTCGAATATATGTATACATATTTCCAAACTTATCATTATTGTGCAAGGAAAATTGTATCTACAAGAAAGACATATCAGATAAAGGAAACACAATGTAAGCAAACATCAGTCGAGAGCATGAAAATGATATGTTGTGGTCCACATTTCACAGCCCTTTCTCTGGGTGTATATGGCTTCCTTCAGTGAACAATTGGAACTGGTTTGAAACATTTCATTGTTGAAGAGAGTCATGTCCATCAGAATTGATCATCATATAGTATTGTTGTTGCTGTGAAAAATGATCTCCTGGTTCTGCTCGTTTCGCTCAGCATCAGTTCATGCAAGTCTCTCCAGGCCTCTCTGAAATC
>JAJPUD010001608.1:59261-84206 GCA_023553655.1 Myrmecobius fasciatus
GGCAGAATCGTGCCATGGGGAGGGAATGGGATCCTATGCCCCGGCCTTCGCTCTTGGCTCTGCTAGCTTTCCGTGTGCCCTTGGGCTCATCGCTTAACCCGCCTCAGGCTCCAGTTTCCATCTTTGTAAGGGGAGAAGAAAGGATGACTTTCTAGCATCTCTAAAGAGCCTTGGCACCGAAGGTCAGTGCCAGTGTTTCTGGAAGCCGCAGGCCTGTAGGTGATGTCTTTAGGTCTGCGAGTCAGCAAGAGGGACACATTTCCTTTTCATGTAATTCCTTAACAAACTCTGCCCAGACTCCCAAGCTTCTGTCACAGTGTTCTACATCCTCTTAGCCTTTGTCGGTGAGTGTCCAGCACCGCTTTGCTTTGAGATCCTCACGAGCTAGTCAAGAGCCGTCCTCTACCACTTGTGTTGTAGACTGACATACCCATGATGGCTCCAAATCTGGAAGCTTCTGTGGTTTTTAAAAGTATTTCTAAGTTCAGAATAAAATAAATACATTTTGTTTAGAAGTAGATTGATTAATGGGCCGTACCAGAATATCATCTTGGAGGGTTTGGATTTTTGGTGCCTTTTTGATGCCCATTCAAGCCAATCTTTTGCAGTTTTATTTGTATTAAACAATTTATCTATTGGAGCTAAAAGGATCTGGGATTCTAAGTTATAGCTTAGGATCATTTCCGCGAGGCCCTGGGGATTTGTACTGCAACATCCAAATTAAGTAGATGTCCCTTTGCACTCTCCTAGTATTTTAGTCCATTCAGGAATAAACAGATCGACCAAACTCAAATCCAGAAAAAGCCATTACAATAGCTCTTTGTGGGCTATTTGTCCTTGCCATTTTTTGAAAAATCTCAAGAGAAGCCAACACGAAATGATTTGAAACCGGAATTCAATTCTCTTGTTCATCAATAAAGTTTAAATTGTATGATAGATGGTCAAGGCAGAAAAGACAAGAATCTTATCGGGTCATTTCGCTCCAGTCCCTTCCTCATTTCCCCATCAACTCTTCTGGTTTTATTAGATCAGTAAATAAAGCCCAACTTACAGCTTTACATAAGGAGAAGGTCGAGGCTCGTGAAATGAATCCTAATTCATTTCATTTAATGGCTGTCAATGGCCCTGCCCATAAAATGGATATATGCCGTCTGAGAAAGCGGCTCGCTTGGGACGTCGTGACGAGGGAGGCAGGACGTGGACTGCTTCGCCTGTCACCCGTGGCCGGCTGGCTGGGAGCCCTCCTCCGGAGTAGAGCGCCTGCTTCGGGGATCAGGGCATGCCGTGGCGAGTGGCCAGCGCTAAGAGGCGATTGCTCGGTTCGCCTTCGAGAACACACCCCCACCCCCCCCCCCAAAGTCAGCTTCCACCTTTTCTCAGGCCTGCTGCTGGCCTCCTCCTCCGTGCTGGGAGATGATAAAACCCGTAGCCCGTATACTAATGCCTTCTTTAAATTGTTCTTGGCTTCGGGGTTCTGTTAAGTGCTTTCCCATAAGCCTGATTTAATTCTATTAATGGCATAAAACTTGTTCCTGGCCCATATAGCAGCACTCATTTTCACCCAGGGCACCGAAGGGACGGCCCAGCCATCTTCTGGGTATGTCCCGTAGTCCTTTTCTCCTCGTGGATGCTAATGGGGTCCCAGAATGGGAGTGTTGGAGGTGCTGGCCCTGCCGGGTGGTAGGGGAGGAATCGGGTGCGTCTCCAGGTCATCAGGCAGCAAGGAACGATTACGATTCCACGATGCCCACCAGGCTCGGTGCTGGGGACACAGAGAAGGGCCCTGCTCCTCAGCGAGCCCTTCATAACGCGCCATGCCGCCAGCTCACAGGAAGACTCTTTGTCCGCCTGCCACAGGTACCCTGTGTCTGGCAGGTCTTGGGGATCCGGCTACTGCTAGGACAGTGTCTGTGGGGCGAAGGCCATCCCTTGTCTGCCCGTCCCCAGAGACCTTGCTTTGGTTTGCTTTTTGTGGGCAATTCCTTACTGAGCAAGGGGCATCTTTTAGTGCTTGTGGCACTTAGAGTTCTTGAAGATGTGCCAGTCATTTACATAGATGTATGTATCAGTGACATATACACACATACACATATATGGAGAGACAGACATACAAACACATATATGTGCGTGTATGAAAATCTGGTCTCTTGCATGAACTGATGCTGAGTGAAACGAGCAGAACCAGGAGATCATCATACACAGCAACAACAGTATTACATGATGATCAATTCTGATGGACATGGCTCTCTACAACAAAGAATTGTCTCAAACCAGTTCCAGTTGTTCACTGAAGAAAACCATATACACCCAGAGAGAGGGAAATGAAATATGGACCACAACGTAACATTTTCATGATCTCTATTGACATTTGCTTGCATTGTGTTGCCTTTCTCTTGATTCTTTTTTTTCTTGTAGATAGGATTTTTCTTGCATAACTTCTCAAGCATTTCAACATTATTAACATGTAGTGGACTTCCTGCCATCTAGGGGAGGGGAGGGGACTGGGGGTAAAATTTGTAATGGAAAGCTTTGTAAAGATCAATGTTGGGAAACTACCCATATACATGTCATACAAATAAAAAGCTTTAAATAAAAAAAAATTAAAAAAAAAAAAAGAAAATCTGGTCTCAGGGGGAAAACTGGGGACTGGAAGTAACTTCATTTTTAGAGAAAGCTCTGGGAAAGTGAATCCAGTTGGCCAGAACATCCTGGCAATGATAGAGTCGATTCATTTCTCCTTTGGCCCTGCTAGCTTCCTTCTAGCCTGTGACCTTTCATCCCTCTGGGCATCAGGGGCCTAAGGGGACATCAGTCTCTTAAGTGCAAAGAAGCCATTCTCTGGTCTTTTGGTCAGAGGCTGTGGTCCCCTCTGGGTTGGATCGGTACGCTCCCCAAAGGTAATGCTAAGCAGTTTGAGATGGAGGAGGCGCTTTATTAGGAGGCTGCCATACCCCTGAATAGTGGAGAGAGCTCTTGTTTAATTCATGGGAAAGTCATTAATTAGTGAAAAAGCCTATTCAGTCCAGGAGATGGAGCCGGGACCTGGAAATCCAGTATCAAGTCAGCTGAGTTTTGCCTTTGACTTGGCCGTGTAGCATCAAGCCATGTAACCTTTTTCTCCCCCCTTTATTCTTTCTGCCATGAAATTAAGCTTCATATTATTAGGACTGCGGTGCATTGACTTGGGCTCTGAAGAGAAAAGTTGCAAAGGCATGTCCTAGCTGTGTACTGTGAGAAAACCACTTGGAAAGAAAGGCTCCCACCAGAGTGTGGTGTATTGTGGGAAACTGACTTTTTATTGTTATCTTTGAAGAACTGGGGGCCACAGCAGAAAGGAGCCTCCCTTCTTGTTCCTTAATTGCTCTTATCATCCATAAGACCATTTTACCTATCCAGATACCGTGTCCTATAAATCCACTGTAAGAAATAAATCTTTCAAAAGAAAATGCTGTGCCTTTAGGAGACATCAGAGCGATGACTTCTCTGAAGTAAGTGCTGAAATCATTTCAGAGAAGCAGACTTAGCCCTCGAAGCCATGGAAGTGGGTCCCTGGAAAGCGCTGAGCAAGGGCTCGAGTGCCTGCCCTTGTAAGGCTTCCGCTTGTGTTGGGCAGAAAGGAGCGAGGCGCAAGGTTTAAATGCATCAAAAAGAGCGGTTTGAACCCCAGGCCAGGGGACAGTCTAGCAGCTGGGCCTGGAATCAGGAAGACTCATTTGTGTGAGTTCAAATACAGCCTTAGACAGTTATCAGCTACGTGACCCTGGGCAAGTCATTCCACCCATTCTCATCTGTCATATGAGCTGGAGAAGGAAATGACCAATCCCTCCGGAATCTTTGCCTGGAAAACACCAAATGTGACTGGAAAATGACAGACAACCACAGGGGAAATTCTGGGATAAAGACTTAAAATGTCTGCAGATCAGTCGGTAATGGGCTCGAGTTACAAAAGTGGGATGGGGCAGTAAAGCCCTGAGTATGATCATGTATTCGCACTCGGTAGTCCGTCCGGCTCCCCTGTTCCTTTAAGGAAAATTGAAGTTGCTGTTATATCCCCTGTTTGAGTCCTTTTGCTGTAGAGCTTTAGAACTTAGGATCTGAGTGAATCGCCCCCATCATGACTCCGATTTAACTGTCATCGCTAATGGCCGCTAACGCTTATTTGTGTCGTGGGGTTTGCAAAGCACTTGACAGTTTTGGTCTCTGACCGTTTGAGCATCCTCAGAAATGGGGCTTTGATCATACCCATCTCACGGATGAGAAAACCAAGGCAGACAGAGGTCGGGTGGCTTCCGGGCCAGGCTGGAGTCTCCGGGCCGTCGCCCCTGGGCACACAGCACGAGGAGTCAGAGGCGGCTCTGGGCCAGGCCTTTTACCCTGACCCAGGCTGGGGACGCGGGAGGGGGCTTCTGGAAAGGAGATGCCCAGCGGAGTTGGGGCAGGTGCGGGTCGGAGGTCCTGCTCTGAGATCCGTGCTATTGGCTCCCCGTAAAGCCCGCAGGCGAGCTTTCCTTCCCATTCAGACTATCGAGGAAATGACCTCTGAGGGCTGGCGTGGTGGCTGTGTTTTTATTGGAAAGGGAACTTGGACTCTCCAGTGTTGCCTTAACCCCAGAGATGACCTGGTTTTCTTTCCCTTTGCTTTTCTGTTTGGGTGAAGCTATTGATCCCTCCCGGGGGTTAATGCAAGATTCGACAGCGCTTCCCTTTGGTGCGGGCCCTGTGGCAAGTGGTGCAACAACCAGCCCCGAGGGGTCGCCTTGGAGAGGGCAGGGCCGTCCATCCAGGCAGGGAGAGGCCGGCGGGCAGCCTCGGGGCCCCTCACCCTCGTCCAGGTCACTCGGTGCATCCGGGGCTTTCAGCCAGCAAACTTGCCTGTGGCCCAGGCCCGGAGCGCCCGGGTGCTGCAGGAGATGGAGCCCGAGTGGAGGCCGGGCAGCAGGTTCTGAAGGAGGACGCTGCCCTACTGTGCTTCTGTAGGGCTCGGCTGGGGAGCTGGAAGGGATCCCTGCAGCCCCTTTTCAGAGGGCACAGGATCCCAAGCTGCCTGCCCGGGATTGGGGGGGGGGTCATGTGGGCCCGACTCTCTGTGACCGATGGCAGCTCACTGGGCAGGTGAGGGGCCTGAGGCAGACAGACCCGTCTGCCAGGGTGACTGGCAGAGTGCCCAGGAGTCCCCGGGAGCGAGGGTCCAAGCCCGGGAAGGCGAGCTCAGGCCGTCCCTCGGCGGTTGTTCCGTCCTCATTTCTCCCAGGCCGGCTTCTTTTTCATGGTTTTCTGTTCAGTCCGTCCCCAAGCCTTTATCAGGCACTCCGGCCGACTGCTGGGAGATGCTGAGAGGGCACCCCCTCCCTCCATCCCCCCTTCTCCCCCTAATTCTCCCAACTGAGGAGAACGCCGGATGAAAAGCAAGCTGGGAGACTTCTTAGGGCTGCCCAAGAGTGACGTCGCCAGGAAGGATGCGGACGGGCAGGCAGACGGACAGACAGACAGGGGTGCATTCACAGGTGCCCACATGCACCTGTCCCTCATCCTGCCCCCACCCCTCCCAGAGGGCCCAGGGAAAGGCCTCTGGTCATACCCTCCACAGGCTCCTTCTCCAGCCTCTCCCCCTCTCCAGACGGGCTCACAGCAAGCCCTGGTACACAGCTTGGGTGGTCCTGGGCTCTTCCTGCCAAGTCCGCTCCTTCTCAGAGCCAGAGGAAGTCAGCATTAGTGCTGGAGGTGGAGGGGAGAGGGCTGGTCCCAGATGGGGGTGTGTGTGTGTGTGTGTATCATATGGTGTGGGGGGTGAGAGAGAGACAGAGATAAAGGAAAAAAGAAGGGAGGGAGGGAGAGAGGGGGGAGGAAAGAAAGAAAGAAAAAAAGGAAGGAAGGAAGAAAGAAAAGAAAAGAAAGAGGGAGAGAGAAAGAAAGGGGGGGGGAGACATTTCTCTGGCCTCTGCCAGCACACACACACACACACACACACACACACACACACTCACACTCACACACACACTCAGTTGGAACGACTGTGCCCCCCCCCTTCTGTTCTGGGAGCAGTTGAAGGCCGGTGAGAAGCCATGAGAAAAGATGCTCTGTCTGACAGGCCCGACGCCATCTCGGGCCCTTCCCATGTGATGTGGTGGCCACTCTCTAGGGCTGGCCGCCTCCAGGGCCCCCGTGGCTGAGGGGACTTGGGGTCCCAGGATTCCAGGCCCTGCTTTACCCCTCAGAGGCTGGCGGAGGGTCAGGGGATGAAGTCAGGCGAGCTCCAGAAATGCCACCGACGGGTCACGTGCTTTTCTGGAGAGAGAGAAGACAAGTGTCTGTTGTTCAAGCTCACTAATGTTTGGCAAAGAAATATAGCTGTAATTATACCCCCCGCTTCTCTCCCTCCCCCCTCCCCCTCCCCCTCCCCCCACGACTTTATATAAAAGCAGCTCACGTTGGAGCTGAAATAAATGTCATGAATGAATAATAATTTCTTTCATTTACACAGTAATTAAACCTGTTGAATGCTGACTTAATGCTTTGCTGCCCTCTGTTTAATCTGACTGGTAGATCTGGCCTTTGTGACTTCAGGAAGAGGGGAAAGGGAATGAAATACCCAGGGGGACCCTGAAGGAGGGACTTTTCTGGGGGGGGAGGGTGTGCCCACTTCTTTCTTGCCTTTTCTGCTTCTCATCATCCCCTCCTCTCAGGTGGGAGAAGACCCAGGCGGTGTCTGCCTTCCCCTGGCAGCAGGGGCCGAGGTCAGCCTGGTGCCCCCACGCTGGTGTGGCCCTCTAGGGGCCAGAGAGCAGGCGGGCCCGGTGCTGCCCCAATGGTTCTCCTTGCCCAGTCTGCACAGCGCCCCTTCTCAAGGACGTGCCCTTCACCTTCCTGCCGCCCCCGAGCTCCCTTGGGAGTTTTGTGATTTCTGTCATGTTGGGGGGGGCAACCTCGCCCTCTCCGCTCTTACCCCCTTTCTGCTTCCAGCTTCGTTGTTCACACCCCTCGGGCCCAGCTTTTTGTGGCCCTGTTTGGGGTTTTCCTGGCAAAGACCCTGTGATGGTGGCCACTTGCATCTCCAGGGCGTTTTTACAAAGGGAGGTAAACAGTGAATGACTCAGGCAGGGTCCCACAGCTGCTGTGTCAGGCTGGATTGGGACTGGTGGAGAAGACTGCAGGCCTGGCGCTGTATGCACGGTGCCCGCTAGCTGCCCCACTTTTGATTTACGTTAGCATAAAAATGGGAGAGAGAGAGAGAGACAGACAGACAGACACTGACTATAAGATTCTTGAAGGGACTTTGTGATAACGGGCACTTCCTGAGCCTTTGACTTTCTGGGTGATCAGAGGATGGTAAGGTCGGGATAATGTCCAAATACATTTGTAGTTACACTGTCCTGGGTTCAAGCCTTGCCTGTCTGCTACGTGCCCCTGAGGAGGTCAGTGGGTAATCTCTAGTGTGTGTCCCCTCATCTGTACAATGAGGGGTGATTTTGAGGGTCTCTGGGGTCTTCTTGACCTCTGGTTCTGTGACTGACAGTTGAGAAGCTGCCACTGGGACGGGGCAGGGGTGGATCTCAGTGTGAAACCCTGCTCGGCCCCTGGTCACCCAAATGACCGTGGGTGCGTCATGCTCTGTGAAGGAAGGGTTTGCTTGGGCTAGTCTATGGCCTCGTCCGCTTTGGCCAGTCATCTTTTAGCCCGTGGATTTCTTTATGAGTTTTCATTTCTCATCATCTCCGGCTGCCCCTTGGCAGGAAAGCAGGCTTGTGGTAGTAGTGCCTGGGGCGGGGCTTGAAGGGTGTAGGGTGGCGCGGACGGACGACTGAAGCAGGGAGTAGAAAAGGCCGCTGTGACGAGCCCTGGAAGAAGCAAGGCCAGAGTAACGAGCTCTCCACCTGGGGAGGGAATCCCTATGACTGCATACGGCTTTTCTACGGACTTCTGCACTGGGCTTGGTCAGTGTTACCAGTGGGGCTTTTGGCACACCATTTCTCTGTAGAAACTGAGCATTTAGGCTTTTTTCATTGCCCATTTTTCTAAATAAAGTGATAATTTTATGAGTATTGCTAGTGGTGGATATGGATAGAAGTTCCCACAGGATCTCCCCAGGGACAGGACGGCTCGGGGGGGGGTCTCTTCTTTCTCAGAAAAGCTTTAGGGACATTGGGGCAGAGTGGACTTTGCCGCAAGAGAAATGCCGAGGGTCAGAGGTGGCATGGACTCCATCCTGGGTCCTCCTGCTGTTACTGTATGCTAGGGGACGGCCATATTTCTCAGAGAAATTAAAGCCGGGGTCACATGGAGAGCTGGAGCCCAAGTGTTCCTGACTTCAGTCCCAACACTTATTGTGCCATACTTCCCAATAGCTTCGATTAGATTTGAGTCTGTGGATGAAGAGTGACCTGGGAACCCAGGTGATAGCTTTCTGCAACCTCAACCTGGGGGAAGGGAGTGGGCAATGGTGGCAATGGTTGGGCCAATGGTGGAAGATCCCAAGAAAATCGAACAAAAACAAAAACCAAAAAAAACCTAAGAATCTTCATTTGCCTTGGGACGTTGTAGCAGATTTATGTTTCCAATTATGTCTGCTGGTGAGAAAATCAAAACGGGAATGAAAAATTGGCCACAGGTGATCCACCAAGTGGATAAATCACATATGAATGAAGGAGAATTGACTGTAAATCAAAGAGGGAGCCTTCACTTGGGCTGAGGTGGTTGGAGATTTTTTTTGCAGGCAGCCCAAGTCAAGTTACTCAAAACTGGCAGCGGATGGTAAAGATAGATGCTTTTCTCCCTCCTGCCCTTCCCCTCCATAGGCGCTTATCCTCTACTCATCCTGCTTCCCATTCTCTTTCTCTGCCTTTCCCATCTTCCTTCTCCCTCCATTGTCTTCTCTCGCTCTTGCCCTCGCTCTCCTGCTTCTCTCCCTCTCTTCTTTCTCATATTTTAGTTAGCAGGGGGAGTAGAACAGGAGGTGAAGCTGGTGCTCTTGTCAGATCTGTTGGATTTTATATAGATTAAAAAATAGACCATCTCCAGTCCAGGCCCATTAAAAGCTGACTGGCAGCCCTGACCCTACTCACCCTGTAGTGGGGGCCGGATTTGAGTCCCTACCTGGTGTTCTTCCCACTGTCCCACCTCACTTGCATCCAGGGAACTTCAGGTTCCCATTTGACAGATGGAGAGAACGTAGGTCTTTTTGACTCCTGAACCTCTGTCCTCCCCCAATTACCAGTTCCAGACCCATCCCCATTTCTCCTGCCATGCTGTTCCCTTCTTATCAGATGGCAAGCTTCTCGAGAGGGTCCACGTCTTAGCTTTCTTGGCATCCTCAGCAGTCAGTCAGTCAGTGTGTGTTAAAGCAGCTCCTGCTGTGTGCCAGGTTCTGCACCAAGCAGCAGACACACAAACACAGGGGATGCTTCCTGCTCCGGAGGAGCTTCGCTTCTGTGGCGCTGGACGCAGGGCAACCTCTCAGTAGTTTTTGTGGAACCAAGGGGCTTTTTGCTGCTTGCCCAACTACACAGGCTTGGGAGAGATCACTTAGGCCGTGGCCTCATTGTCTGAAAGGATATTTCAGTTCTCTGTGTTCTTTCCCTGCCTTTATTTGACCAGAGAGATGTGGGCTTCCATCAGTCACCCAGAAAAATTAAACAGAGACATTTAGAGGCGAACATAATAAGAGCAGATGATTTTTTAAAATAAAACCACCCCATCTGCCCCGTCGGAAACCTTCTTCTCTCTAGCATGGTTTCTACCCAGATGAACAGATGGCACCAGCTCTTGGCCAGGAACTCTCATTATCTGATCACGAGAGGTTGTTCTTTTGCTCGCCTGTTTTGGGGGGCGGGGGGAGGCATGTTGGGGATGGCTGACCGCATGCCTGCTGGCCACGGCACCCACTTGAGGGAACTAGACAGAAACCTGGCTTTCGGTGGAGCCTTCTGTGTTGCATTAGGGGAGCTTGGCTCGCCGGCAGACAGCTTGGTTTGAGCCTGGACTTTGAGCTGCTGGTAGTGCTTGTTCAGTGCAGGCCGTGGATCCAGCAGCCACCAAATCCTTTCGAGCACGTGGTGGGCTATTGTCGGGCTCACGCCAGAGCAGAAAGGGTCCTACATCCTGAGCTGGAAGAGACCTCTGGTTCTCCTCCTCCTCCACGGAAGCCCTTTCCAACTCAAGATGGACATAGAACCCCAGAATAAATGTGCTTTAAAAGGAGAGGGTCAGACCAGATCAGGGTCCTTAACCTGGGGTCCTTGTACTTATATTTTAAAAATGTATATTTCAAATTATTTCTTCTGTATAATTGGCCTGTTATCTTTGGTTTAATGCATTTAAACACATCCTTCTCAGAAAAGGCCCTTAAAATCAGTTCCCATTCTGCCAGAGAGGCCCGCAAAGCAGATAATAACAACAACCATTTACCTTTATTTTGTTTAGCTTTAAGGTTCCCAACGTACTTTGTGATCTTTGCACCGACCCAGTGAGATGGGCTCTGTTTTATAGCCTGGACCATCCCTAAATGTCTTTCAAGTTCTAAAGGTTCATGGTGCCGTCCTGTGAATCTGAGCAACTTAGACACGGTGGTGGACGAGCTCTAATATTTCATGACTTGGATCTTTACCAGTCTTTTAACAAACATTTATAAAGTAACTGTCAACGTGCACATCATCCACAGGTCCAGGGTGACTGGGAGGTGGTCAGTGCCGTTTGTCAAAACTTGGAAGGACTTAGACTCATCTACTCTGACCGGAATGAGATTAAGCCGGTATACATGGGTCATAAGCTAGAGATCATCCAGGCTTATTTCCCCATTTTGCAGATGAGCAGATGAGAGCAGAAAAAGTGATTTGTTCGGATTCACCTGATCTACTTCAGAGCAGGGCCTGGCATTAGGTCCAGAGAAATCCGTGTAATCTGTGTTCTCAGTGGAGACTCAGATATGGGCCCATTTCCCCTTCCCTGCCGTCTTTTTAGAGAGGTCCCCAAGGAGGAGTGTGATGGCTCTAATCTGCGCTCGTCCTGATTTTGATGCACTTTGCTGGGCCGGTCTCTGAGCTCAGCACAGCTGCTTTTACAGGCAGGCTGGCCGGGCCCTGGGGGGCTTTTCCATACCCCAGAAATGGGGCCCTGCTGACAACCGGCCTCTCCATCGCAGCTTTCCCTCACGTCCTGTACGCGGAACTTTTCATTTCCCTGTTTCCCACAGCTCACCGAGGCTGGCTTAGCTGGCCCGGCAGTTTACGGAAGTCATCAGTCTTTCTCAGGATGGATAAGGTTGGCTTACTGTGAAAATGCATTTTTGTTAATCTGCTCCTTCTCCAAGGGAGTGTAAGAGATTGAGCCGGGGCTGTTGGACCGGTCCATCACTTGTAGGAAGCGCTGGAGAATAACTGGGAAATAGTGGGGCGGCCGTGGTGGTCTCATGGGCAGTGACCAAGGACAGGCAGGCAGCCTTCTGGGCTAAGGGCTGCTGGGCTGCCCCGCGCCACCCTCCAGTTTTCTAGGAACTGCTCTGATGGCGGCGGTGAGTCACTTACTTCTCCCGTTCCCTGGACAGTCATTAGACCCGGGAGGAGCATCCTCATGAGAGATAGAGGCCGGCCTCTGGGTCAGGAAGCCATTGTGGCCGTAGGACCGGACAGGCTTCTCTAAGTCCGGGAAGAGATGCCCAGTAGCGTTTCCTCATTGTGTAAGAGTTAGTCTCACACCCCTGGCCAACACTTAATGTAATGTGTGACTCAGTTTGCTCTCCTGTGAAATGGGAGTAATCACAGCAGTGGAGGTATTTACATTTTATGGTTGAAATTCGGATACCAGTGAGTTGTTCCCTTCTTTTCCAAAGCCCTAAAACATAGACTGAGTCTGTGAGCTGACGGGTGCAATCAGTTCTTTCCCTGTGTCTCATCATCCCAGCTGGGAACAAGCATCCACCAGGGGTGGTGGATCACCATAAGTACTCCTAAGTGTGTACACCTTGCATTAACTCTCCGCCCGGTGCCTGCTGCAGGTGCAGTAAGTGTTGGAAAAATCCCTTCGCGTTCATTTGAGAAAGGGTGGGGGGCTGACTCTCTACCCTGAGGTTCTTGACAACCTAGAGGAACACCTTCTAAGTGATGTGATCAGTCTTTATTGGGTCTAAAGAAAAAAGCCCCCCCCCCACAAAAAAAAGAAAAGAAAAAGGGGCAGCTAGATGCTGCAGTGGCTAGAGCTCCGGCTCTGAAGTCAGGAGGACCTGAGTTCAAATCTGGTCTCAGACACTTAACATTCCCTAGCTGTGTGACCCTGGGCAAGTCACTTAACTCCCATTGTCTCAGCAAAAAAAAAAAAAAAAAAAAAAAAAAGTGTGGATCCCTCCAGCTTGGTGATTGTTGCTGGACAGACAGCTTCTGAATACTTGGAATTTCAGCCAACACTTGCTTTTCTACTTAGTTCTTTAGCATACAACATAACCCGTGGCAAATAGGCTCATAGCTGCTTTTTTAATCCAGGATTATGGCCATTGCTGCAGAGGAAACAGGAATACCAGAGCAGTCTCTGAGCTGGAACTCTCCCTCTTCTGCACATTGGTTGTAGAGTGATCCCTTGGATTCATAGTGAATGCCCAGAGAATTCTACGGTCTCCTGGAGTAACTTCTGAGTCGCCCAAGAGTGCTGAGCTGGCCTTCCGAATAGTCCTAGAATAAAGTTTTCTGTTGTACGTACAGGTGGTCCAAAGTTGGTTTTATGTGTATGATGTATGAGATAACTTTCTTAATAGAAATATTTGATTAACCCAGTGCCCCAGTCCCCCTTTCTCTCTCCAACATCCCTTCTTCTTCTTCTTTTTTAAATTGTGGGATAACACAGAGCTTTTATTTACTTTGGATTGCTAACATTGGGCTAGACGCCTCAGAATATATGTAAACTTTATACTTCACTTGCTTTTATGGATCCTATTTATTTATTTCAGAAAATCATGGAATTTTAGGTTGGAAGGAACCAGCCCAATCATACCTGAAAAATACTCCTTCTTAGAAAATTACCAATGGTTTGTCTTCCTGCTTTTGACTAATATTATCTCGAGAGGAGGGGAAATCTAATTAACTGCAAAGTTGTCCCATTTATTCCACCTTGAACAGGCCTAATTGTTAAGAAGATTTTCTTTATTCTGAACCTTTCTTATAAACTTTTAGCCATCAGTCATAATCTTCCCCAACCAAGGCTAATCCTTACTCTTCCATCTCATAAGCCTTTAAATATTTGAAAAGTTATGAAATGATAAAAAAAATTTTTTTGCATGTAATTAGAAAAAATGTGTGTGTATTTTTTTTTTTTTCGCTGAGGCAATTGGGGTTAAGTGACTTGCCCAGGGTCACACAGCTAGGAAGTGTTAAGTGTCTGAGGCTAGATTTGAACTCAGGTCCTCCTGACTTCAGGGCCGGTGCTCTATCTACTACACCAGTTAGCTGCCCCAGAATTCAAAATTTAAAAAAAAAAAAAGAATTTTAAATATTTTTGATGTAATTGGAAAAATTTTTTTTTGAAAAAAGAAAAGCATTTGACCCCAGAAATAAGAATAGTTCAAAATTTATAATTAAAATTTGTGTAGTGTTTTTAAAATTTATAAAGCGATTACTTACATTATTTAACTTAATCCACAAAAACGACAGTGTACCATAGCTCTTATTATTTTTTTCAGTTTCCACATTAGGAAATTAGTTGGTTTAATGACTAGCCTGGGTCTACACAGCTAAGAAAGTAGATTTGAATTTAGGTGTCCCCGCCTGAGGCCAACCTTATATCCATCATTCCCCCTCGCAGCTTGAAAAGAGCAGTTCTGAATCGGAGAATCTGGATTCAGAACCACCTCTAATATTTCGTGTGTGCCCATGGCCCTTGCAGTGCATCTTCTGGGACCTCAGTTTCCAGAAGGCTGCATTATTCCCTTTGACCTCTCAGTCAGTGTCTCATATAAGCCCTTTGTCCTGTGATAGCCCCAGTGACTTAAGGCAAAGTCCTCCTCCATCTTCTTGCCCTTCAGATGGACGGACATAGTCAGGTTGTTTCCAGCAGCCTTGCCACCCTAAGGATCCCTGGGCACAACCTCGTTCTTTAAATGTGCTGTCTCCTATGAAACAGGAGCTCCTTGAAGGAAGGGGCCATCTTGCTTTTCTACTTATGTCCTTGATGTGTAACACGGCCCATGGCAGAGAGGGTCACAAGTGCCATTCATTCATTCGTTCATTCATTCATTCATTTATCTGTTTGCTATTCCTTCCATCACACTTTGGTTCTGAACACAATAACTCCACTTATTTATACTATCAATTTTAGGAGAATCTAAGACATGCAAAGTGATTTGTAACCATGAAAATATTATGTAAATGCAAGACATTCAATGCTAAAAATGCCAGGAGTGATCTAAGATTTGTGGGAGTTAGTGTTGGGGAGGGGTGATGTAACCAACAAGCCATTTCTTGGGACCCGGTGACATAATCTGCTTCTCGGAGCATCCTTTCCCATGGTCATCCATGGACAGGCCTGGTGGTGTGTTCTTCCTTTCCAGCTGTTTCATAATCAGTCTGTACAAAAGCTAATATGAGCTATATTTCAAGAAATTCCCAACCGGGCTGTATGGAAAGTTTCAAAGAGACTGGCTTCAAATGCAGGTCTGTCTGTCTGTCTCTTTCTCTTTCCATGGCTATGATTAAAATTCATTCAGCATCCCCTTCAGAGAAAGGAGGGAAAATCCTCCATGTGATGGCTTTGTATTTCCCTCTGCAAGGCAAAAAAAAAAAAAAAAAAGGCGGCTGAAGAAAGGCAAGCTTTCAGATGTCGTATGAACAAAGATATGGAAATGGGAGCCGAACGCAGCATCTGGAGGATTTCAAACAGGGGAGCGCAGGCTGTGTGCGTCCTTAGCCGTTAGAAGGCTGAAAAGCTGTTTCTTGTCATTCTCCATCTTGTCACTTCTAGGGCCGACATCTTGCCGTTTCTTTCACCAGCTGTTGTTTTATTCCCCCCTCTGCAGACAGATGGTGTAAGCTCTTTGATAATTTTTTTCTCCATGTTCTGGGGAAATTTGCGCATGTAGTACCTTTATGTAATGATCATATAGGCCTGTCGCTCACTTTATCCTGTTAGCTGAGCCAGGGAGGGAATGGAGGGCACCCGAGATGGGGAGGATTCAGGATTCCCCTGCGCCCTGGCCTGGACCAGAGCATCATGACCATGATCTTGTCTGTAGCCATGCTTTCCTGACAGGCTTGGTGTGTAATAGAGTGCTGCTGGGTGGGTTGGGGTAAGGCAGAAAATGGTTTTCATTTAGCATTTTTCTTGGGAGGAAATTGAAGATTAATAATTTGGTAATAATTTGCATTTATTTCCAATTTGTGCTTTATAGTCATAGATAGTCAAGTCAACAAATCTTCAGAAGTTATTAGTCATCTTTTCTGGGCCAGGTAGTGATACAAATTAAAAAGCTAAAAATCCTTCTTGCCTTTAAAAAGCATTGAGGATATAAATATAGTAAACCCTTAACATTTCAGTGGAGGAAGTCGGTAAATCAAGGGGCTCCAGAAAGAAAGGTGGGGGATCATAAAGGCAAAGGCACATTGTGAATATTGCTGGGATGTGGTCCAAAGTCCAAGGTCTGGTCTAGAGGAGGCAGAAGTTGATATTATCAGAGCCCAGCATCCCATAGCCAAAGGAGACATAGGATCAGAGGTTTAGAATTGGAAGGGACCTAAAGAACCACCTGAGCCATGACTCCACTTTATCATTAAAGAGAGTTCCAGACAGGTTCCGCCATGTTGTGTTACCTATTCTCCAACTTCACTTCCCACCTGAATGGGAAAGTTTCACTGCTACAACCCTGGGCTCTGCATAGTAAGAACTTCCATTTCTTGGATATCTCCATCCTTCTCTAAGGATAGTCTTGAGCTTGCTTCTACCATTTTGATTAAGGACAGTCCAATTACTTGCTCTTCAGTACCATTCTCTCTCTAAAACATTCCCCATCTGGACGCCAGTCCAATATTATCATCTTATCCTATTCAAGAGCTTCCTAACTATTATTGTATCATGGTCTTTGTGTGCAGTCTGATGAAGCTTATGAACCTTTTCAGAAGTATGTTTTTAAATGCATAATATAAGCCATGTATGATTACAAGTAAAGTATTTCAATTGTATTGGAATACTTATTCATTCGGTTATCATCTCATATCAACTATCTGCCCATCCATGATGCGATAGATACATCTGTCTGTCTGTCTTTAAGTCAAAGGCCTGAAGTTGAAAATCTTTACATTATTAGAATGTAAAAAAAAACTTGCTTTAGTGAAAGAATTATATATTTGTAGCATACATTTGTATGCTCCGAGTTCAGGAGGATATCTGGTGCTATTAGTGTTTAATAAATGTGTATTCATTCATTCATTCATTCATTCAGTGACTTGCCCCTTGTCACAGAATATAAAGGACAGGAATGAGTGTGGGCCTAAAAATCTGGTGATCTCATCGCAAGATCCTTGTTCTTCAGTGGTGTAGCTATCACTCACAGACTTTCTTAATATTTAGCTCAGACTTGGCTCTCTTGAAAATGACATTTTTTCCCTTTTTTCCCCTCCATACCTGGAGTTTTATCATTCAAGATTATCATGGTCCACATGTTCATTTGTTTATTTATTATTATTTAAAAATATACATTATAACTTGATCACAGGAATCCTTAGTCATTTGGGAGACTCTGAGAAAACATGATGTGTGAAAAATCTAAACTCAAATCCTGCTTCAGCCTCTGTTTATTTCTAAAATGCAGGGTTTAGATTACATTCTAGTTCCAAATCTATGAGAATTATCAACTTGATAAGATTATAGTAAATAGTCCTTTGTTGGAAAGCTACCCCCCTCTTCACCTGAAGGACTTAACTTGAAGGATTAGGAAGATTAAATGATAAATTGTTTTCTTCTTCCTAATTCCTAAATTGTAACAAGTCACTATGGTTGTTAGTCCAAGTAATCCCCCAAAGTTATTTCTATTTTGCTGGGAATTGAATATAAACACAATCTTTTCAGTGGTCTTAAATGATTTTTTAAAAAATTGTTAAAACAAAGAGAGTTTATTTTGCAGTATTCTGGAAGCCAAGAAGAAGGATAATAAATCTGTCCACAAGTTGTTTTGTTTTGTTTTTTTCCTCTTAAATAAATTAAGTGCTTACTTTGAATTGGAAATGACACTAGGCTCCCAGGAAACAAAATGACTCTGTGAAGCAATTCCTGTCCTCAGGGAGCTTACATTTTACTGGAAAGAAGTAGATGGGAAAGTAAGAGAAAATGGAACTATTTAACTATATTTTCCTTTTTCTTTTTTATCTTCTTTTAAACAAAGGAGAAAGATTTTTTAGAGTGGGAAGAGAATAATAAAAATGAAGTAAAGAAAATAGAGTATTGAGCTCCCCTCCCTAAATTCATTACTAAGCCCTTATGGGTTCTATATAAGGGATTGAAAGACAGAATTGATTGCTGAGTGATTGTCAGTGATTTGTGAAATGGTTTCTATAATGTCACGGGGTGCTGCTGACCTATAGATGGGTAAAGGTGCTGATTTTCCAAAAAAGGAGAGAAAAATAGATACTTTGAACTATGGACAGTGATCTTCATGCTGATTTAAAACACAGAAACCTCTAAAATAATTTGCTAAGCAAGCATTTAGAAAAGGGAGTTATTAGAAAGAGCTAATATGAATTTATTAAGAAAAAATTATGCCAGACCAACCTTCTTCCCCTCTTTTATTTATTTATTTATTTATTTTTTACAGCAACATCAACTAGCCCACTTTGCCAGTTTTTCAAAGCAGGACCATATGCATAATGTAATCTAGATTTCAATATGCCATTACAGTTAAGTAGATTGGGAACTGATTGATTGACATGACAGTGTTGATGAATGGATAGATTTTTGACCTGAAGGGACCTCTCAGTGGCCTTGCTTTGGGATCTACTTTATTCAACATTTTGATGACTTGAATAGAGATGGCCACGACCTACTTATCACATTTGTAGATGACATGAAGCTGGAAGGAAAAATTATTAAATTGGAGGACAGAGTTGGAGACTTGACAGGTTAGAAAATGGGTCATTTCTAATAAAATGAAGAATAAGGATAAAATTATTCACTGGGGTTCCAAAAATCAAACACACAAAGCTCATAGTCAGTGTGCTTTGTCAATAAAGCTTATGGGATCTTACTGTGTGTTGCCAGTCATATGTTACCTAGGATGAGGGTAGTACAGTTCCCAGGCATATTGCCTGGTCATTTCAAGTGTTTAGTTTTGCAAGAAGGATCACAGAAAGAATGTTAAATTTGGAATTGAGACAGGGCCAAAATTTTGAGCATACTGCCTGCTATCTGTGTGATTTGAGGCAAGTCACTCTGTGTAATACCTGGGGGTTTTTTTGGATATTCAATGAATGGTAGGACTAGATTTATAAAGACATTTTCAGCATTTCAGGTTGGGTTGAAGGAACTCAAGTGTTGGATTGAAGATAAGAACACTTGGTCACCTAGATGGTTCAAGGGATAAAGTGTTGGGCTTAGAGTCAGCCAGACCTGAATTCAGATCCAATCCCAGACATTTACTAACTTTATGACCCCCTGGACATGAATTTAGATGGGGAAAAAAGGACATCTTTATTTTTACCAACTTTTTTTTTCTTATTAAAACTTTTTATTTGCCAAACATATGTATGGGTAATTCTTCAACATTGACCCTTACAAAGCTTTCTGTTACAAATTTTCCCCCCCTACTCCCCACCCCTCCCCTAGATGGCAGGATAGCCACTACATGTTAATTATGTTAAAATACTTGACAAATCGAATATATGTAGACATATTTCCACACTTATTTTGCTGTTCAAGAAAAATTGTGTCTATAAGAAAAAAAAATCTGAGAAAGGAAACACAATGCAAGCAAACCTCAATAGAGAGCATGAAAATGTTATGTTGTGGTCCACATTTCACATCCCTCTCTTTGGATGTATATGGCTTTCTTCACTGAACAATTGGAACTGGTTTGAAGCCATATAGTCTTCTTGTTGCCGTGTATAAATGATCTCCTGGTTCTGCTCATTTCACTCAGCATCAGTTCCTGCAAGTCTCTCCAGGCCTCTCTGAAATCGTCCTGCTGGTCATTTCTTACAGAACAATAATATTCCATAATATTCATATGCCATAATATATTCAGCCATTCTCCATTTTTACCAAGTTTTAACTGAAGATTATCATTTCCTTCACTTAATTAAAAACATGATACTGTTTTTAAAAATGATAATTTGAAATCAATTTAAAATAAAAATAATTTGAAAAATGATTTTGAAATTTGAATAAATAATTTGAAAATTATTTTAGTTTCTTCTGTAGTACTGTGGATTTTATTTTATGCATTTAAAAGTATGATTTTGAGAAGCCCATAGTCTTCACAAAGAGACCCAAAGTCCATTGCACGAAAAAAGTCAAGAGCCTCTGGTATTCCCATTCATTGACTGCTTCCTTTTGGACCGTACACTCTACACTGGCTTGTGTTTGCATTTCATCTCTACTGAGAGGCACAGAAATAGAGTGCTGAATTTGGGGTCTGGAGATACTTGGTTCCTGAAAAAGTCATTTATTTTCTCTCTGCCTCGGTTTTTTCTTTTGTAAAATGGGAAAACTGTAGGAACCCTACTTGTCCTGGACATTATCTGTTTGGAATGATTTAATGTGGGTGAAATGTTTTACAAAGTGGGAGGGAAAAAGCTATAGAAAGATGAGATTACATGTCTGGTGGAATTAAAGATTTTATATAAATAAAGAAATAAAGAAAAATTCCCTTTAGTTCAGGGAATTCTGCAATTGAAAGAAGGCAGATAAGGTGTTTCTCTGTAGGTGGAGGAGCTAGAAGTGGGAGTTCATCCTTTAGACCAGAGCACATTAAAACTGCTTAGCTGTTTTTTGCAATAAAAATGGGATTGTCGGCACTGGTTCAATCCCCTCTTCCTCTTCCCACACACCCTCCCTTTTCCCTGGGGGCAGTGTAGGAGAACTGGAAAGAGCCAAGGGATTGTTATTGGAGAAGCTGGACTTCAATCCTGCCTTTGATTTCACAAAAAGGAATGCAGGTGCCCAGTAATGAAGTGGCTCACTACCTGGGTGACCCTGAGCAATCAATCAATCAACATTTATTAAGTGCCTGCTATGTGCCAGGCTCGGTGCTAAACTGGGGAGTCAATTAGCCACCTCAGGCCTCAGTTTCCTGGTACATAAAAAGGAGGAGTAGGGACTTGAAGGCCTTTGAGCTCCCTGCTGACTGAAAATCAATGAGCCTTTGGCCATTTTTCACAAGCAGCTTCCTGGATCAGTTGGGGATGATGATTCCAGCATCTGTCTTGCTGCCATCTTGTCCCTCCCCTCCCTTCCCTGTTAGAATCTTGCCTTGACCTTCTACTTTTTGCTTCTCTGACCCAGGATTCCCTGAGGCCTATTTTATCTCTTTCCACATATTTCATGCTGCTTTAGTTTGTATGGTGGTGAATGATGCCTCCTTAAGTAAACCTCCTGACAGATTGTCCTGGAATAAATTCCATCATCCTCTGTGTTCACTCTGGCCAAATGTGTTACCTTTAACCCCTCTGCCCACAGTTCTCTCCAATTTGTCTCAGATTCACAGGTAGAGGATTTCATCATCTCTCTCTGCAACTAAAAAGGACAAATGAAATAGACCAAATTCCCATGTCCATTTCTCAAGAGAAATTAGAAAAAGAGAGAGGAGAAGAGAATCTTTTTCTAGCCACTTTATTATATGGTGCTCCTGTGAACCCTTGGACAGCACAGCACAGAGAGAGGGATTGTACTTGACTCAGCTGCATCTTAAAGGAGCAGGCCTTTGGGGCCAAGAAGCCAGAAAAGAGACTGCTTGCAGCCCCATGGTAACCAGTGTGGAGTATCTTTTGGAAGCAAAGGAGCAGATCTTTTGGGCTAAGAAGCCAGAAAAGAGACTGCTTGCAACTCCACGGTAACCAGTGTGGAGTATCTTCTAATCCCATGTGGATGCCTCTAGCTTAGGTGATCTAGAGCATTTTCCAAAGCCTCTTGCACATAGAAGGTAGTTTTAAGAGATCAAAAACCCTGGAATTATATTTTTTGACTTAGAAGGGTCCCCAGAGGTCATCTAGCCCAACACCCTCATTTTATAGATGAAGGAAGGGAGGGGGCAAGAAAGTTAAAGGATTTCACAGAGGTCACTAAGATAAAAGGTTGAAAACGCAGAATTTGAACCTTAGACCCTCTACAACAAATTTTTTCCTTGCCTTTGGAATACTATCTACTTCTGACCCATCTGGGCCTTGTGACCCTGGAAAGTCACTTAACCTCTAAGTTCCCCAGGCATCTCTCTAGGACTCTAAAGTAGCAGAGAAAATGCCAGCTTTCATTGACAGAAGGTATTTCTTTACCTTAACTCTATCAAGGAAATCATAGAAACAGTTTTCAACCCCCTTTTTTAATAATAGCTTTTTATTTTCAAAATACATATAAAGATAGTTTTCAGCATTCATCCCTGCAAAAACCTTGTGCTTCAAATTTTTCACCCTCTCTTCCCCCCAGATAGCAAGTAATCATTATAGGTTTAACAAAAAAATCAGATCAAAAAGGGGAAAACATGAGAAAGAAAAAAAAGCAACCAACCAACCACAAAAAAAGTGAAAATGGTATATTGTGATCTTCTTTCTGCATGAAGATGACTCTCTCCATCACAAGGCTATTGAAATTGGCCGTTTTTGAAAAAAGTCACGTCCATCAGAGTTAATCATCACATGATCTTGCCATTGCCCTGTACAGTGTTCTCTTGGTTCTATTCACTTCACTTAGTATCAGTTCATGTAAATCTCTCTAGGCTTTTCTGAAATCATCCTATTGCAATCCCTTTCTCTCTCTTAAGAACACAAACAACTTGAGAAGTAGTTGATCTGAGAAAAGTCTACTGCATCTTGGAAAAATGCATCGAGCTGGCTTCAGAAGCAGATGCACCTGAATCAAAATTCCGCCTTTGATTCATAGTAGGCACATGAATGTCACTTACCCTATCTATCCATCAAGGGTCCCTTAGACTACACCTTTCAGATCCCTGTGGACCAAGGGAGTTTCCAGTACTCACAAAATTATAGACTTTGGTCAACTTTCCCATCTGTGAATCAGGAAAAAACAATACCTCCTGGAGGAGGTGACACCTAGCTTCCACTTTGAAGTATGTTAGGATTCTGATAGGGAAAGATCCCTAAAACTAGAGCAGGCTGAAAAATTTTGAGATGGATCTCGGTTCCCTTTGAGCAATGTGCGATTTCAGCTGGCATAACGATCCTTGGCTGACTGTAACTGTTTTTTGCCACCTCAGTTATTGGATTGGTGGTCAGATCAGGCCCACTTTGTATTTTGAGGGGCTCTTTTTTCTATCTTCTCTAACATTATTAAACAGTGGGATAGATTGGTAGTTGTATATGGATTTAAAATTAGGAAAAGGGCACAATTTACCCAAAGGGACTTATTTCCCACCATGATTGAATAAAGGAAGTCAGCTGGGGAGATTGGTTAAGGTCACCCAGTCACTTTGGTTGATGAAAGAATTGGAGAAGCTGTCATACTCTGAATCCTCCAGCCCTGGGATTGACGACCAGCTTGTGGATTCGAGCCTTGACAAAACCAAGCTGTCATCTGTCATTTTCTCCTTCCTTCCCGCCTGCTCCTATCACTCATAATCTTGTTCTTGCTCCCCCCCCCCCTTCCCTCCCTTCTCTTTCTCCAAGATGAAACACTCCTCATTCACTCACACATGTACACCCCCAACTTTGGAAAATGTAGTCCAAAAAAAAAAAAAAAAGATTTGTAATTGTGTTTTGGAGGGGGTTCACACTTGGCTTAATACAGAAGCAATACTGTGAAGGATAATTAGGTTCCCAGGCTAGCCCTAGAATGTAATTTACCTCCAAAAATAATAGCGCTAATTGCAGCCTGCCTGCTACCCACTGAGTCCATGTGCCCAGTTTGTTGGGGATAAGGGGAAGGGAGAAGGAGGAAATGAGGGCTGGGACCCTTCCTCTCTCTCTCCTTTAACCTCTTCAGTTTTCCTATTCAGGGACAGCTAGGAATTAAAGGTATGACTTCTTCAATACAGGGACTTCCCAGTGAGGAGGCTTCCTGCTCCATGGCTGATCAGCACTGGGGGGTGAGTGACTTTCCCTGGCTCACAGAATCCATTCAGTGTAGGGCTTCCATCCAGGATCTCGCAGCCTCTGGGTAGCTCAGGCATTCTGAATCAGAAAGTTCTGAGTTCAAAACCTGTTTCAGATATGAGTAAGTAACTTAGCTCCTAAGGTTTGAGTTTGCTCATCTGGAAAATGAAGGGGAAGAACTCCTGGCCTCTGGGGTCCCTCCCTCAGAGGGTTCTTGGGTGACCATAACCTGCTTTTTGGAGGTCCACTACTGCTTTGGAAATCAGATGTGGCCCTCTCACAGACCACTGCCCTGATGCTTTCCTGAATTCAGGGATGACACTGTAATGTTACTGAACTTTTCCTCAAAAGTATTTACCTTCTTTTCATCCTTCTTCCTTCTTTTGAAGGGGGTGGTGATTATTTCTCAATGTCAGTGTATCTGCTCCATCATCCTTACTGCTGCTTTCTTGTTTGTCTCTGGCTCTCTCCTTCTGTGTCTTTGTATCTCTGACTCTGTGTCTGTGTCTCTGTGTCTCTGTCGGTCTCTCTGACTTTCTCTGTCTCTCTGTGTCTCTGTCTCTATCTCTCTCTCTGTCTCTTGTCTGTCTCTCTGACTCTCTCTCTTGGTCTCTTGTCTGTCTCTCTCTCCCTCTCTCTGTCTCTGTCTCCCTCTCTCTGACATCTCTAAGGTCTAGATGTCCCGGCAGCAAGGTGGGGGTGATTGCAGAGAGAAGCCTCCTGTCGTCATACCTCAGGGTGATTGTCTGCCCAGAGAATGGTGTTGGGACGCTCTCACTTTGTCTTGGCCATCAGGATGATCAAATTAGACTGAATATTGGAGCCGCACCATGCTGCTACTGAGAAAAGCCCTTGCCAGGGCAATTGAGTTGAAAGAAAAGCTGGGGGATATGATCACGGGCCCCGGACCTCTCAGATCAGATGTCGGTCTTGTATTTATAATTTACCACCTCCCTAGTACGAGCAGGAAGAGGTAACATGGGCGCTGGATTTGAGAGGGTTAGGGTTGCTGTTTTCAAGGCTGTGCTCTTCGTGGTACATTGTGGGGTGTCTTAGCAAGCATTTTTTGGGGGGACAGTAGCAGAACATGTGAGTCAGCTCTTTACCGAGAGACACCCCCTCCATCATCCCTTTTGTCAGGAGCCAGTCCAATTCATGCTAGAGTCTGAGAATTAAGTTGTTGTTATTGTTGTTTTTCCCAGAAAGTTTTGTGCTCCACAAAGGGGGTGGAAGTGTAGAGTCACAGCTGGGAATTCAGAGAGTTTATTTGCACCCTGGGCTTGTGGCTGTTCTACCTGGGATGCAATGAATATGATTTTATTGTTAATCTCCTTGCGTGGCTGGAGAGCAGCTTGCTTTTCTGAAGGCTGATGGGTTACAATTTGCCAACTGTTCGAGCCCCGAGAACCTGGTGTTCAGCGAAGAGAAAGCTGTCAAGTGAAACCCACTTTGTTATTTGTCAGGCGAGGCAGCAGATGAGCTCGGATGGGTTCTTCCAGGGAGGCTGGGGAGGTCCGGGCTTGGGCAAGCTCAGCAGCGGTGCCCTTTGCCTCAGGTGCCCCATTGCACTTGTTCTCTCAGCAAGAATTTACATTATCAATATTGTAACATCATATCGTATTGTATTATGTATTACAGTGCTGTATTTTTATATATTACGCAGCTTCTATGACATTATAAAGGATTATATTATGTATTACGGTGCTGTATTCTTATATATTGCACA
>JAJPUD010001608.1:105505-129729 GCA_023553655.1 Myrmecobius fasciatus
TTTTTAGCTCCTTTTGTAGCTGGCCAATTGAATTTCTTGATTCAATGTATTCTTTTTCCATTTTGCTAGATTTATTTTTCAGTGAATTGTTGTCTTTTTCCAATTCACCAATTTTGTTTTTCAGTGAATTGTTGTCTTTTTCCAATTCACCAATTTTGTTTTTCAGTTCACCATTTTTATTTTCCAGTGAATTGGTGATTTTTTCCAATTCACCAATTTTGTTTTTCAGTGAACCGTTTTCTTTTTCCAATTCACCAGTCCTATTTTCCAGTTTTTGATATTTCTGTTGCCCTGATCTCAATTTATTTCCCCATTCTTCTTCTAGCTCTCTTTTGAGATTCTTAATGCAATCATCCAGGTAAGCCTTCTGAAAGGGAGACCAACTTAAGTCTGCCTTTGTGGCTTCATCTGGGATTGTTTTCATAATGTCAGGATCTGGGGACTGTTCTATTTTTTCTCCGTAAAAGCTTTCTATGGTGAGAGCTCTCTTCTGCTTCTTGCTCATGATTTAAAGTTGGGATATTGGTCAAAACCAGAGAAAACTGCAACAATTTATATTTGCCCTGGGGCAGTTTGCCGAGTTGACTTCCGGTCTGAGGCTGGTCGGGCTAGATTCGCACCAGGACCACGTTTTCAGCTGTTCTTGATCCACCCCCTTCCAAAGGCAGATCTGCCAAAGCACCTGCCCGCAAGCAGAGCAAAGTGGCCCAGGCGTCTCCCAGGGGCTTCCTGGGTGCCCCAAATCCGGCCCTCTATCGCAGCCCTGACTTCCGCCCCGGCTGGAGTCCGATCGCGACCAGCGGCCGATTTCCCCTGAGGCTAACCTTCTCCGGAGTTCTTTCATGGTAGATCTTTGATAGAAGTGAGTTGTAGTCCAAATGCTTGGCGGTGCTCTCACTTAGAAACCAGTTGGAAGACTCACTTTGTCTGGGTTTGAGGGAATGTCCCAGGAGTTCACAGAGAAAGCTGTCCACAGTTCGCCATCTTGGCTCTGCCCCTCTCTCTGTTCCTATTTTAAGGGGAGCAGGTGGGAGACGCCCACCTGGGCTGGCCCCGGTGTCCTGTTGGATGCATGGAGATGATGCCACGGCTGAGCCAAGGCTGGCAGAGTGACCCTGGGACTCTCCACTTTCTTTCATGAGCAGTCCCCCTATATTGCCATTGATTTTGCTCACACTGGGAAAGCAGAGGAGGCGGACTCTCCCTCCATCCCTTTCTTCTTTCCTGCTCCTTCCTCCATCCTCCTCCCTCCTTGCTCCTTCCTTCCATACCTTTCCTCTGTCCTCCTCTTCCCTTTTTTCTTCTTCCTCTCCTCCCTCCCTCTTCCCACTTTTCACTCTCATTGTCTCTTCTCCTTCCCTTTTCCCCCACTTATTCCCTTCCTTCCCCTTCTCCCTTCACCCACCTTCCTTTCTAGTCATCCTTTTTCTCCCAATGTGGAAATGACCAGGAGCTCATGAAATTGGCTCCAGAAAAATCCTTCCCACTGTCCCCCTGTCATGATCTGACAGAAGGCACTAAGATGTAGGCTCCCATGGGCCACAAGCCCCCTACATTCGGGCTTCACGCTGAGCTTGGGGGCCTTTCCTGCCCCATCACCGTGGCCCAGTTCTGTCCATTTTAGACAGAATCAGTACTGGGGCCCTGAGGTGCCCGGCACTCCCCCTGCTCATTCTCAGCCCCCTCCCACTTCTGTCCCAGGGGCACACCTTGCCAGCCCTTCTAGACTGGTCCAGTTCTGGCTCCTCCTCTTGATCCCCAAATCCCCAGGTGTTCCATGTATGTCCTCTACATCCAAGGGTTGCTGTCTCTGATCCCCGCATCCCAATGCTTCTTGAGTGATCCAGGGAACCGACAGCAGCTCTGTTCTCTGCCTGACCCGATAATCTTATACTCACGGGGAAACCCGCTTTGTTTCTGGATCATGAGCTGGAAGCTGGGCCAGTCCAACTGCTTCACGCTTCAGATTAGGAAAGGAACTGCCGACGAGCAAAGTGACCTGCCCAGGGTCAGCGTTAGAACCCTGGCCACCTCCTGCCCACACGGCACGCCTTCCATGGCGCCGCCCTGGCAGTGGGGTGAACCCTGGCCCCTTGGCCAGCCTTCCTGCCCACTCCCATTCCCTCTGCCCACTTTGTCAGGTGGGAATGAGACTTGTACTTGGGGTGTTAAGGGCCAAGTAGGTGGTTCAAAAGATTTCCTGGACTCTTGTATTCATCTAGGTTCCTCGGGTTCACTTGGCTAGGCTAAGTGGCCTGTGTCTATATTAGACAGAAGAGGGGAATAGCCTTGTTAATGAGAATATGGAGTTGGGTTTCCTGCAGTCTTAGACTATCCCCTCAGGGCTAAGTTAACATGGGAACAATGAATCTCCTCTTTTTTTTTTTAACCTTTAAAAAAATCTGAAAATAAAAAGAAGAATTAATATCATTTGTTTCTTCATCACCTTAATTTTCTAATATATTCCTCCCCTTGTTTACCCAGAGTATCACATATAAGTGATAAGTTGCAATATTAAGTAACAAAGAATTAGAAAGGAGGAAAAAAAGAGAATTGTGTAAAAGTTCCACCCCGCCCCCTTCTTTTCTTCCTTTTCTCTCTTTCTACCCCCAAAAACACATGATGAAATTGTGAATCCATACTCATCCCTGCTCTTGCTTGGGTCTGGGACTGGACAGATTGGTTCTCACTGGTTCTCAGGGTGAGAAGAAAGGGTCTTTTCTTTCTTTCTTTCTTTCTTTCTTTCTTTCTTTCTTTCTTTCTTTCTTTCTTTCTTTCTTTCTTTCTTTCTTTCTTTCTTTCTTTCTTTCTTTTTTTGGCCTTTAGTCACTTTCTGCTCTACAAAATCAAATTAGACGATGTTAATTCAATTAATGGGCACACTTTAAGTTTATCTTAGGGATGGGCAGTGAAAAGAGGCGGGCAGCTTCTGCTGGTCCACAGGTTTAATGACTGCATCTTTGAAGAGTGTTGCAGAGGAAGTGAAGTTTGGAAAGGCTTGTTAACTGGGTTTATTAGCTGTTGACCTTCCCTTTCAGCATAATCTCAGCAGTCAGACTGAAGTGAGAACACTCTGGTCGTTCTGATTAGCTTGGATCTAAAGATAGTCAGCTGCTGGGTCACCAGTAAATTAGCTTAATCAGCCCTAAAGACTTGAGAAACATTTTTTTTCTTTATTTCAAAAAATAAGAATTAAAAAGGATTCAGTGTCAGAACAGTTCATCAAACTCAATAGAGAGGAGATGGATGAGGCTTCTGGGTAGATGCAGACTTTTGAAGGCACTTGAATAGCTCTTCTTCCTGAGACCAATGGAGAACCTTAAAGTTTCTTCTCCCTGGCATGTTAGTTTGTCCTGATGTCTTGATTCTAGCACTTTATAAATATTTGTTGTTTATTGAGTGGAATGGAACAATTGGGATTTCTTTTCACCCCAAGAACCAATAAGAACTGATCTGTCCAGTCCCAGACGTGAGCAGAGCAGAGATGAGTATGGATTTCTCAATTCCATCACATGTTTTAGGGATGGAAAGAGAGAAAAGGAAGAAAAGAAGGGGGTGGGGTGGGATTTTTACAGAAGTGGGAGGCAGGCTGGGAATTGTGGTTGCAAATGACTCCTCAGTTCCTACAAGTAGTGGCTGGCCTGTCATCACTGCCTAGCCCAAGGAGCCCAGCTGAGACAATCCTGGGCCTATGCTATACACCCTGGGACAAAATATAAGCTACTCGACGACGGGTCGTCTGAGCCACTGAGAAATGCAATCGGAAAACGCCGAGTGTTAGCATGGCACAAGCAAGGGTGAGTTCGTTGCCCAACGTTGCCCAGATCTGCCCTGGCGGAGTCTGGTGTGGACCTCTGACCCCGAGACCCAGGAGTCTGTGTTGGCTCCCTTCCACACAAGGCCATCGGGTGCCGACCTCAGTGGGGAGGGGGGTCGGGGGGCAATTGTGCATTTATCGAATCCCATCGTGCAGAAGTTTTTATCCTGAGCACGGCTGCACACCAGCGGTCTCCCCTCTCATTTCAGTGCCCTAAATCACTTCCTTCAGGGAACCAAACAACTTGTCCTCACCCTGCAGAGACACGGATCAGTTTATTTGCTTTCTTACTCCCTCTTGCCCCAATTTCCGACTGCTCTCCGGAGAGTTGGGAGGCATAGGGTGGGAGCTTTGGAATGGTGAGAGGGTGGGTTTCATCTGAGGGGGTTTGGGCCCTCTAACTGGTGAGCCTCTTCCATGGCAGCCTTCCTGTCTCTTTGAGGCTTCTATCCTTGGTCCTTACCCAACTCTCCATGACCCCATCCGGGGTTTTCTTGGCTGGCTTGGTTCCCATTTCCTCCAGCCCATTTGACAGAGGAGGAAATTGAGGCAGTCAGGGTGAGGTGACTTGCTCAGGGTCACACAGCTTTTGAGTGTCCGAGGCAGCTCCGGACTCAGGCCCTGTGGTTTCCAGCCTGGCACGCTGAAGCGCCCAGCCGCCCTCCAAAAGCATCCGCCCCTTGGCTATTCTGCTGACCTTTCCTGACTAGGTCACCTTGCACCCCATTGTGGAGATTCTTCATGTCAGGGGAGCCCCCCAGAGTGCTGCCTTCCTGACTTGGGGGCCAGCCCCTGGAGGTGGGGAAATGCCCCTCACAGAGGGTCTCTTGTGTCCCCCTGGGCGCCAGCAGACTGTGCCTTGAGGGCAGGCGTGCTCCCATTCTGTGTCCTTCCCTCTTCCCCCCTTTTCTGCCATCAGACCCCTCAGCTCCTCTGCTTCTGCACAGCCTGGGGACGGCCACAGTCAGGCCGAGGCCTTCAGGGACTAAGGCCCTGCTGGACATGAAGTGCAGGGCAGGGTCTGCTGAGGGGGGACAGGAGTGGGCAGTATGGAGGCCCAGCTCCCGGCCGGCTTAGTGTCCTTTCTTAGGCTCTTGGAGCCTTCAGCAGCCTCAGAGGTCAGACACGGCCCCGGGGGCAGCTGGATCGGAACCCCAGGTGTCTCGGCCACGTGCCTACTGCCCGGCCAGTGTTTACTAATCTGAACTTCCGGGGAGCGTCCTTGTTCTCCCATCTTTGGGACAGGGAAATGGAGATTTCTGACCATGTTCCCTTTGTCACCCTCTGCTGTCAGAGGCAGAACTATAGGATGAAGGATGTGCTGGTGACCCATGAGCAAGGACATGGCCGGGGATGGGCACGCGAGGAAGGGAGGTCGGCGTGTCCGGGATGACCTGGTGGGGGATGGGGCACTCGTCTGAATAATGGACCAGAAGGGAGCAGGTGAGGGGCCAAGCTGCGTGCCCAGGGCACTCTGGATAAGATGAGCTGAGAAGGGAGCAGGCTAGATTTGTGTCCGAGCTGCTGGTGCTCCCTGAAGCTCAGTTTTCCTCATTAGGGTTCGGTTTGATCGGGGCCAGGATCTGTCCAGGCTCTGATCAGCTCAGATTTTCCCAGGGATCCATACTTAGTAACTCACCTTTTTCCTGTTGAGTCTTGGGGCAGGAAGAACAGGTATCACCCAAGTCTTGCAGGTGATAGGACTGGCTCCTGGGCTCTGTCCTTCCCACCCACACCCAACTTGGAAGAGAGAAAGATGGGACTAGACACCCCTCTGCTGCCCGCTGCTCCTTCCTGCGACAGGCGGCTGTGGCCCGGCGGGCAGCTGGGGACTCTGCTAACTTACGCCCCAGAACCGGCTCTTAAAGCAAAGCACTGCCAGCTCTGCCTTCCAGAGATTTGGGTGGTTTTTAAAAAATTATTATTGTTTTTGGTTTTTGCTGAATGGTTGAAGAATGATTGTGTCTGACTGAAGAGAATCCAATTGCTTTTCAGGTTTCAGGGAATCAAACCTTCCCGACTGAGCTGAGCAGACTTTTTTCTGTCTGCAAACGATGGTGGGCATCTGGAAAGGTGGCAGTCGGCCTCACTGCCACACCATGCAGCTCCCCGATGAGACTGTGAGCTCTTCCAGAGGAGGACTTAGGGGAAGAGCAGCAGGAAGAACTTTCCTTGTATCTCCATTGCTTAGCAAAGTACCAGACATATACCATATGTAGTACATGTAGCATATATAGGGCTTACTAAGCGCTTATTAATGGACTCTTACTTACCGTTTTTGCCAGCTGAAATCGTGACCATCCTTCAGTACCCAGCTCAGATTCAATATGAAGCTTTCATTAGTCTCCAGTGTCAGGAAAATTCCTTGCTTCCTGAGAATTCTTAGACATTTTAATAATTATAAGAATAATAATGATTATATTTACAGAATAATAGCATTGAGGCAGCTAGGTGGTCCGGTGGATACAGCATGGGGCCAGGAGAACCTGAGTGCAAATGCAGCCTCAGACACTAGCTTTGCGACGCTGGTCAAATCACTTTTCCAAATCTGCCTCAGTTTCTTCATCTGAAAAAGGAGGAGGAAATGGCCAACCCCTGCAGCATCTTCTCCAAGAAAACTTCAGATGGGGCCATGGAGAGTCAGCACAGCTGAAATAAAGTCAGAGCAGCAAAAGCAGTCCAGGATGTTGTCCAGATGACCTGGGCTACTCCCATGTGTCTATTTGTGCATGTTTTTAATCTCCCCTTTCTTATTGGTAAGCTCCTTGTGGTCAGATACTGTGCTCTTAATTATTTATTTTTTTCCCCTTTAATTAAATCACTCTCATCACAATAGAGGTTTAATAAATTCATGTTGTTATTACTGCTTGAATGCAACTGATAAAGGAGAAATTGCTTCTTCCTGGCGTAAATGATTCCATTTTGGAGCAAATGAATTTAATTCAGCGGGTGTTTATTAAGTATCAACTATATACAAAGTGCTGGGTTTACAAAGATAGAAATGATGGAGCCCCTGTCCTTTAGGAGCTTTTAATTTCACTGGGGAGATCAAATGCACAAGCAAATTTCCTATTTATTTCATGCCACAATTAAGTGCAGAAGAAAGACCTCAGACATTAAAAAATTAGTTTGCAGAAGAAAAGATCATTTCTGGAAATTTTGGGGGAGGAGAGATTCTAGTGGTAGCATGGTACAGGACAGAGGTGTCAATCACTCAGTCTGGGGTGTCTTCTTGAATGGAAAATGAGATTAAAATTGGGAATTAATAATTGAGAAACATTTATCAAAATTGGGAAATATTGTTCTATCAGTCTTTGTGGCCCCCTTTGGGGTTTTCTTGGTAGAGATATTAGAGATTTGCCATTTCCTTCTCCAGCTCATTTTACAGATGAATAAACTGAGGCAGACAGGGTGAAGTGCTCAGGGTCACACAGCTAGTTTGAGCTCAGGTCATCCTGATGCTAGTCTGTGCACCGTGCTACCTAGCCATCCCTATACCCTACATGTTTCCATGCCTTTGTTTGCTCTGTTCCTTTGCCTTAAACCCCTCTCCCACTTTGAAGTCTTGTTCTGATTTTGCTCAGTCAATAATTAACGTTATCAGTAATTACCTTTATCATGCAGGAATACAAACTTGAGGAAAAGGATTATTTTATTCTTTATATTTCTGTGCCCAGCACCCAGCACTCATATCTGACAAGAATAGACACTTAATAAACGATTGCTGATTGATTGACATATTTTATCCAGTATGAAGGTACTTGCTCTTTAAAATTGGAATAATAACCACAGACCCCTACTTTGGAGGTTTGTTGTGAGAATCAGAGATGGAACATGTGTAGCACTTTGTAAGATTTAAAGCACTGTGAATACCAGCTATATTTATTATTATTTAATACAATCATTAATATTTTATTTTTATTCTACAGTGAGTTTGCATTAAAAAGAAGGTCATTAAAGCATTATTATTATTATTATTATTATTATTATTTAGTAACAGTCTCGTGTTTAGAAAGATTTGGGGAAGGAATGCATCAGCTGAAGCCTCTAAAGTTTTATTCTTATAAAAGAACGGTTTTAAAGTCTCACCTGTTTGACTGCAGATTTTTCTAGGGAGGAGACATTTTCATTTTTGGGAAAGTTTTGTTTTGTTAAATCAAATTCAGTGCCATTTCTCTTGGAAGGGGAATCTCCATCAAATCCCTTGTGGCCCATTTAAGTTATGTAAATTTCTGGATCAGAGTCCATCCCTGGCCACCATTCTTCTTTTTTTTTGGAGAGGGGAGGTTATTATTAGAATTCAGGCTTCTTGAGGAAGGGGCTATCTACTTTTGTATTTTTATCTCCTGGATTTAGCATAATTCTTGGCCCAGTATCACATCTTTATAAATGCTTTTTCATCCACCCACCCACTTGTCTTCTCAGTGCTTGGCAGTACATGTAACAACGTAGGCCTGTGACAAGTCTTTCTTACTTGATTAGAATCCAGAGCAAACTATGGGAAGGTATTAATTTGCTTAAAACAATGTGATTTATTTTAAATAATCAGAATAAGAAAACTATGAAATATGAATAAAACATGAAAATGAATTTTCCTGTGCAGAAAAATTAGGGGGTGAGTGTTTTACAAAGTAGTTATTTATTTTACGAGAAGAATAGATCAATAACGGGAATCTTTTGTGTAATTAGTCCTCATGAGTCAAGGTAACTTAGTAAATTAAAAAAAAACAAAAAACATCCTGGGGTTTGATTTAGGAGGTGACATTTCTCATGCTTGGTCTCCTATGATGCCAGTCACTTAATGTCTTTGTTCCCATGAAGAATTTGTAAAGGATAATTATTTAACATTTCTTTCTTTCTCTAAAGTTCTCTAATTATTGGACATTTGTTACCTGATTTTTAAAAAAAACTCTCTTTACATAGGCTGTTGGGTAACAGATCAGTTGCATAAAATATCCACCCATTTACCTATCAGCCTGGTCAATTCAGCCCATTTGAGAGGAGGAAGGCCATTCACTTTCCTTTTTCATTGGAGCATCTCAGACAATAAAACATCTTTAGCTTCCCCTAGTGAAAGAACTGAAATAAATTTCCTGCAAAAATAAAAACTGGCCAGTAGCACCATCTGCAGGCTGTTAGAGAGGAAAGCTGTTTCTCTTGTAGCTGGGATTTTGAAATAGGTTTTAGAGGCAAAAGACAGCATCCTGTCCTTCCTACTTCCTACATAATGTCCACATGGACTTATCCATAGAGGTTTATTTCCAGGATTGTTTCTTCTTCTTCCCCACCCTTTTAGACTTCTTCCAATTAATTATGGACATAATGTCCATCCCTTACAGCTGATGACTGGCAGTGGGGGATCAGCTGTAATAATGATGACCCTCACATGCTGGCTCTGACCAGCTTTCTCTGTCACTTAAAATTAATTTTTCTTGCTTGTTCCCCTTTATTTCTATTTTTCTTCTTTCCCTAGTCTTCTCACCCTCTCTTTCCCTTTTTGGAAAAAGTTCCTCTGTGCCTTGCTGCCCATGTGTTATTCTCTCAGGATTATTCACAGAGGTTAGCCTTTTGGAAGTACAAACATGAAACCTGTCTACAAATTACACATTGCCACAGGCTCTCTGGTAGGCTCAGGGAAGGGGACGCAGTATTAATTTTATCTTTGTAGCAGAAAATTTGATTAAGAGTCGCAATCCTTTTATGGTTCCCCTTCCTCTCTGACCCTTACTTTTCTTAAACTTAATTTGCTTGGACCCTGTTGATCAGAGGCTACATGGGCATTGAATCTGGCCTTTGAGGTTTTGGAAAGGTGTGTGTGAAAGTATTCAGCCATTTACTAACCAACCTACTATGTGCAAAGCACTGTGTACTAAAATGTTGTGGATCCAAAGAAAAGCAAAAAAACCCTAACAAAACAAAAAAACCCTCAGCTCTTTTCTGTTCTCAAGGAGCTCTGGTTCAATGGGGGATATAATATTCAAGTAACTATGTGCATGCAAGGGGAAAAGAGGTTAAAGGGGAGCTAGGAGCATTTGTTTGGCCTAAAAAAGTGGTATCAGTGATAATATAATTTTTGTTCACTGTATCTAATCTCACTTTGGACTCGGGATAATTCTGCCTTATCTAAGAAACTGGGAATTTACCTTTGCCTCCGAGATATCTTAAAATCTTGGAAATCAAAGGGTTGTTTACATTTAGTGCATTTTCTTCCAAGTTGTACATCAGCTTGCTGGAGAGAATTTAGAGAAGAGAAGGTTTATATGTTTTCATATCCTCAGGGCCTGTCACCTAGCTCAGAACATAGCAGGCACTCAATATATGCTTTTGGACTGTGGAAATATCTTATGGAGAGCATCGTGATCAATGAGAGCGGCTATTTTGTTTACTTGGGTACAAATGACATCCTCTGAGGTTATGGATTATATTGTATTTTTAGTGCTAAGGCCATGCTAAATGCTTCTAAAATGCACGGAGGGCAGGAGAATTTCAAGAAAACATTGCAAGGTGGTGAAAAGTTGTTTTTTTGCTCCCCCTTGGTGAAGAGCAGGCTATATTCCATCGCTTTGCTTGCCTTGAGGGATATTGCTCAACCGGTTTTATTTTTTAGCGAGATATGGAATTCCAAAGCTGCACATTAGAGTGTGACAAATCACAAACTGGCATCCACGGTACCACGAGCCATGCACAGGCCAGAGAGACTTAAGCCTATGTGAAGCAAAGAAGGGATAATTTACAAAAGACGCCCTATGATCTTATTCTTATCCTATTTTATTATTTTATTTTAAGGAGTTTACCAGCTTGGTGACTGCTGAATCGCAATGATGGGTTGCAGGAGTCACTCTGGGAAGATGTTGATTTCTTGAATACCACATTTGGGGGACCCTCCCCCCTTTCTGAGAAAGGCCCGCCATCCACCATCTCCCCCGGGCCCGGCTTGGGAACACTCAGCTCAGGCTCGCGGCTTGTCCACTTGCTGCTCTTTAGCTAATATCCTTTTTCCCCTTTTTTTTCCCCGCACCAGATGGCACTGTTTAGTTCCATTTCAAAGTCTTGTTCTGGAAGTTTCTTTGGGAGAATTGGATAGAAAACAGATTTGCCAGGGACTCTTCCATTTTCTTTGGAAAGCTCGTAAAAGGCCATTGCCTCAGGAACAAAGCTGCTGACCTGGACTTTCCAGGCCCGTGGTAACTGAGTGAATCAGGGGCCGGAACACCGGACTCTGCACAGAAACGTGGCCAGGAGTTCTCTGTGGCTCTGCACTGCATGTATTAATTAGCAGATGTAATTTTCTAGGCTCTTTCCCCCCCATGCAAATGGCACAATGGTTGGGGAGATCAGTCCTTGGATCATCCTCCGTTTTTCAAAGTTTTTTCTGTTGGATGATGAAATGTTTTGTTGGTATTTGGCAAAATCTAATTTATCTGAGGGAGAAAGCAACCACAGCAGCCTAGGCGATCCTGTGGCTGTTAGAGATGTGGCCTTATTAATAAATAGCAATCACAGGTCATTAATGGAAAGCTGACAGCTGCTCATGGGAAAACTGAGGCCCAGAGACATTGAGGGACTTGTCCACAATCACGCCTCTAGTCTGTATCGGAGGTGGGATTTTCTGGACCTCCTCCTCCCACCTGAATTTGTTCCTTATTTTATTTATTTATTTATTTGCTGCTTTTTAGAAGGAAAAAGTCAAAGGTAAAAGGTAAAGACACTTCCTTGGAGCCCTCAGATGTTGTCAAGCATTAGTCAGCAAGATTCCTGGCCAGGCCCAATTCTGTCCCACTGATAAAAGCACCTTTCTCCTAGATGAACTAAGTATCTTTTAGAAAAAATGTCAGAAGTCCCCTATCTTCTCCCAGTTATCTGTGTTTTTTCCTTCCTGGTACAGATACTGTTGCCCCTAATTACACAACAAATTCCATCAAGATATCGTTTCCTTGTATAATACGAGAGGCAATCTGGTGGGAAGCTGGGCTAAATGAGCGGGGATCGGTTACTAAAGTCTCTCAGAGGGAGATGGGGCTAACCTGAAAAGCAGGCCGGGAGGGAATGGCTAGTGCCCCCGGTCACAGCTAGAGGTAGAAACCTGGTTATTTGGGGCAGGGGGGACCTGCCTGCTCTAGGAACTTGGAGTTAAGAGTTAGTTTCCACTCTCAGGTCTTTCTCTTGTATGTCCAAAATAGGACCTTTGGATGTAACTTTACCTCAAGTTTCTAAGGCTTTTATGTATCATTAATTTTTAAAAAATCTGTAATGAGATTAGTAATGTTATTTTACAGATCGCCCCTTTTCCTAAGTATGGGAATGCTGGATATAGACCATTACTTTTATTTACAGAAAACTATAACCCACCATCTGGCCTCTTCATGCAAGGTCCTTGTCCACACCAGTAATTCTCAAAACACGTATTTTGTACCTGTTGTTTAGTCATTTTTGAGTCATATCCGACTCATCATGTACCCATTTGGGGTTTCTTCTTGGCAGAGTCAATAAAGTGGTTGGCCATTTCCTTCTCTTATTCATTTTACAGATGAGGAAACTGAGGCAAACAAGGTGACCTGCCCAGGGTCACTCAGCTAGTGCATGTCTGAGGCTGGGTTTGAACTCAGGGAGATGAATCTCCTGGATGCTCTATCCCCTGGGCCACCTAGCTGCCACCACGTGATTATTCATATGCATTTATATTTCAAATGTGCATCCAAAAATAGAGTATATAATGTGTATTTGCACCTGCATGTGTAGACTCGCCTGCCTTCCCACCAGTGTCTGGTGCTGATCATCGAGTTATCCAGTTTGGGTAAACTCTGTTCTTGCAGGCTGCTTCCCTGGCAGAGACCAGAGGTGTCTACACAGTGTGGCAGGCTATTCATGCTTGGTCCCCCGAATGCTCTCATGGGATCTGTATGGCTTGCACATTTCATCCCCGCTCTGTGTGTGTGTGTACATTTGCACAGAGGACAAGGCTGTAGAAAGAGCTTTTTCTCTGGAAGGTTCCACGAGTGTTTTCTGGCCTCCCCTCCCCCTGGGCACCACTGGCCTTTGGTCCAGACCCTCCTTGGGCTGCTGATGACAACCTTAGAAGTCAGTACATCCTGGCAAGATCCTGTTCTCCCTGGAAGTACAGTACGAGACGGGCGGCCACCGTAAATCAAGCCCCGGATTTTATGAGAGTGTTTATGTAACCTCAGTTTATATGCTGTAATTCTTTTCTGCGTTGCGGAGAGTAATTCCCAAAGAGGATGTTTGTTCTCCTTCCCTGTAAATTCTCCAGCAGGGGCTTTTGTTTTGACATTTTTCACCCCTCCATCCCCTTCCTTTTCCTCCATCGTTTTTTCCCCCACTGACACTTGATTGTGTTTTTACAGACCCTGTTGAGTAATCCCAGATTTAGTTATATTTAGATGAGATGTTATCAGTGCTTTTAAGTGGGAAGGCGAGCTTTGGTTTAAATTAATTTCTGACATTTTCCAAAGTAGAGGAGGGGTGAAAGGTGTTGAAACTTGCCGGATAGCTAGATAAACAAAACACAAGGGGAAAGGAGAGAGTCTTTGATTCAGATGTGGCCAATTGGCTGCCTCTGCCATAAAGCCATCTCCTGTTGATGTACTGAAAGTGATGAGGATTGAAAAAGAGTATTGGAAAAAATGCTTCAGAACCTAAGAAATGCCAGTTCCTTGATTGGAAGCATGAATGTTGATTGACATGGGGGAGGGTTGGGGAGACTTTGGGTCGGGTCCCGTTTGTGAAGCACACTGATTCTGTAACTTTGGGCAGGCCCTCTAGTATTTATCAGCCAAGTCGATAACACATTTGGATCAGATAAAGACATTTCTTCTATCACTCGGCATGGTTAGCTGTGGGGGTTGAGATGAGGCAAATCATTCCTTGGACCGAGGCACAGCGACAAAGCATGTTGAAGCTGGTAGGGAGGTTAGTGTTCAAACCCCTCCTTTTATGATTTACCACAGTCAGCTTAGAGAGGGGAAATGATCCTCCTGGTCAAATAATCCAATGGAAAAGCGAATGGGAACCCAGATTCTCCTTTCTCCATTCAATTCATGTTGTAACATTTTAGCAGTTTTGCATTTGGAAGCAAAAACCTGGGTTTTATTCTAGGCTTTGCCAGTTCATACTTCTATACGTTGGTCAAACTACTTAAAGTCTCTTGGGCTCAGTTTTCTACTGACTAAAAGGAAGGCAATACAGAAAATGACCTCTGACTTTCAGCCAATGATTTGTGGTTCTCAAATGTTTGGTCTCATGACCTCTTGAAAATTGCTGAAGATCCCCAAAAGCCTTTTTTTATTTGGGTTGGATCTATTAATGTTTATTATATTAGAAATGAAAACATCTTAATTATAAAAGCAGTTTTGACCGAGGAGGCCCACCCCCTCTCACCACCCCAATAAAACTTGAGGGTTCTTAGACCATGTTTTGAGAATCACTGGTGTGGAAAAGGGCTTTGCATGAAGAGGCCAGATGGTGGGTTATCTGTAAATCGTTTTCTGTAAATACAGATAATGGTCTACATTCAGCACTCCCATACTTGGTTAAGAAATATTTAGCAGTTTCATTGCTTTAGTCCATTCTATCTTGCCCATGCTCCCTTCTTTTTTGTCCTGTATGTGTAGGAGTTTTGGAAAAGAACCAAGCCAACCAATCTACCTAGAGAACGTTTCCAAATTTCCTGAACATCACTGCTATGTTCAAGTCAATTTAAGTAATTTATTTCCTCTTCTGTTAATCTGGGCAATCTATATTTTTGTAGGTATTCCTCCATTTCACTTAGGTTATCAAATTTATTGGTATAAAGTTGGACAAAATCACTCCTAATTATTGCTCTGATTTCCTCTTCATTGATGGAAATTTCTCCCTTTTCATTTTTGAGACTAACAGTTTGATTTTATGTTCAAGGTAATTGAGCCACCTGGTCAAAGACTAGACATCTGATTTAGACTTAGGCCATGGTCAAGGGATAAGTGGGGGAGAAACTATGTGATCTTAACATTTGGGGAGTGTGGAGGGAACAACTTAAGTAAAAAAAAAATCTGTGGAATGACTTTTTCTATTGTTACAAAATTGGGCATGAGTTCCGAAAAGATGTGTATTTCCAAGAGAACACCGTCCTGAGTATCACTGTAGTAAACTATCTCAAACTTCACAGTTAAGGAGATTGTGTTAATTTTATGATAAAACAGTGATTCTCAGATTCAGTGCTCACAATAGAAATAAAAAGATTAGATTTTTAAAATGTTTAACATTTAAAGTTTTAAGAGAGAAATAATGTGGTAGAACAATTTAATAGAATATATTGCTTTCTTGAGTGAATGAAACATTTATTAAGCACTTACTGTCTTCAGAGTGAGGATTCACTTCACTTTGAGGATACCAACAGGAAACAAGACATTTCCTGTTTTCTGGAGGCTGTTGTTCTGTGTAACTTTAGACAAATTACTTAAATTCCTTGGGCCCTGGTACCCTCCCCTCTACAATGAGGAGGGCCTAGGAGACAAGATGGCCCTTGAAGTCTCTTCAAGCTTCCATCTTTTTCTCTGATCCCTTGGTATCACTTCCCCACACCCCTCCCATCTTGTGGATTTGAGGTCCTGTGTTCAGTCCACGATCTTACACCGTTGGGTCACCGCTGACCCAGTTGAATTTTCAGTGGTCAGATTTGATCTAGACAGAGAACAGAAATGAAAGTCATGGGTTTGCCATTAAGAAGGTAATTGTGGATCAAGTTCCAATTGAAATTATACAAGTAGCCCTGAAGACTAAAGCACAGCGACCTAAGTCACAGCGCCTGGCATTAGGAAACTCCTACTGGTCCGTACTTGCTGTGTGACCTTGGGAAAGGCCCAGTGCCCCTCAGAATGCTGGACTGCAGGACCTGTGGAGGTGACATGTGGAGGACAAAGTCACTGATGCAGTCCTGTACCGTCTGCAGGTCTTTATCTCCATCATCTATGTCTATTTGTATGGTATCTCCATCCATGTCTATTTATACAGATGTCTGCCTATACTCCTCCTAGTATGTGTTAGATCGTTACAGAGAAATTCATTCTGCTTCATAATTCAACTTGATCGATAATTTTTTTTTCTTTTTGCTGAGGCAATTGGGGTTAAGTGACTTGCCCAGGGTCACACAGCTAGGAAATGTTAAGTGTCTGAGACCAGATTTAAACTCAGGTCTTCCTGACTTCAGGGCTGGTGCTCTATGCACTGCACCACCTAGCTGCCCCTCGATCAATAATTGTTAATAAGTATATCATGTGACAGGTGTGGGGCAAAGTGCTGGGAATACAAATGACAGGGAGAAAGACGTCCTGCCCCCAAGGAGCTTACTGTGGCATGAAAGGTGGGAGGGCCCACGCTGGGGCAGCGTTATCCTGGCCTGGGGCTTCATGCTCTTGGTGCAGGTGCCTGACTAAGGAGGGATGTGGTGGTTTGGGCCCCTGCAGCTGAATTCCAAAGCCCGTCATCCCTTCTGTCTGCATCACATGAAGAAAAATGTAGCCACCGAACCCAGGTGTTTCCAGTCACTGCCCTTGGGCACCCCCATTGATAGGAGGGAATTGGGCTAGATGGCCCTGAAGGACGAGGCTCTTGTAGAAGGGAGATGGAGTGAGGGGCTGCTTCTGGGATGTTAGCTTGACATTCAGGCTCTGCCCCGACCGAATTTGGGCGTCTCATTCAGGTAACCAGAGATCAGTTAGTGACTGTGTCCTCTGAGGCTGCCTTGTGTGTACAGAGAGGGGCAATCGATCGACAACCAAGCAGCGGGCACTTATTGATGGAGGGCTGGTGATAACGAGCGTGCTTGATGCAAAGGAGTATTTACGTATATTCACATGGATGTGAGCATATTCACAGCACATGCAATGCATCTGTGTTTACCTACACATCTAGTCTACAGGCCACATGTGAAGCACACACATGTGTATTTACACATGTGTGTATAGTATCATGTAACATGCCATATAAGGATAGAATACACATAATGTGGGCCATATGTGGGCATCTTTGTATCCATATATAGTGTTTCCCACCAGAATGCATGTCGTTACAGGGCAGGGGTAGAAAAAAATGCCTGTTACTGCAGAATCTTCATTAATAAATGCTTTTTGCTTGCGTATTGGTCTAGTGTAACAAGTGTATGTGCCCGTATATATGCCTATACGCCTACATGCATATACAGTGTGCACATACAGTCATGTGTATATACATATAACAAACATATACATATTCATAGTCACATATATACAGTACATATCTACTTCCCTGTGCAACATGTACACATATACAGTGTGCACTGCACAGTCACATATATACATATTCAGTCACATATATACAATACACATCTACTTATCTGTGCAATATATATACATATGCAAAACCTTCACACACCTAATCATATACACATAGACATATATACACATACATATACATATAGAGTATGTGTGCACAGTAACATATATACACATAATATTCACACAGTCATATATCTGTATACATATTCATAGTCACATATACATATAATATTCACATACACACATATAGTGTGCACATACATATTCATAGTCACATTTATACAATACACATCTACTTCCCTGTGCAACATACACACATATACAAAACCTTCACATGCACACATACACAAAGTATAGACTACAAACACATGCACAACATACTATATGAGCACGTACACATACACCCCCCACATTTACTCATCCTCACACGTCACATCCACACAGACACACCCATCCATGCACACATGCATGTACATGTAACACACACAAAACCCACACATACATACACACATACGTGCAAGCACACATACAGATGTACAAATGTGCATTCAGGCCATACATTACATGCAGGTGCACACAATATAACACACATGTACATGTGTATCCATACCCCCACATGCAGTCTCCCACTGAACATATGTATGTGTGATCTGTATGTTACTTGTACATGTGTGTATAGCGTATGTGGTAATTATGTATAGGTACGATTTTGTATGAAAGGAGTGAAAGGCTTGTTGGCGGTAATTAAGAAAAGCCTCTCGGACAAGTGGCTGCCATGATTGTGAGGGAAAGGGGCTGGGAGCAGGGCCTGCCACAAATGGGCCAGAGATTTCTGTCCCTCTCTGATTTGCAGCTGCTTTTCATCTCCTTGGGCCCCGGTGGCCTCCTCTGTAAGATGAGGAATTTGGAGAAGACAGCCCTCTGCCAGAGCAAAGTTGGAGCTCCCGAGAGTCCCTGACGTGAGGCAGCGGCCCTGGGACCTGAGGCCTGGGAGCTCCGTGTTAGGAGCTGGATCTGAACCTCCTGTTAATTTTTATTTTTTTCTAACTTGGGCATTTTCCTTTAAATGATTACACATAAATAAAAAAAAATAGATGGAACCCACTTCTCCGCTGCCATGGCTTTACTACAGATCCCAGGTTCATGTCTTTCTCGGGTTTGTGGCCTGGTCTGGGATGTTAGATCACTCTCCCATATAATTTATACTCTTTCAGTCAGTTGTAATTAATCTGTAAGCATGTATTAAGCACCTACTACATGCTAGGCATTGTACTAGGATTAAAAGAAAACTTAGAAACAGGGAAAAAGAAAGGGCGCTCTCCTCTGTTCCTTGTCTTGGGGCCCAGGGGGTACTTTTCCACAAAGAAGGGGTAATCTTTCAGAGTTCTCTCTCAATGCTTGAAGAAATCTGTAATGTATTTCCGGACCAACCTTCCCCCTCTTCCTCCCCTCAGCCCCTTCCCGCATCCCACCCATCACCGTAAATGTATAAAAGAAACATGAGAGGGAGAACATTAAGCCACATAAGACAAATCACGGTCAGAATAAATACACTGTTTTCCTGGCAAACTTAAAAATACGCTTGTGGATTCTAATGGCTCTAGGCAAGAGTCAGCTATTTATTGGGACCCAGCTTTTACTGTGGTTTATTATGTTTATAGAACAGTTTAATTCTACTTTTCTTTAAAATGAGTTTTTAATTTAGAATCTTTTTTTCCCCTTCTCCAGACTTGTTCTTGGAGTACAGATGGTCGAATGCTGTGGGGGTGTTTGAGGGACAGGGTTGGGGGGAAGAGGTGCAGTTTCAGGCAAGTTTTGTAATACTCCCAGATGGAGTCGATTGAGTGAAATTTAAACCAGTGCCCTGTGCCCTGGAAAGTGGGATAAATACAGTGGGGCCATCTCTAACGCCTTCCTGCCAGGGAACAGGTTGATTGATTGGTCTGAGGTATTTGAGGGGGTCCTGGGCAAGGGGAACTGAAGGAGAAATCCTGAGGACAGTGGTCTTCAGTCCTCACCTCCCTGACATTTTGCCTGGACCGGGATCCCAGCGGTCACTGATGCTTCTGGGAGATGATGGTAACCATGGCTAGCATACAGAGCAGGTTTGAAGGTTGCTTTGCATTGATCCCCAGTAGGCGAGCCACATCTGATTACAATTGATAAGTCGGGCCTTTTTGACTCCAAGGGAAGCCTTCTGTCCACTCTGGCCCATACCATCTTGCTGCCTATTGGAGGATCTGGATGGCATTGGGATATGGGGGAGGGTCATGCCGGAGCTAAGACAGATTTCTCGGCAGCAAAAGGTAGATGGGAATATAGAAATGTGAGATGTGTCCCATAGCATAGGGTTCTGGGTTCCAGTTGTGACCCTGGTATAGACTGGCTTGTCATTGACCCTATTTAAGACTGTAAGTAACAGAGTTCTGTGATCTCTATATGGTAAAGGGAATTTCCATGCTTGGGAGCTCCACTTAAACGGATGAAACCACAAATCTGGTTAAAATCAAAATTGCCAATCTTTGGATCCACATGATTATGCTTCTTTCACTGCCTATTATTTTAATGTTTACAGAAATCCATATGGCCTGGAGGATGGATCCATTTATTCATTTTTCTGGAATTTGCCATGTGTTTTAACCTATTTGCAAATTTCCCTTCCACTCTGTCCTTCTTCCTCTGCATCCAAATCCATGAGTAACACATGTCCTCGGATTAATTATTGAAGGCTTTCCAGTGAAAGGATGCTGTCTATGTTACAAGGATTTAAAACCACCTTTGTGGTCAGGGAGGATTTCCAGCTGAATAAAGGAAGATGCTTTCTGTGTTTATAGGACTGTGGCAACATACGCACTCGGGTCTTGGATGGTGCTGAAATTCCATCCACTCTCTTAAATAGAGCAGTGTATCGCTTGTCCCCTTACTTGCTTGAGAGAGGAGTCTCTAGAGACTTATCCATTGGGCCCCGAAACAGACAACAGCTACTGACTTCCTCTCAGCTCCCCGATACCCCCACCTCCACTTTGGGAGTTATCTAGAGACCCCTTTTCCCATAATCTTTCATGCTATGATATGGTGAGAAGAAATAGTGAAAGATTTTGCCAAGAAGCCTATTTCAGGGAACTATTCTTGGCTTTGAACCTTTGCAGTGTGACCATGATGTGCAAGTTTACAAAGTCTTTTTGTGCAACTTTCAGCTTAGTTTCTTCACATTTTAAATGGTCCCTGAGGATGCTTTGCCTGCTCTAGATTTGCCTTCTTTTGCATGACTATTAGACTGCAAGCTTCTTGAAAGCAGGGATTGTTTTTCACAAATTTTTATATCCCTAGCACTTAACAAGTGTCCAGCACATAGTAGGTGCTGAATAAATGTTGACTAATTGATTGCCTCATCACTTTACATTCTTGGATACAGCTGCCTGTGTTTCCTTTAGATATTTCCTCTTTATTGATTCAACTAATTCCTTTTTTTTTGAGGGGGGGAGGTTCTTTAGAATCTTTTCTGCAACTCATTCTGTCCAGTATTATTAAACCCAGCATATCTTATATGATTATAGTATTATAGTATTATATCATATCTTATTATGAGCAACATAATTTATTAAACATTGAGGAAGAATTAGAGATCATAGGATCATAAATCTTGAGCAAGGATTCATTCACTGGGGTTCATGGACCCCCTCCCAGAGGTTTCTGATAGATTGCAGGATGTCTTTGAACTTAGTGGAAAAATACTTTTTTTTTATTTTCAATAAATTCTTAACCCAACTTTAGCATTTCCTTTAATTATTTAAAAATATGAGTCTGAGAAATTAAAAATTCTGACCCTGCTGCTCAAGGAACCCAGTACAAAAAAAGTTTAAAACTCCTTGGAAAGAGATAGAAGTTATCTTAAATGGATATATCAAATTCAGCCTATTCTCATTGTACTAATGAGCAAAAAATAAGTGGTTTGTCCTGGTTATAATGCTTAGCACATAGCAGTCCCTCAGTAGCTGCCTGTTGACTAATTGACTGCTAATGATGAATAAATCCCTAGTCAACATCTATATAGCTCCTTAAAGTTTTTGACTTTCATATTGTAGCTTGGAGCATCCCATTTGTATTTATTGTCATGCTGACCATAGGCTATGGGAAATAGGAAGAGCCAATAGAAAATGTCAATTATTTATTTATTTTTTTTGCAGTGCTTGTCTCTTTATGTGGTAGGATAAGTGTTTGGGGGAAAATTAGCATTTTATGGAAATGAAGGCCATTCCCCAGTTCAATCTAAATGCTCATTGGTTTCAGCACTATTCTCCTAAATGAGGACTCTGCTGATTGCCTCTTTAGGGCTCATGTATGTATTTATCATTACATATAATAAGGTAGGGATGATTTTATTTTTGTCTTTGTACTGTCAGCCCATAATGCAGGTATACAGTCTGAGCTTAATAAATGCTTATGTTGATTATGAATTCCCGTGAGAGAATCTGACTTCCTTGAACTCAGAAATGTTCCCTTTTTTTGTGTCCCCAGCAGTTAATACAGTGCCTGATATACTGTAGGTACTTAATAAATGCTTGTGATTAAATTGTTAATATTGTCATCGTCGCCATCACTATCACTAACATTTATATGGTATTTATTATGTGTCAGGAACTCTGCTAAGTGCTTTACAATTCTCTTATTTGAGAGAATGTAAGCTTCTTGAAGGTACATAATATTTCAGTTAGCCAGCGCCTGACTTGCAAAGTTCCATACGCTTATTTTGATTGATCAGCATCTGTTATGGGTTAGCTATCTTGCTTGGCTCTTATGATGCAAACACAAGCAAACCAAACCTAAAACAATCCAGACATCCCTCATCCCCCGGCTCATCTTCTCACAGCTCATACTTCATCCCTCCATCTTGGAATGTTCAGTGTACTTTTTGGGGTATTTCCTTTTTGGGTCTTAGAGTTATGATTGGTTTCAAGATTTAGGGCTTGACATGGAGCCTTAAAAGAAGTTAACCAAATCGAGTCATTTTCTTGTTTTTTAATATGATGTTTCACACCCTCCCCCCTCAATTACATGCTAAAACAATTTTTAACATGTTTTGGAGTTCCAGATTTTATGCTTCCCTCCTCCCCCATCTTGAGATGGTAAACAGTCTGATATAGATTAAACAAAGGCAATCATGTAAAACCATTTCTGTAGCAGTAATTTTGTACGAAAAGATTCAAATTAAAAAAAAAAGAATGAAAGTAACAAATCCCATGCTTCAGTCTGTATTCATACTGTATCACTTCTTTATCTGGAGGTTGATAGCAGGCTTCTCCACCAGTGCTTTGGGATTGTGTCCAGTCCCCTCGTTTTCAAGGCTCAGAGAAGGTGGGGTCCCTTCTCCAAGCTCAGGCAAAGGAGAAAATAGCAAAGAAGGGATTTGAAGCTCAATTTCCTGATTCCAAATCCAGTTCTTTAAAGGATACCCCATTCTCTTATTGGAAATGCATGGGGCAGGACATTACTCTGAGGGGCTCCTCAGAGGAGGAGGAGGAAGAGGAGGAGAAGGAGATTGTTTGATAGGAAATGGCCTGGGGGGGCGGTGCAGGAAGCATCGCCCAGGTTCCAGATGTTGAGGTTGGAAGAAGTCCTTCTCTGTGCTCCTGCATTCAGGCAGCGGCTTGGAGCAGAGTTGGGGTGATCCTTGCCCTCTCTTTCTACTCCTCAGGTCATTGTGTAGGTGGATTTCATTTTTTAAATTGCATGCTTTATGTGAGCTCCAGAGGGCTAAGGTGATCAGAAATCCCATTTCTGCCGGATTATCCTTACTTTGAGTGCTTTTGTCTGCTGTCCTGGAAATTCTTGGGAGAGTTAGCAGTCCCAACTGTTCCCTTTCCCCTCCATTTTGTAGATTCGGCCATTCTAATTTGAAGTGACAGATGAGGTATGCACTCTGTATGCTTATAATATAAAATTGGCAGTGGGTGAAATTAGCATGGTTTCCTTAACTAAATAAAGGAAGCCAGGCATCCCCCACCCTCACTCCCCGCTTCTTTTAAATTGGGGCATTAGTCGTTGGACAGAATTCTGCCTGGACCACAAAAATATAATCCTCGATCTTAGAATTGGAAAGGAAAGACCTTAGCGATTGCTTAAAGAATCTGCCTTTTCACCTTTTCTTGGTTCCTTAGAGATCCTAAGTGTTGGTCACTAGTAAAGCTGTCCAAATATACATGTTTTTTTTTTACATTCAGACTTGGGATATGACGCTGTTCCAAGACTTGGATGACTTCCTTCCCTGGGAGGTGTTCCTTTCCTATGGAATACACCTCCTGCCTAGTGTTTGTAGTATCGATTCAGTTCTGTGACTGGGTTATCATTCTAAATCCATTTTAAAATTTAATGTTTACATATTGACATGACAAAATAAAACCAAACAAAAAAATCCTTTTCTTCTCCATCACTAACAACTTTCAATCTACCATTTTGAATCATGATGAGTTTTAAAACCTGGGCCCTAAACCAAATACAGAGAAGTAAACTTGATGCAGAATTTTATGTGTAATCAGAATTAGCCCCATCCCACCAAAGTTAGGTCAAGTGACCAGACTGGTAGATGACCACATTTCCACATCCATGGGATTTGATACACTTCCCAGGGGCTTGGGTTCCAAAGCACTACTGGAGAATAGTCAAAATATGAAGATGTATTTTAAAACAAAAAACAAAAATAAATAAAAAACAGTATAAAGACTCTGGAGTCTAAGGACACTTACTGTCCATGAAACCTTAGACAAACCACTTCAGTTTCCATTGATTTCAGTTTCCTTATGTATCAGAGGAGGGGATTGAGTTCAATGGCTTGAGATCTTTATAAGATATAGATAAGAAGTTATCAATCTCTGTTATGCTCTAGAACCCATTTGCCATCCGAAACTTAGAGAACAGGCCTTTTCAGTGAGATGTTATTAAATGCATAAATTAAAATACATAGGATTACAAAAGAAACTAATTCTACTGGAATAAAGATATTTTTCCCTGTCCAAGTTCACAGATTTCCGGAAATCCTGTGAACCTTAGCTTAAGAACCTCTGCTCCAGATCTATGTTCCTAGGAAGAAAGAAATTTATCCC
>JAJPUD010001608.1:129739-207108 GCA_023553655.1 Myrmecobius fasciatus
GCAGTGTTCAGTTTGAAGACCCGCGTTTCCTAGCACTCACACCAGTTCTTTCTCGCCATACTCTCTCCTTAGTATGATCTTACTTCCTATTGGGTTTCTCCTTCCTTTCCTGTACTACTCATCCAAAGCTACACTAATACTTTGTAAGCCTTATTTAATGTTGCTATGCTGATGGAGTAACTTCTTTTGATTTGTCTTTATGAAAATGAAGCCCCTGTCTTCCACATGTAGAATAGCATTGACGTTAATAACTGTTTTCAAAGGTGTAATCATCTTAGTTTTTTCCATGGCTCCTTAATTGCTCTAAGGAAACAGTTTCCTCCATGATAAATGCGCTGGAATTTTGTTTTCTCATGTTTTCAGATTAGAAAGTTCATGGATTCAGAGCTTAAAAGGACCTCAGGGCTATACTGTGTTGAACATGAAAGGACAAGTTAGTGGCTCGGGCTTAAGCAGTCTTTCAGCCAAGGAAATATGGAATTTCACAATTTTCTCCTTTTTATTTATTATCAGAATTCTTAGTCTGAGGTTGAGCATTAAAAAAAGATTTCAATAACCATATTTCAATATAATTTATTTTTTAGAATTACATCTTATTCTACAAATTAAAAAAAAAAAAAGATTATTGAGAAAGGATCCATAGTTCCACCAGACTTCAGAATTGTTTTTGAAATTGGTGTTATGGACCGGTAGCTGGAAAATAGTTCTGTCTCATAATCATCTTTGGGCTTTGACCAAAGCCTTGACAAATGACCTTGCTGTTCATAGCTGAAAAGGTCAGTCTCCACTTACAGCTAATTGTGTCCTGCTCTTCCACAGTTCCTCTTCTCCCTCCTCCCTCCTCCCTGTTCTGGTCTGCATCCAAACTTCCTCTTTACAAAGCCCATTTCTGTTTGGAGGCTGGCTCTCACCTCTTGAGCTTCAGGGCATGAAAGCCCATTTGCTGAAAGATATGAGCTGCTTCGTCTCCGGGTACCAGATTGGTGAGCCTGCTGCTATAGCTTCCCAACTGCCCAAGTTCATAGAGCTCTACTGGAAATTGTGCTTCAGGGTGTCCTTACAAAGGATCCAAATAAATAAGGTACTTTGCGTGGTCCTGCTGTTGCTGTTTGGAGCTTGGTTATATGTCTTTTACAGAGCAGTGTTCAAATAAAGCTTAATGATGCCACGAGATGCACTGTGCAGGAAATTGGGGAATGCCAGATCAATAATGTGCATTTATTTTCATTGAAATTAATGCCATCCAAGGCAGTCTTTTAAAATGTTTTGTACTTGGATTATAGATCAGAGCATTCAAAATAATACATCTCAAAGAAAAGAAGTTCAGTGTCTTCACAGGGATAAAGGAAACTTTTCCCCCATGTGAATGTGTTTCCCCCTTTTCACTATCAGTGTTCTTCAAATTTCCTTCATTGAAAAGAAGCTAGAAACATTTTATCTAATGTCCTCATAAATCAGAAGACAACATTTGATGGTAACCCAGAGAGTCAGCATCATTTGCAGAATTATTTATTCTTAACCATCTCCAAAGTGCACTTGCATGTGATAACCTGTAAGAAATGCATTCTCTTAAAGAGTGCAGCATCTAACACCAGTATGGCACATGGGTAATGGGATGATGATGTTATTGTGTGTATGAAGCCCTTTGCAAAATTTAAATTCTTCGTAGATGTCTGCTCTTACTGTTGTCGTCACAAGTTAACTATATTTCTTTCTTTCTTTTTTCCCCACTTAAACAACTTTATTAAGCAACTGCTATGGATATAGTATTGTGTTCTGTATTTTGGAGGTTGAAAAAGGAGAGAAAAATAACCTTTCTTCTCAAGAAGCTAATATTTTTCTGGGTGGGGGAGAATACTAAAAACTATGGGGGAATGCTTTGGGGATTATGGGATCCTTCCTGGAGGAGTTGGTAATTTAGCTGAGCCTTGAAGGAATAATAATTCTGAGACATGAAGATGAGAAAGGGGAGTACATTCTAAAGTTGGCTTGTGAAAAGAAAGGCACAGAAATAAAAAATGAAATATGCAATTTGAAAAATTATAAATAATCTTAATTGGTTTACAACATAGAATGCATAAAGGGGAAATTGGGACAGATAGATATATAAGCAGTCTAGATATTTTCTGAATTGTCTTAAGGCATTCATGAAGGCAGCATGTCACTCTATTAATTCTCCTGCGATGAAGTACAGCATTTGAATTATCATTATCCACTAGTTAGCATTCTCCTTGAGCTCTCATCTTAGGTGCTGCTTTAGTTTTTCTTTTGCCCATGTAAGGAATTAAATGTATCCTCTGGTCATAAGAGAGAAAGTGTGTATTCAGTCGAGAGATGCTTAGATTCTAGGAATTCTTTAAGGATGTTGCATATTATTTTTATTTGTTCATTTTTTGACTTAAACATATGTAACTTTGGAACAGTCTCTTCATTTCCCTGGGTTTTTGCTTCTTTTCTCTACAAAAATGAGGGAGTTAAATGTAATGCTCCCTGAGGTCCTGTTCAAATTTAAATCTATGATTGTAGGATGTCATGTAAACTTCCTGGGAGTGAGAACAGTGGCAACAAACTGACATGATGGTTAGAGTCTGGAATATCTTAGTGTGAATCCTGCTTCAAATAGTGACTGGCTTTGTGACCCCTGAGTAAATCAACTAAAGTTATAACCTCAGTTTCCCTGTCTCTAAAATGAAAATAATAGCTTCTTTTGAAAATCAAGTGATAGACTATGTGTAAAGTGCTTTTACACTATAAACTGAAATCTATGTGTATATCTTTATATATTTCAGACATAGATACATGTGTGAATATGTATATGTCATTATGCACACATTTATAACTCTGTATATAATTCATTTATTATTATTGCTATTTCAGTGGTATAGGACCCTTCTCATCAAGAATTTCTATCAATCCAGTTTTATATCTCTTATGCAACTGTTATTTTCAGAGAATGCTTTGGGTATTTATCATATACCTTGTCATATACCTACTTATTGTATCAGCGATGGGGCTCGAATCCTGGTCTTCCTGATTCTAACATCAGTTTTCAGTGCATCAAGCCGCACTGACTCTCATTGCTTAACAAAGAACCAGTAGCCCATTTCAGGGCTTTCTTCTCTCTGATCTTTACCTTCTGGATACTAAAATATTCAACATTCTCGTTCCAAACATTGACAAAACAAGGGCCATCAGTGTATTCGCTCGAGAATGGGATGCACACATCCAGGCACCTCCTAAATGTATAACTCCTGTATTTGTTTTCTTCCTGAGACCTCATAGTTGACATTGGGTACCATTCTTAAGTCACCTGCATCACATGGAGAAGCAGTCAAGAAAGATTTTTGGACTGAAGACCATAATTAGGAAAAGGAAAAGAAAAGGGATAGAGGAAGTTGGTCTGTGTCTTCTTGCTCTCAAACAAGAACCTGCCTTGTTGATGGTCTCTGTGCCATCCATTCCCATGTTCTAAACCCTTTCTCTCCCTTAGAACATGTAATCTGGTCTCCAGCACTCTCAGCGGGTCTTGGAAAGCAGCCATGCTCGTCATCACGAGGGGTCTGGCCCCTCTCATCCACTTCATGAAGTCGGCTGTTATTTGGTGATTTGCAAGGCTGGCTCCATCAGCAGCCCCCTCTTGCCTCAGTTTCCTGGGTGATGCTCAGGAAGTCCAAATCTTCAGGTGGGCAGAAGGAAGAAGATGCAGCCAGTCTTATTCAGCAGGCAAGATCAGAGATTGGGCGCTGGAGGGATTTAGAAGTTCCTAATCCTTTCCATCCTTGATGAGACTGAGACTCAGGGATATTTTAACTTGTTTAAAGTAACAGATGTCAGACTTTGAATTCAGGTCCTTGGAATCCTTCTCCTTGCCTCTGTCACCTTGATCCTGCATTCCCTGAAATAACTGCTATGGAACAGTAAGTGTCTTTATGGTTCTGTTGATGACAGCAGCCTCCTGAACCATCTTGCCAGACTCTATTGTTACCATCATCCTCTGTACCAACTTCAGTGATTATCATCAGGAAGTGAAGAAGGCAAAGAATGGCCCGGTTTGCTAATTGGATGTGGCAGATGACAAAGGGCTTCCAGTGACAGATCCAGGAGCCGTATTATATCCTAGAGCCCGGAAATGTTTAGAGATGGGGGGTGCTGGCCTTTGCTTTATGAAGAACTGAGTTCAAATCCTGATTCACTTATAGACCTAACTTCTCTCAGCTTCAGTTTGCTCATCTGTAAAATGGATATAAGGCACTTACATCAGAGGGTTGTTGTGAGGATCATAGAAATAATTATACGTAAAGCAGCTTGCACCCCTAAACGCTGTAGAATTGCTAGCTCTTTTTAGGTGGGAGGGTGACATGGGCAGAATTCTGACTTAGCAAGGGTATTTTGCCAGTGGGGTGGTTGATGGATTTAAGAAGGGGAGAGACTGGAGCTTGTGGGACTGCGGACTTCAAAGTGTATCCTACCAGAAGGCTTTTGTTTAGCCATGGACCTAGTGGGGAAAATGCCTACTAGTGTTTCTTTGTCCCTTCCCCTTGATTCCCTCCCCCCATCAAACAAAATAAGAAAATAAAATAAAAGGGGTTTAATGCAGCCTTCAGAGTTCTGACAGAGTCGAGCATGGGGAAAAGCCATTTCTATCCCAGTAAATAAAAGTGCATTGAAAAGGCATTTAGTCATGGGAATAAAGCTCAGGAAACACATGCTTTGTTGGAATGGTTTATATTAGTGTCATTAACTCCTATGTTTTGGAATAAGTCCCAGATGAAGGATTATGCTGAAAGTAGGAATTAATGACAGTCAATATAAGCCATTCTGTAGCATGTACATTTAATTTTTTTTTAAATTTGCCCAATGGCTCAAGAAAGCAAAGCTGGCCTGTAGCAGAACCATAGATTGGAATGATGAAAAGTCAGATGCAGTCAACTCAATTCTGGGTCCAACCTTATTCTGGCCCTTGGATTGGAGATCTACTTGGCGACATGATTTCTGAGGTCCCTCCCAGTCCTAAATTCTTCCCTCAGAGATTACCCTATATAGATTTTGTATGTGCATATGCATTTACATGTTATCTAGCCCATTAAATTGCTGGCTTCTTGAGGGCAGCCCTTTTCCTTCTTTAATTACCTAGTAAATACTTAATAAATCAGGGCTTCTTAATGAACTCCTAAGACCTTTAACTTCGCTGCCTTATTCCCTTGAAGAGATGCTGAAATTTTGAACCTCCTGGAAACTTAAGTCTTGGGGAAAAAACCACTGAGGATGTTGAGGGTTCCCTAAGATTTCCAGAGAGTGAAATGGGATCCAGGAGTAGCTCTTTGTATCAACTTTCTTCCTTCCTTTCCTTTCCTGCACCTCCAACCCACACCTACTTTTTTTGAACACTAGTTACTACATACAAATAATAAATAATGAATAAAAGGAGCACTGGATTTAGAATCAGAGGACTTGAATTTTACTCCTGCTACATGATCTTTGTCAGTTGACAAAACTGTAATAGAAAATGCCTTCTCAGGCACCCTTTTGTCCTACTTCTGTTTCTGTGATTTATTAATTTTTGACTTTAATCTTGTTTACTTCTGAAAAGTTTCTCTGACTCAGTTTACCAGTGTTTATTATTTCATTCATTCATACATTCAGCTTTATACCAATTCACATCTCTCCTGAAGTAAATGAGAAATGATGTTTTAGCTAGAGAAATGCCTGAATGGAGATGCAGAAATGACCCCAATATTTAATAAATGCTTGTTCTTTGAATCCCACAGTCCTGTGTCAAGTTAATAATAAATCATACCCCATTTTCCTTCCACTTCTGTCTTATCAAATAAAACTTAAACACATTTTTGTTGGGGGAGGTTTTTATTTGGTGTGGAAATTAGTTCATTCATGGGAGCTACAAATATTTCACTTGGTCTCTACTCAATTTAGATTTCATAGGATCAGATTTAGACCTTAAGGTTGGCTTGCCCAATAGCATTGTAATCAGTTCCAAGTCCATTTCAGTTTTTCCCATAGCAACTGACAGTCACCATTCTTCCCCGCAGGGGGCTTATAGAATATCTCAGGATTAAAGTCTTAGATTTGGGAACATCTCTGAGGCTTTTTAAGTCAATTCCCTTCTTTTTAAGGAAGAAACCAAGAGCTAGAAGGAAACATAAGACTTGTCCAAAGTCCCATAGGTTTTGGTGAAAAGGCACTGATTTCAACCAAAGTCCTCTGGGTTCAGAGACTCTACTTTATCATGACTTAGGATGGTAAAAGTCACATGGCTTTGCACTCTGATCTGAATAGTATAGCAAGGATATAGTCACCATGATCTGGATTCTAGTCTGATCTCCATTCACTTCTTTCTCTTGTGTGACTTCATGCAGATTACACAATCTTTCTGGCTTCTATTTCCTTATCTGTAAAATCAGGATTGCTCTGGAATCTAGAGAATCTTCTAATCCCTTCTCCTCTATTACTTTGTACTTTTCTAGTAAATTGCACCACTTATATACATTAGTTTTTCAGCTACAATAAAAGCCTTTTGAGGGTAAAGATTGTATCTCATTTTTATTTATATCTTTACCTAAAGTCTGGTACGGTCCCAAACTTTTTATAGAAACTTAATAAATACTTTGGGGTTGGTTGATTAATTCATTATTCCTTGGCCTCTTGGAGGGCAGAAGAATATTCTAGATCATCCCAAGCCTTTTACTGATGGTAATTCTGAAAATATTTTAATTTTATTGGGAAGGGGTATGTTTCTGAAGGATGAAGAGCTTTTAGAAGTAGAAAAAGATCACCCAAAGGTGAAGGAACAAATTCCTGCCCACGCCGTTTCTTCCTTGAGTGGATTTTTTTTTAACAGGGTAACATTTTAATTTGTCTCTGCAGGTATGTGTAGGATCATATTAGATTATGAAGTTAATGAAAACTTCCAATTAAAATTTTAAGATCTAGAAAAAAGAATGGGAAAATGCAGCCATCATAAATAAACACATTATGGTTCTACTAACTGTTGTTCTTCAAATGCCGTTAGTTTGTAAAGGAATCGCATTTTGAAAATGTGCAATTGAAACAAATAATCTGCGGTCCTGAAGAAGAATGAGTGAATGATTTGCTAAGTAGTATATAAACATGGAATATGGAATCCACTTAGTACTATGGTTTGGCAAAAGAGAGTCACTAATGGATTAGATATTAACTCATTGCACTTAATTTGTGGAGGTCACATGGGGGGGAGAAGTACAAGCCTTCATCCTGACCTCATCTCTTTCCTCTTCTGCCTTTAATTTTCTTCTGCTTTATATGTTGTCAGATAATAATCTTTTGTTTATGCTCACTACTCTTTCCCTTAATCCTTTAAAAAACCGGAATTGAACTCAATTATTTTCTAGGTATTTTGCTGATTCCTGTTAGGATATACAAGATATTGCTCTATAGTGATATTGATTTCAGAGCAGTTGTAATTAATCCAACATTCTGTGGGTCTTAATTCTCTTTCCCCAGTAGAGTTGCTAATTCAACGTGACACATTGTCTCTGTCTAATGGAACTGTTACATTCCTATTAGGGGTATGGAAATGTTTGATGTGACATGGATGCTGCTCTCAGTGTACTAGGATTACTGTTTATTTTTGGGGGGTGGGGTGGAGACACGATCCCTTGATGTCTCATCAATAGTGAAGGATTTATTCTGTGGCACATGCTTGCTAACAACATGCTAGACTCCTGGCGTGCTGAAGTTCAGATTTTTTCAATCATGTCTAATTTTGTGACCCCATTTGGGGTTTTCTTGGCAAAGATATAGGAGTAATTCCATCTCCATCTCGTATTGCAGATGAGAAAACTGAGGCAAATATGGTTAAGTGAATTTCTGAATCAAACTGAAATCCGTTTTTTCTTAATTTCCAGGTCCGGCACCCCCTACCTGCCACTCCTGACTACTATGCTTTTAGTTCATGTAGTTGCTAACGGGTGCTAAATAATTGTGAAACATATGTTGAAACTATAAAAATATAGCCTCATTAAATTTCTGGTATGAATAACAACATTGACATTCAATTAAGTGAAAATACTGTTTATTTAGATCACATGAGATATTTGTGCATATCACAGTTCCTGTCACATAGTAGATGCTATATAAATGCTTATTCTCTCTTCTTCTTTCCCCATCTCCATCTGTTATTTGGTGAAAGATTTAAAACAACACCTAAGTACAGTGCTGCTATACTCATTTTTAACAAACTGTTATTTCTTTCTATGTAAGATCACTTTGGGTTATAAAATTGGCAATGAAATTATTAAGTTCAAAAGATATCATTCTCTAGTTTCTACTTTTAAACTTTTCTTCTTCTGTAATTAACAAAAAAGAAAATCTACTTTCAAATGAGTAAAGCATTTTCAACCCCAGGATCTACTAGATAGTTTTTGTAACAGGTGATAAATGGAAAGAAAGAAAAGTTTTCTTGCTCCATTCCCCAGACTCTTTTTATATTTCTTTGTGTTCTGGCTCAGGGGGTGGAGGTTGGGGAACACAGAAACCAGGTTACTCGTATCTTCACTGTAAATTTTACTTTTCATAAGACTTATGTATTTATGAGAGAACAAAGTTGCCCAGAAGTCATATGTTTTCTTTACATTTTCTTCTTGATACTAGACAATTCTAATTTTACCGATTTTTAAAAATTTATTTTTTTTTATCAATGAGAAATCTATGTCCAAAAGGTGTGAGCAAGTTTGTATTAGAGCACAATGAGAAGAAGCATCAAATGGGAGATTTGAATCCAGATCATCCCATTTCCTTTACCCTGTAGTTTTCATCAAGCCTTTTACCCCTACCAAGCTTCCCCTCTGAAGTCTCTTACATCTTTATTAAACAAATGGGATTTAAAAAAAAGCCATCATAGAAGTTATCACAGAGATGTGGGATGTTAGGTCTTTTCTTTGGGAGAGCAAGAAAGCCAGTAGAGTCGAAAAGACTGAGTGATTGAGAAGGAGGATTTTTGAGAGCATTTCTACATGAAGGATGAAATCCTTGCAGCTGGTGGCAGATGAAGGAGTAAAGAAAAGAATAATGATATTCAAGAGGATAGATTTATTGAGTATTGGATGAGTGCCTGAGATCGTATTAGAGGATGAGAGGGAATTCAGATTAAAAGGACCTCACAAGAGATATGGTGTTAGAAAAATTGTTTATAAATAACAATCAGGGAAAGGGGGGCAAAGAATAATCCTACCTTTCTCTCAGCCCTAGGAGATGGATAGAGGAGTAGAAGGAATGGAGAGATTTGTAAAGAATATAACATCCTCCAGGGGAGAAACAGATTTCAATTAAAGTGAAGAGGAGAAATGGTTGTTTGGAAAATTTGAGGGGAGAGGAATTTGTTGAGAGTAAACTCTGGGGATTCCAGACGACCTAGTGGAATGTTTTTGGAGATGGGCAAATTGGTAGGAGTGGGCTTCGTTGCCTTAGGGATAATTAGAATGGAGATAAATGTGGAGGAGGTGATAGCAGCAGGCATACTATTTATACCTATGGTGAACAGACTGGAGGCTAGGGATGGAAAGCCCATATGATAGGAGACTGATTGACATGTCATACTCCATTGGCATAATTTAACTAGTAGAGGTATTTCATTGTTCATCTACCCAAGTCTGAAATAGAATTTGGAATATAAAATTGGTGCTTTGGAGCATGCTTCTGTGAAATCACAGGCCTAGATTTGTTATTGTTCGTAGAGGCTATTACATGGCCGAATTAGGGGAAGTATAACAAAGTTGTGTGTGTGTGTGTGTGTGTGTGTGTGTGTGTGTTTACAGAGCCTTGTACATAATAGATACTTGCTTGTTAAATAAATAAGGCTTCCAGAACTCAGTACTATCCCCATCCAACTCCTGAATTTAAAATGACAGAAACTGAGTTATAGCTGGATACAATTTGGTGGACAGCGTTGTATAATGGACGGAGATCTCTTTTGGATTGCTTCTTCCTTGCTCAGCTTACTGGTTGCTGGACCATGGCAATCCACCTTGTCCTTGAACTTCAATTCCTTTATCTATAAAATGGATGCTGGACCACATTTCTTAAGCTCCTTTCCAATTTTAAAGACCTGTGATTCTATAATTCCTCTCACTATGTAAAGGGCAAACATTCTGAAGCCTTTAGAGCTGGGCTTGTGAAGTCATGAACTTCTTTGACCATCTTTTTAAGCCTGTGAATTTCTTCTTGAGAATAATACGATGAAATGCATAAAAAAACCCCATCAAATTAAAAAAGGAACCCTCAGGATAGGGAAATGCACTTCACACATTTCCCTGAAATCTATCCACGGACTTCCCGGTTTAAGAATCCATACATTATTAGACTGTAAGACTCTTGAGTGTAGGAATTGTCAGTGTTATATTTGGATTGTCAGCTCCTATCACAGATCAGGTGCTTAATAAATGCTTTTTCATTCATTCATTTCTTCCCTATTTTGGTGAATATAAGGCGCAAATTGCCTGCTTTCACCAAATAGAATGTGACCTCCTTGAGGGCAGAAATGGCTTTAATTTCCTATTTTGTATTCTCAGCATTTAGCTCAGGTTTGGGCACACAGTAAATGCTTAACAAATGTTTTTTAAGTCATTGATTCTCTGGGTAATTGCCCCCTGATCCAGAGATGCTGGGCTCAGGCTCAGCGTCTCTCACGTCCCTGCTTGGCAACGTGTCAGCTTAGCACACAAGAACCCATGACATAGGCTAGAAAAATGGGGGCTCTGTGAAAAGTACAGCCTTGTGGAGCATAAATCCCGTAGCTGTTCCAAAGCTTTCTCTCCTTGAGCTAAGGATGCTTGGCTGCAACTGAAATCCATTCAAGACCACTTCTGGAAGGAAGCTGTGGCTCCACTTAGAATTCTGAGATAATAGAAAAATTCTTATTCCAGGCACTTAGAAGCTCATAAATAAATGCAACACGCCCTTTCTAATTTTCTACCAATTATTTTCCTATTGCATAACAAAGTTTGGGAAGGGAAGATACAACTCAAAACAATAATTACAGAAAACTTGTCAAGTCACGGTCACTGGCTTTATTTATTTATTTTTTTCTTTCTTGACAAGTATTCCAAGTTGCAGAAGGGTTAGGATTGAGAGATGGGGCAGATCTCACATAGGAAACCTTCCTGAGTTAAGTGAATATATTAAGCACTCTTACTGCTCTCTAAATCCTGCCAAGCAATTGACCTTGGATGGAGGATTGCTTTGTAGTCAGTGAGATCAGGGAAAAGGCTTTGCTTCAAATCAAGGTGAAGAAGGAAAGCTCAGTTGCTTAAGGAAAGAATTCATTTTCCTAAAGAATCTAGTAATCCACATTTTTGTAAATGGAATGCTGCCTTGGACTTTCCCATCAGGAGGTCAGAGTTCAAATCCTGCCTCACATACTTGCTGGGCAAGTCACTAAAATTCTCTGTGCTTTAATTTTTTCAACTCTAAAGTGAGTGTGTGTGTGTGTGTGTGTGTGTGTGTGAGATATTGTTTTTAGGTTAAACAATTAGATGTTATTTATAAATATATGGCAAACTCAAATTATTATTATTGCAGAAAGATGCTAGATTCCTTCTACTAATGCTGAGATAAATTCTTCTGAAAGGCCAAAATATTTAACTCATAGAATTTGATGACTTGGTTTCTTTAAAGCACTTTACATGTATTATTGCACATTACATGTATTTACATATATTATCACACACATATATAATATATATAACATCATGCATATAAAATGTATTTTTATCTTATATATTATATCAAAACAAGTGTAAAGGTAGGTTCTAAAATCTCTAGATGAGAAAACTATGACTTAGTAAGTGAATTTCTAGGATTTCTAGCATCACACAGGATTTCAAATCAGATATTCCTGATATCAGGGACCATCTTCATTCATATATATGTATTGTATGTATTGCATGTATGTGTATGTACACACAACATTAATATATATATACATACATGTGTATATGCATATGTGTACATGTATACATGTATATAAATGTGTGTGCATACATATGTATGTGTTTATGTATATGTGTATAGCCATAAGGCCTTAGATTATCATGAAAAAGTACCCATCCAACTAAAAAAAAACTTTTAAGCACATATGTTGTATATAAGACAATAAAACCAAAGACTAAAAACTAGACAAATAAATCCCTCTAATTCTTTCAAGAATCTAGTATTCTATTGGGAGATATAATATGCACATTGCTATGTATTGTGGGAGGGTAGAGAGCACTGACTTGAGGGGGTTCAGGATGGGGTTCTGAGCTGAGCCACTGAAGGAAGAGACAAGAGTAACTTGTTCCAGCACTCATTTCACAGTGTCTAGGGCTTCTTCTGGGAAGGTTATCCCCTGTGTACAGTCAACTTGGGAGGCCATTTTGACCCGTGCTATGACTTGAGAGCTTCAGCTTCAGCTTACTTCCCAAAGGAGAGGCTGTGGTCTGTCTCAGGAGCAGCAGAAATTCGACACGAGCCCCTTTCTCACTCCATTCCCCATTTCCTTTTCCTTGGTGGCAGCTCTTCTCGAATCTTGTCTTCTCTCTGCATATGGTACAGGTTGTCATGTTCTGTATTTTCTATGAATTTTAGCAAAACAAGCAAGGGGTCTTGTCCTGGGAGTCCAGAAATACTGAATCCTTCCTCATTCTATGGCCGTGTGACCCCAGCCAGGTCTCTCAGTCTCTCCACAAAAGAAAAGATTCAGTGACTTATAAAGTGCCTTTCAGCCTTCCTTCTATTGTCTCTGCCATCTCTCTAAAATACAGTTAGAGGGGGTGTTTAGAGAGCGCTTTATCAATTACAAAATGCTTTCCCTCCTTTACAATCCTTTGTAAAAATGACATATTATAACATTTTAGAGATGATTATATGCATGTTTATATATGTGTAGATATGTATGCATACATATATACATGCACACATGCACATATTTGTGTATATACACATTGAATTTGGAAAACCACAAAGCACTTGATTTACATGATTCTCCGATATTCCAAATATCCCTCTGAGAATTATATCATTGAAACATTGCTTCTTTTTTATGACCCTGTTCAAATGTTGCCCTTTCCTAAAGTCTTCTTTGACAGCTTCTCTTAGTTCCTGCTCAGTGGCCCGTTGTCCCTTTTACCCAGACTGGCACTTGTTAAATATTTCTCTCATATATGTGATCTTGGTCTAGTGACCTAGTTTTAAAATGGAATATTATCTCTTTTTAAAGTTATCATTATTACTATATTTTAAATATAATTATAATAATAATTAGCTATTAATGTTAAATATTGGACCTCATTTGAAATCTGGGTCTATATTGGGCCTGTTTAATATCACCGAGACTAGGCAATTTTGGAGAAGCTATTGGATCTCCATTGGGAGAAGGAGTTTCTTTTTTGTGGGATTTCTGGCACCACTGAACTCATAAATCTCATGCCTGACCCTCTTACTGTTATCCTATAGAATAATAGTTTATAATTGTTGTTTATATCATCCCAAAGTACTTAACATAGTTCTCTGCCCAAAGTAGATGATTGATAAATATATGAATCTCATACTTCCACATCATCCTGTTAGGCTATCAATCATGTGATGGATAAGCTTCCTCGGATGCCTGTGGTCCATGGTGGAATTTAAGCAGAATTGCTCCTGGAAGCACATTCTGTCTCATTTGTACCACCTCCCTCCTTCCTGTTTCCTTCTTCCCCCGTTACTCTCCACATTTTGGTGTGGTTTGCTTTTGGGGTTTCCCTTTTTTAAATTTTTTCTCTTTTCCTTCTTCATCTCCAACATGATTAAAAGGAAATTACCCACCAGCCAGGGCATTAAATTAACATGAAAAGTCTGATTTATTTTTTTAATCCACCAAAAATCAGGAGAAGAAAATGTCCCTCTGAATGGAATACTTTACTTGCTAAACCACAGCTTGAATCACATTTTTATATAGGAAGACTTCAACCCTGTGAACTGGGCGTATACGGTATTATGATGGACGCTTCCAAGTACCATGGAAATGGCTGATGTCTCCATGATGAGATGGCGGCTGGTCTAGGTGGTTTCACTTGCTTTACAAAATGAGGCTATAAAATTCATAATTAAAGCTTTAAAAGTTCATGATCATACATCTGGTGTTTCCATGGAAATATCAGTGCTGCAAAGAATACTGGCCTTAATGCTGTGAATTTGGAGCTTCGGGTCTTGAGTTCCAATCTGAATCCTGCTGCTTACCTCTGCCTTTGTGATCTTAGGAAAATTGTCAGTTCCCTCATGTGACAAATGAAGAAAGGTGGAATAGATCAGTGAACTTAAAACAACAACAACAGTCTTTTTGATGACAGTATTTCAAAATAATTGATTTCCTTTGTAATCCTGTGCATTTTATTTTGGAAAAATTTGTTTGTTTTTATCATAACTCTTTATGATCCTTTTGAGGATTTTCATGGCAGAGATACCAGAGCGGTTTGTCGTTTCCTATTCCAGCTCATTTTACAGATGAGGAAACAAGCAAATAGGGTTAAATGACTTTCCCAGGCTCACACAGCTAAATTATTATCTGAGGCTGTATTTGAACTCAGGATTTTCTGCCTCCAAGCCTGGAGCTTTGCCCACTGCACCACCTTGGGGTCCCACAGGTAGGAAGTTACCGAAGCCTTATTAACTTATTGATAATTACCATAGTGCTTTTTATGTCTAATTGGACCAAAACACTAAAAGTATTTTATGGGGGCAGCTGGGTGGCGTAGTAGATAGAGCACCAGCCCTGAATTCAGGAGGACTGAGTTCAAATCTGACCTCAGACACTTCCTAGCTGTGTGACCCTGGGCAAATTACTTAACCCGAATTGCCTCAGCAAAAAAAAAAAAAAAAAGTATTTCATGACATTTCTGAGGATTGCTCTTTGAAAGAAAATACAGGTTTAATTTTTTCCCTCAATACTTTAAATCTCCTATGTTTCTCTTGCAAGACCAGAGTCAAGAAAACTTGAATTCACGTTGGGTCTGAGATAATTCCCAGCTGTGTGACACTGGGCAAGTCCCTTAACTTTTGTCTGCCTCAGTTTCCTTATGTGTATAATACTAGTTGTGAGGATTAAATGAAACAAAATATATAAAGCATTTAGCACAGTGCCTGGCGCCAGTGTTTGCTAACCTTTTTCTCTTCTGTGGGATGAATTACTCAGGCCAATTTCCTCCTTTCTAATCCAACTGAAACATGTAAAACTCATCACTGTCAGCAGCTGACTGCTGCAATTAGTGCTTCTCGAGCTCTGTTGTTTTCCAGGACCCATCAAGGCAGATGAGGCTGGCCCTTCTTGGGACTGAGCATCTCTGCCCCGGGAGTCATTCATCGTGATTCCGCCATGGCCTTTCTTTCTTATTCTTCTCTTCCTCCCCTCTCCCCTTTCCCCCCACTTCTTCTACCTATATTTTCCTATTTCTTTTTCTTTAATCCTGATCTCCTCTTCTCTTTCCTCTTCCCACCTTGATTTATTAGTTCTCATTTGCCTTTCCCCCTCTTCAGTCAGGCTCTGATTTCTTTGTAATCCCAGGAAAATTCTCACCCATGACTTTATTTTTTATTACTTCTGAAAACTAAATTTGAAAGCACGAATACCAGGGCATAAATATTAAACCTGCTAATTCAGGTACCAATGTCTCAAGCATCATTGGGGACCATCCTGCTATTATGTAGTACCATTCGCTATGCCTTTTGGTATGTAGATCAGTTTTGTGATTATTCGAAGAATAAAACTGCCGAATAAAGAATAATTTAAGTTCAATTAGGTTTTAAATGAGAAGAGGTCAAGGTGGCCAAGAACACAAAGCTCAGAATCCTGGTTTCCTACTTCACTGCCCTATGCAGTGTGTAAACATTAGACCAATTATTTCTGAAGGGACCACCTGAATAAAATCATTAGTTCACCACCCCAATTTTAATAAGATTTCAATATATCTGCCATTTGATGACTTTTATTTTTGCAAGTACGCACAGTGGAGAAGAGCAGGAAGGAAAAGACTTTTGTACCTGAATAGTGATCCTAGTGGCGCTTCCTCCTACTCCAATCTAGGAGTGGGTTTAAATTGTCTCACAAGGAATTCTCATTAGACCAGAATCATAGTTTCTGGACTGTTAGGCTTGAGAGACTCTTGAGGGTGCCCTTGTGGAGAGTATAATGCTTCTCTTTCTGGTGATTATAAAGCAAATGGTGAAAACTGGTACGCTCCTTCTTGCAAGCAGGGAGGAGGTTGGGCTTTTTATTACCCCTCTTCAAACCATCCTTCCTTCGCTTGTCAAATTGGTGTCATTAATGCATATTTCTAGCCATATTGTGCCTATCATAAAATAAGTTGTTATTTACAATTTTTTCTAGTTTGTCGCCATTTCCTCTTTCTAGATTGATTTATGTCAGTTACGTTTCTCCAGCTCCCCTCCCTTAATTGTAGTGTCTTTCCTCTGTTGATTATTTCCTATTTATCCTGTATATACCTTGCTTTGTATATATTTGTTTGCATTTTGTCTCTCCATCATATTGTAAGCTCCTAAAGGAGCTTTTGCCTCTTTTTGTAATCTAGGTACTTAGCACAATGTGTCTGGCACACAGTAGGTGCTTTAAAAATATTGATTGATTCCTGTTTGGTTGATCAATTAGTTGATTAGTTGATTAATTCCTGTTTTTAATGTTCTTTATTCCAAAATTATTTTATATTTATCTTTAAAACGTCTTAAATTTAGTCCACATGTTTCCTTCCTATGAGATGATAAATTCCTTAAAATCATTCTTGTTTAAAAAAGATCCAGCTTGGATATGACACAGTGTCTGGTACTTAGTATATAGGTTAAAACACTTGTGGAATGGCCTTGAATTAAATTGAATTTGGGAGGCAGCATGATACAAGAGAAAGAGTGATTCCGTTGGATGTGGAAAGAATCTCAGTTCAAATCCCAATTTTGTCATTTATTATCTGTTTTACTTTGGACGAGTCTTTTGTTTCTATTTTCTGATGTGTTTGTGAAGAGATTGGATCAGGTAGCCTCCAAAGTCCCATCTTAAAATAGATGGTCCTGTGGATTGAATTGAATTCACCTTTTCTTCTGGACTTGAAATTACAGTTGACTTTTTTTTTTGGAGGGGGGTTAGACTATCTACCATCCTCTTTCAGCCAATCAGTCAATCAAGAAACAATCATTTATTAAATACTTTCTGTGTGCCTCTTATGCTTCCTTGAGCATTATATTACCTATCTATCTAAAAATTGGTTTTAATGCTGCTGATGTCACTCAGTTGGGGAGAATCTTCTTTGGAATGTGGCATGTACTTGATTTTCAGTCATTTTTTTCCTTCTCATATCATCATCAATACTCAATTTAATTAGGCAAATAATTTTTTTAAAATTTTTTTTGGCAAATAATTTTTTAAACAATTAATATGCATAAAACTCTGAGGAAAGAGAAATAAAAGCTGGAAGTGGTTAGCATGTGCTCCCTCCAGAAGATTGCACTCTACTATGGTGATGGCAGGAAGAGGTACTTGTCAATTACCACAGTGCATGATGGTGGGAGGCAAGGATGCTACTATGGCAATGGCAGGAGGAGGTGCTTGTCAGTTACCTCAGTGCATGATGGCGGGAGGCAAGGATGGATCAGACTGTGGCTTGGGGAGTATCCTGGAGGCTGCTTCCTTTGAAACCATAGAGGAAGAACAGGTGCTTGCTCATACATGCCTGCCTGCAGAAGCAACCTGCTAATAACTGACCTGTAGCCCCAGAAAGGTGAGTCACCAGGAAGATTTCCCCACCTCCCTCCCCTCAATCTGGGTCAGACACACAGACTCATTTTGGTGAAATGCTGATGAGTATTGATGGTGATGTTGTGCCATCCATTGCTTTCCCACATGCATGGACTTTATTTTAAAAAGAGTTTCCCCCATCCCAAAGAGATGGGTGCCAAGGGCAAAGGGGGGTGGTGGAGGTAAGTGTGAGATGGTGGGCATGGGCTCCCCATTCCAGCAGGTGGCCTGGTGGTCCTGGCCCGGCGTGGTGGGCTTGTTGCTACAGGCCCAATGCTGGCAGATTACAGCTGTGTGGTTCGTCATTTTCGATTTATTCGGACCTATTTCTCCAGTCTACTGAGCTTTCACTGGCTAGCATCAATCCCGACACCGCGCAATTCCTCAGAACCTCTGTCCCCATCAGACGGTTCGATCTATGAGAAATTTAGCTAGAGGCGCTTAGACAAAAAAGAGAGAGAGTGAGTGAGTGTGTGTGTGTGTGTGTGTGTGGGAAAGAGAGAGAAATATTGTGGCTGGGGAAGCATTTAAGTTCAGAGGCAGCCAAGGCTGTTTTATTACTTAGGCCTATGTCACCTGTGATGACCCAGGAGAGTGGAGAATATTGATCGCTTGTCACTCAAGGCATTCAGCAGATTGCATTGACAAAGCTTGGCAGGCCTCTAATAGCAGGGTTAGTGGCCCTGGCCGCTCCCCAGGGGAAAACTCTGCAGAGCCTATTACTTGGCGGCCTTTAACTCTTATAGAATTGGGAGAGAACATTGACAAAAGCGAGGGAATAATTTTACGGCTACAAATGCTTTTTTCTTGCTTCATTTCCCCCCTCCTTTAATCCCCCCACCCTTAGTTTTAGTTATCTGCTCATCACTTACTCTTGTCACACTCTCCCCCCACCTTTTCCCTGGACCCCCTGTCTTGTTTGGGATGGTTATTGTTTCTCCAAATGTCAGGCCAGCCCAGGACACGCTCCGGGATGTGGAGTTCTTACTCGCCTGTCAGTTCAGTGTGTCACCAGGGTTTTATAGATTTGTTGAGAGTGTGTATATACTTGAACCTGACATCCTGTCCACTCTCAGCTGTGGTCCTTTAAGGAGAGAAGTCACTATGTCACAACAGTGGGACTCTCTATCCCTCTCTTCTCTCTCCCCTTCCTCTTCCTCCATTTCCTTCCTTTCTTTTCTCCCTCCCCTTTCTCTCTTTTATCTTTCTTTTTCTCCTTTCCTTTTTCCTCCTTTCTCTAGCTACCCTATTCTTTTCCTCTGCTTTTCCTCTTTTCTTTCTTTTTTCTCTATATCTTCTCTATCCTTTTTCTTCTCTACCTTTCCTTCTTTTCTTTCAGTTTCTCCCTCTTCTTTCTCCCTCTCTCTTCCTTTTTCTGTCTTCTCTCTCTTTCTCATCTCTCATCTCCCTATCTTTTCTTTTTCTTTTCCCTTCTTGCCGTCCTCTTCCCCTCATTTCCCTCTGGTCCATACCAAACCAGTGTACAGTAGATGAAATTGGAGGACATATGTGTGATCTTGTGATGAAGAGAGCCATCTATACCCAGAGGGAGGACTGTGGGGACTGAGTGTGGATCACAACATACTATTTTCACTTATTTTGTTGTTGTTCGCTTGCTTTTTATTTTTATTTTTTCCTTTTTTCCTTTTTAATTCGTTTTTTTCTTGTACAGCAGGATAATTATATAAATATGTATACCTGTATTGGATTTAACATATATTTTATTATGCTTTTTAAAATGGTCTCTTATTGTACGAAGAAACAGTTTGGGAGTACTGAAAGCATTGCCCAATCTCTTAAATATCATTCTTCTCACTTTTTTTCCTCTTATGCTAAGGTATATATGCTGATTGAATAACTCAGTGGGCTCTCCACCTAACAGTGGGATGGAAGCAATATCAGCAGCATGTGTTCTTCAAACAGTTGCCTTTCCTATCATGGATTCCCAATTAGATTTCTTCTGAGTGACCGTCATTCTTGTGATATGGGGGATCCCAAAGAGTTCAGAAGTTTGATTCCATCTGCACAAGATCATCCAAAGGAAGTAGCCCCAGAGAACCTTAAAACAGACTTATTCTGTTTCTTATGTATGTGTTAGAATTGTTTGAGTTTCCATGTTTGTTTGAGTGTCCATAAATAGGACTTTTGTCAGTGGTTTGTTTAGTGCCATAGGACGGTTTGTGTCAAGCAGGAAGGGATCTCAGAAATGGCTTTATTTCATTGATGAGGAAACTGAGACCCAGGACAGGTGTAGGGTTCACAGGTTGGGATTTGGAAGAGACCCCAAGATCATCTAGTTCAACCTTCTTGTTTTACAAATAAGGGAACTGAGAAACTCAGGAAAAACCAAGCAAGTTGCTAAGGAGAAAAGAGAAAAAGCTAAATACAGTACCTGTCATCTCATTAAGGGATATCCAACAAAGACCCAAATGGATGGCAGATTCATAAAGATATTTTTAGTCACAGAAAGAAGTTCAGAATAAATAAGTGAAAAAAATTTTGGTGAAAATTAGTAGCTCTGTCAAAGACATAAGCACAATTGCTCGAAGAGGCAACCACCACATTAATATTCCATGACACTTGGAGGCACTTTGAGCTTAAATACTTATCTGGGAAAGGTTTTATAATTCATACGACCTGAAATAATTTACACCTAATTAGATTTTGTCAACTGAATAATTCCGTCTCATGTTGCTTCCACAGAATCATTTAGGCAACTGCATTTTATTCTCAAAATAGTTGTAAATGTCAAATTAATTTTTGTTGACACGAGCAACATGGAGGAGAGCTACTTGGCGGGATTGTTTGTCAACTGAATACATTTCCACTCTTGACAAAGCACGTAGGATAACGATGATTGGATTGATTTTTTTGTCTTCTTGATTGCCTTCCTTGGAAGTCTCTTTTCAGAGTGATCTGAGCAATCCATGACATCCATATTGTTGGATTCTCCGGAGATCCTTGAAATCTTTGGAATATTGTGCATTTTTCTTTGAGTAGAGTTGCTTCTTCTACAGAGTGTGTAGTTTCTAGGCATCTGTCTTCAGTTTTATTTTTCTCCTGGAAAAAAGGGTTTTAATGTGTTTTTTAAAAGACTTTGTAGTTTAATGAAAAGAGAAATGGATGTGGAAATAGTGAATTTGCATTCAAATTTAAAGTCTTACATTAAATTGTAGGATCATTAGTAAATCACACATCACACTGGCCCTTAGTTTCTTCATTTATAAAATGGAGATAATAATATACCACTCAAGCTATCATCTCTCCTATGGGTTGTTAATCTGAAAACATTCTATAGGCTTTAATGTCCTTAAGAAAATGTAAATTGATGTTATTATTATATCCCCCAGTTTTTTTTTTCCCTACATGTTGATTTCATTTTTTATTATCACTGGTTTGCACTACAACACGTCCATCTTGTAGGGGGAGGTAAGGGAAGGAATAAGCATTTATTGAGTGCCTACTGTGTGCTAAGTATTTTGCTAAACATTTTACAAATATCATTTCACTTGATCTTCATGACACCCCCAAGAGGTAGGTGCTTTTATTATGCTCATTTTACAATCAAAGAAACTGAGGCAGGCTCACACTTAGTAAGGGTTGGATGCTGGATTTGAACTCAGGAATTTGAATTCCAGGCTCATCTTGCTGTGTTATTTACTAACTGCCAATGTTTTTACTTTTTTTTCCCCCTGAGGCAATTGGGGTTAAGTGACTTGCCCAGGATCACACTACCAGGAATTGTTAAGTGTCTGAGGCCAGATTTGCACTCAGGTCCTCCTGAATTAAGGGCTGGTGCTCTATCCACTGTGCCACCTAGCTGCCCCCAATGCTTTTTACTTTTATGACTCCAGAAACTAGTTCCATTCTCCCAATGTAATACATGTGTTGTTGATATCTTTAGAATATAAGTACATTTTGGGCAGATTGTCTTTTCCTTTTGTCTTATTCCCTGTTTCGATAAATGCCTGTCATCTGCTATGCATCTAATAAATATTTGCTCATGCTTTGATGCTCCTACCCCAAATTATTTGTCTGAGAAGTTTTTGTTGGGTGATGACCTCTGCAAGCATATCTGTGGGTCTTGGTGTATTACTTATAATGTCATATGGGAAATTTTCCACGTTGGTATTACCTGCTAAAGTTTGTGTCCCTTTAGTTTGGCTTCCAAGGACCAGATCTATCACCCCTCATCATTAGTTGTGGGAGTCAGATTTCAGTTGGAAATTATCATTTTAACATGACTAGACTATGAGATTTTTAAGAATTATTTCATTCTTTAAATTTGTATCCCTCATATCCAGCCATGTAGAAGGCATCTAATGCCTTCTCATTTATTGATTCAAGACAGTTTTTCTTTTTATAACTTGGGGAGAAAGTTAATCGATTAATCAGTCAACAATCATTATTGATTCAGCTCACACAAACACGAATGAATCTTGATTCTTAGGTTGCTCCTTTCTTATGTATTCCTTCCCAACCCTGTTCCTGATTATTGCCACTTACTGATTGTAAAATTACTCCGCGATTTGGTTGGATTCAATAATTGTTAACACGACCAATATAGCGGTTTGTTATGTTTAACTCTGCTTATTAGTTAGAGGTTTTTCTTCTTTTTCTTTATTTTTTTCCCACTTGGGGGAAGGAACGCTTGTTAATTGGAAGATACAAAACCATTTTGAGGCATTCACTTTGTTCCAAACACTATTTTATCTAGAGACAGAACTCAAACACTCCCTGCCCATGGGGAGCTTACATTTTAATGAGGGGATCTAACAATCTTGTACAAATCTATGTCAATTATATGTAAAGTAATGCAAATTACAGGCACTCATGTAAAAAAAAAAGACTTTTTACCACTAACATTCTGCTGTGTGTGTGTGTGTGTGTGTGAGAGAGAGAGAGAGAGAGAGAGACAGAGACAGAGACAGAGACAGAGACAGAGAGATAGAGAGAAAGAATAAAGTATCACTTATTAAATGTCTTTTGTGGTCAAGATCCTATATTATGAAGTTATAGTAACTCTCCTGGGACCAAAAAGTTTACAAATTGCTCACCTAGAATTACATCCTGGAAGCTGAGAAATTGATTGAGGGATTTTTCTATGATGATGCAGCGACTATATGTCAGGGCTGGCATTTGAACTCGAGTCTTCTTTAGCCACAACTTACTTCTCAGTTGCCACGTAAAAATGCAATTGGGAAATAGTTAACAAAACACATTAAAACCTAAATAATGTTAATTGGTAATTTCCTATATTAATCTGTAGCCCGCAGGAATCTGCTACTATTTAACCTTGTCTACCTTTTATTATTAATGAAAAATTTTAAAAAATAATGAAAGGCATTTTGGATTTAGTTAAAAACGTGGAATAGAATTTTTCCCTGTTTTTTCCTTCCATAAGTTTATCTGTACCTATATCTATCTATATAGATATACACATATGCCATGTACGTATAATACTATATACACATTTATCCTTGCATATAACTACACACACATATAATATATAAATATGTACATGCATAATACATGAGAATATGAGCTATACATGTTTACAGATGTATTTATATTTTGGACATGTGCATATGTATATAGCAACATAGTGTATATACATATATAAACAGGTACACATATATAAATGCATAAGCATATCTAGATATATATGTACACATGCATATATATATGCCATATGGAAACATACATATATATTCTGTATATACATATACATATGCATATACACCATGTATATTTACATATACAACTAAAGATATACAGTTATACACACAGACATAAATAATTGGGTTTTGTTTTGGAAAAAAACACTTGAAATCATCTATTAGTTTGGATAATGAGTTAGTACAAGGTGTTTGTTGAAAATTTATGGTTAGAATTCTTAGGTATTCCAAGAGCAAAAATGTAAATTAAAAATTTCATTTGAGGCAGATTTTCATTGATGAAATTTTAAAAATCCAGGAAAACTTATTTAGAAATAATTCCATTTAAGTTTGTAATGAGTGTTAGTATAAAAAAGTCACTGGTTCCTGACTCTGGGTAACATGTAAACAAAAGTCAGCCTTTGTGTTTGTCAAGGTTTTTTCCTTTTATTTTTGGTTGCCTGATTCTTTGTCATCTTCTCTGAAATAATCCCAGTGATAATCTGGAAAAGGGGGCTTGTAGGTATTATGTATCTTTAGACATGGAATGGCGCTTTAACGCCGTGTTGACTACATGCCTAAAATGTTGATTTGTTAATACCTGGAATTTGGAAATTAAATTTTATGGTGTATGGATGATTTATTGTAATCTCCTATGAGGAAACCCGGCTTTAAAAGTTTTTGTTTTTTCTTAAATCACCCTGAGTTGGAGGGGCAGAAAGCATGCCTAATGCAAAACAGGGTCCGGGCTGAAATCACACGTCTCCCTGGAGGAAAAAAAGGAGAGGTTTTACTTACTACGTATGTTTTAAAAATATTTATAGATGCAGCTGGACTTTTAGTACAGCACTTCTGTTTTTAATGATAGAACTCTCCAAGGACTGAAATTGCTCCAAACAATCTCCACTGTGTCTGAAAGTCAGGAACAGTATACATGGGAGGTGGGGGGGAGTTGGTTTCTTTGATGCCAGTTGGAAACACTGTAAGGAGAGCTTGGCCCCTGGTTCCATGTTTCTTGAACCTTGGGTGTGCAGATGGCAATCTCGGAGCTTTGTAATGCTGGATTCTTTCTGCAGCTTTGGAAATTATTGAACTGAATGTAGTTTGATGGATATAGTGCCTTTCCTACTAGTGAGCTAAGGGCTTTCCATTTACAGAACAGATATAAAGGCTTAGGATGAGCATCGGGCCAGAGGAGTTCTGGAAACTGTCTGGTGGAGCATTTGATGGAGATGAAGAAGGTTATTTGAGAGGGGGAGGATGCTGGAGACCTCTCCCCAAACATCAGGATACATAGCACAAGCATTGCCAGGTATCTCGAGTTGTCATGGACGGTAGGCTGTGTTCCTTCTGAAAGGCCACTGCCGGTTGGAAGGAGCTTTTCCAGTTCTCTGGGGCTAAAAAGTCCCAGACTGTCAGTGGTTCAGTCAGTAAGTAAGCCTTCTCCAGTTTGGGCCAGGCGTTCGAAGTGCAGTTGTCCAGCAGGGAGCACTTATTAAATACCTACTGTTCTAGGTGGTGGGGATCCAGAGTCGATACCAAAAGAATCCAGTTGCTCTTCCACATGAGAGCACTTTGGATCTTTGAAGGCAGCCATCATATATTAACCTCCCATGCCCAGAGTTTCCCCTTCTCCAAGATAAACATCTCTGTGTTCCTTCATCTCCTCATATGGCATAGATTCCAGGCCCTTTCCCCTCCTGGTTGTTCTGATCCTTAATATTGGACTCCCTAGAGCCAGGCTCTACTCGGGCCCTGTGCTAATGGCCCTCTAGCTATCCCCCTTTTACTCTTGGAATCGATCCAGGTTCGAGTCTGTTTTCTCCTAGGACTCCCTGCTGTTTCCTCCCCTAGTACGTTGGCACTTGGAGGCTGCCATCTTGTTCTACATCTCTTTTCCAGGTCATAGTATGACAGATGGGAAGGTGGGGTTCATGTATCCCCTACCCCGTGGAAAGTTCTCCCAATTCTTCAAAGTTTCAAAAATTTAGGGTTATAGCATTTGTCATTTGCATTTTGCTTTAGATACGTTGGATCAGCATTCTGCCAAGGGCAGTCAGCTCATCCAGATCCTATCTGTGTCTCTGCTGAGTGGCTAAGGAGACTGCCACATTGGCAGGTGGTGGGGGGGAAGAAATCATCATCATCTTAGCAACTCTTCCCCCCACCCTTTGTTTTTAATAAACTGGCCCTGACAGATGAAAAGAAATCTGTGCTGTAGCTCCAATTTCTCATGTTCGGCACATTTCAGCCATAAACTTAATTATCCCAAGGATTTTCAAATGACTCCAACTATTTCTAGACTGGGGACCAGAGGATACCAAGTTCTATTTTTGAGCTGATAAAACCCTCCTCTTGGAAGCATTTGTTTATTATATTACAGCTTCACATGAGCCGAGCTCAATCCTGACCCAGTGTTAAGTGTCTGTGGTAGATTTCATTACATCCATATACTGGAAGTCCTGCCAATATACTGGCAGCAAAATCCTAGTGGAAAATAAATGGCAATAAAAAAGAGAAATGATAGCCTGTGTGAGTGTCGAGGAGCACAGCTTTATGGAGACTGGACAACCCCAGAGTAGCGACTTGGCACGCAGACATGAGCTTAGGAGACTGTGAGTGAAAGCTGATATTGGAATAACGACTCTGTGGCAGAGACATGGGAATAATTTAATTAATTGCACCGAAATTTCTTTGATGAATAGTTATGTGGTGATAAGCATGAGGTCGAACAGCAGAATGAGTTTCAGCTTTTTAATGGGCCAGCACAGCTGCAGTTTTGGACGGCCTCCCATTTTATTTTTCCCGTTCGCTCTCCACCATCCTACCCGGCTGCATGCATCCAGGCAGAGCCCACCGCCCTTTCGCCACTCCCACACCATCCCCACAGAGCCGAGTGGGAAGGAGTTTTGGCCGTGGGGAAAGCGGGCCTATGGCGGCTTTGAAATGAGAGCCAGATCAAAAGGAAATTATGGGATAGTTTCCTTATGAATTCCTGTGTTTTCCCCCCGACCTCCCACCCCTCCCAGTCTCCATGATGCCGTTTACTGCTAAGTTGTATGAAGATTTTAATAAAAATTTCTGGTCCCTGGAGAAAGAGGCAAGTCTTTGTTGTTGGAGGGTTGGAGGGAAGTGCGCAATGCAGCCCAGCTGGCTCCCCTGCAATAATCCCATGATTCCCAGCCTGTATTTTCAGACAGATCCATTACTGAGGCCTGTAACCAATCCCTCACCATCTTCTTGCTGTGCAGGGCTGTTTTCAGTCATCCTGATTCAGCAGCAGACATAAGCTTCCAACTTCATGCAGCTCCGGCTGCAAATCTCTTTAGGCCCACTGCCGCCATCCACCTTGCCCGTTGTATGACTGCCTTGTTAAATGAAAATGGATTGTGGGTGGTGTTTCCTCCGTGGCTGGGCCACCTTAGACACACACACACACACACACACACACACACACACACACACACCCCATAGTTACCATAGTTTGAGCCTTCCGCTTTTTATTAGAAGGATTTGTGTGCAAGAAAATTCTCCTGCACTCAAGGCAGAGAAACACCACCTGGGGAAGCCTTTCATCCTTTCATATCTGCTTGAGTTAAAAGATTAACTTGGAACCTGGGAGGGCCGATGGGGAGGGGGGAAAGAAGTTCATTTCTAGGCCAGGTGAGTGCATCCTAATGGGCTTCAAGGCCAAGGAATCGTGCCCAGTTTCAGCTTTTAGGTTTCCCAGGTATGGAGCCAGGAGAAGCTGTGCTAGGGGAAGGACCCTCCTAATCCACAGGTGGTACAAGCATGCTTATGAGATATGTCAGTTGAAAAGAAGGATGCTAAGGTGTGAAAGATATTTTGAAAATAACAGAACACCCTCTCTTTGATATCTCTTCTTGGTTTTTATTGGAGTATAAAACCAATTCCCTAACAAAGGACGGCACTTTTGAATTTTGGAGTGACGCGCTATGCCTGGAGGGTCAGATGATCAACCTGCATCTTATTCTGGGTCTGTTCTCTGCTTGGAAAAAATGGACAGGGAGCAAAATAAATTAGAATAAGCCTTCCTAATTGGACCAGACAAAAAATTAGGGTGACTTCTAATAAAAGCTGTGCAAGGATTAATGTATGAACATCCTCCATCTAAACCATCTTCAATGCTACTTTCCCAAGACTTTGCTTTTTCTCATGCATATAATGAGAAGGATGAGACTGAAATGGCTCCTTAGGTCCCTTCTGGGTCCAGAACTAAGATTCTTTGAGTCTATTCTCTTCTCTGTGTCTCAGTTTCCTGTTCTGTATACTGAGTATTGAATTTGGGAACTCATTGAACTCTCCCATCTACCTTCCTCTGCTCCAGTAGTAATCATTACACACCCACATTTTCATTCATTTATCCTCTCTTCCCAAAATAAAAGTCATTTCATCCACCTGAACAACAGTGCATTCAATATTAAACATTAAATGTTGAGCAACAGCATCTCATGGGCTGAATTGGAAGATGAGAAGAATAGGAAAAAGAAAACTGATCAACAAAACAAAAAGTTGTTTTTTGTATAGTGTCTCTAAAACTGGTGGAGCCAACGTGTGGAATGGCAATTATACATATATAGTTCAACAGAGTCCTTGTTGTATAGTCATTTCAGTCATGTATGACCCTTCATGACTCTGTTTGGGGTTTTCATTGGAGCAGATTGGCCATTTCCTTCTTTTTTATTCTTAATTTTTTTTAACAGATGAGGAAACTACAGGGCTAAGTGATTTGCCCAGGGTCAGTCAACTAGTCAGTATGTGAGGCTGTATTTGAGCCCAGGTCTTCCTGATTCCAGGATAAGCACTCTATCTGCCTGACTTTGAGTCAGGAAGTCCTAAATTCAAAGTCCTAGAACACGCAACTATGAAACTCTGATCAAACTTAAATTGGCTCATCAGGATTTTATAATTATACTTGCTTGTAAAGATTGTACTAATTGTAAGGATCAGATTGCACACAAAGTCCCTTTTGCAAAAGTTCTATCAGTTTATAAAGGTGGATTCATGGAGGTGATGGACAGCATTCTGATTTTGAATTCAAATTCTATTTCTTTCCTTTATGTCCTGAAACTTTGGGTCATCTTTCCTCCAGGGTGTGAATGTATGAGTGTGTTTGTATGCCTGTGCATTTAAGGTCTTTGTCAAGATGGCTCCTAAAATTCATCCTAATTTGTAATCTGTGGTTTTGTGAAGCAACGATGATACATTACTTCTGTTTGCAATATTTTTCATGTCCCCTTTCTCTTCTGTAAAACCCTTGACTCCTTTAGAGGACAGACAGATTAGTACTAATGACAGCAGACCAGAGGAAATCTCCATGATTTGTGTTCCTATAACTTGGGAATATAGCTCATTAAGTCAAAGTGGAAAAAAAGATGCTCTGAACGGATTGATTCTAGTGATGCAGTAACAATTGCTATCCCCATTTTGTTCTTTACTCTCACTAAGAGGAAAAAACAAAAGCAAACTAAATACATCTTTCATTAGGGACCACATTTTGTAAGCTTCTTCAGAGATCAATAGTGAATTCTGGACAAATCCATCAAACGGGAGTCTATTTACTGTATATCTATGATGTGCACTAGGTTCAAGTGATACAAAGAAAAATGAATAATAATCCCCACCCTGGAGGAGGCCATGGTTTGAATGCTTTATTCTGTGTCTTAGAGAGATACAGTTTTGTCTGTTGTGCAGTAGTGGGACAGAGAACAGCCATAGAGGCGTCTATGTTTGGCATCTAAAGGCAGTGCACTGACTTTTTCCCATAGGATTTAGAGTGTCAAAAGTAAAATTCATTGGCCTGGTTCCATCATAATTACAGAAAAAGAAACTGATGGCACTAGAAAGGAAGTGACTTTGTTGAGGTCACTTGACTAATTGGAAAGCTTGGATCTGAACCCCATTCTTTCAGTCCTCACTCATTTATTAAGGACTTTCTATTTCAGGTCTACATCTTCTCACTGTATTTTCTTTTCTATATCAAGTTTCTTCCCACTTGTCACAGATCACCAAATTACTTTTCATGTAAACACTCAGAGATTCTTAACCTTTTTTTAAAAGCCCATTCTAGAAGAAAACTTCAGAAACAGAAAAGTTAAAGTAGTGTTTTTTGCAGCTTGTTGGAGCAGTGGATAAAGTGCCAAGTCTGGATTCAGGAAGACTCATCTTCAATTCAAATCTTGCTTCAGAAACTATTATTAGCTGTGTGACACCAGGCAAATCATTTAATTCCATCTGCCTCAGTTTCCTCATCTGTCAAATGAACTGGAGAAGAAAATGGCAAACCAGTCCAGTATCGTTGGCAAGAAAAACCCAAATGGGGTCAAGAGTTGGACATGACTGAACAACAACAATAAATATAATATTTTGCTTCTGAATGCTTACTTTTTCTTCAAATAAAAGTGGACCAAAGATAGTCACCAGTCTTCTTCCCCTTTTAGGGTGGCTGTGAAATGTCTTTTGGGAACTTACCTTTGAACTCAGCTTTCCATTCCCTTTTTCCTTGTTTCCTTCCCAATACCATATGTAGTGAAACATAACTTAGGCAACTCTGTTTGACACTGCTTCGTCCCTGACTGGTTTGGAGGAATATGTGTTTTATTATCTGATTTATTAAGCAGTATGGAAAAGACCCTTTGGTAGCCATGCGTGACAGTCCCACATCCCGGACCCTGCCAAACAATTGAGAGTCCGAGAGGGGGATCGATGGGGGGGGTGGATTTATAGTTAGCCCAGGTTCTTTTTTTCCTCTGGATCTTTGCCCATCCTATTATACATTCTTTAGAGAAATGAAATGCAGCGGTAGCTGGGAGGAATTGTGGATGCTTTCCAGCAGTACAAGAGCTCTGGAGTCAGTCTCTAAGCCTTCTCCCCAGCTCGCAGTTAGGAAGCCAGTTGACAATATAATAGGCTTTGGAAGCGGGTGCAAGAGTTTGTGGGCTCTGTTTGATGTTGCAAACACCAGGCCCTCAGGGAGATCTGGAGAGAGGATCTTCTGTTCTTAAAGAGAAGAAAAAAAAAAGATTAACCTGAAACATGAACTGGGAGGGGGGAGGGAACCTCCCTAATTCTAAAAGGTGCAACCAGAAGATGATCTCATTCCCTTCTGTGGAAATATCATTTGGCAGAAGGCCCGTGCGGGCGAAGGCAAACAGCTTAAAAATGAATTTGATGAAAGAGAAGGAACCTGGTGGGAATGATTCCTAGAAGCTGGCCAGGAGCACGCTTGTACTGAGGCACCCTTCTCTTCCCCGGCCCCTCCCCGGCCCCATTAATTGCCTTATTGCTGCCGAGAACACTGCCCTCCTTCTTCCCATCTTTATCCCCTTCTCCGGACACTGCCTCTACCCTGGGCAGATCCCTATCCTCCCAAACGTCCATCTGTCCCCAGGTCAGCCTCCGGATTTTCCTGCGCCTTTTACAGAAAGCCTTTCCATGCACTTCAGTTCTCCTCCCCATTAGTTACTTCCTCTTGAACCTGTCCAGAGCTAAGTTTGTTTGCTTGAGTGAAAAGCTCTTTGAGGACAAGGACTGGTTTTTTGGTCTCTTTTGTATGGTGAGAACCTAGAACAGAGCCTGGCACAGATGAGGCCATTAATAAATGGCCGACCGACTGACTGATGGAAATCCTAACTCCTTGTTGTTGCACCTGCTGTGGCGGTTTCTGTCTTCCTTAATAAACACAAATGCTGTTTCTGTAAAACACACTTAGTCTGACTATCCCCTCAACGCTTATTTTTCCATGAGTGGGAACGATGTGCATGGAAGCTTCCACTCTCCGATTCTTATGGAAAGAGATGACTCGAATGTACAAGTGTTGAGTACGATTTTCGGTCAGGAAACTGTGCCAAGTTAACTGCCCCTCCTGGGGATTGAACTCTGGACCTTGGCATCATTAGCCCAGGGCTCCAGCCTCATCCCAAGCTGGAAGCTGCGGTAAAACTTTTGATGGCACTTCTACAGTGGATGTAACCTCCGAGGGCCCTCCTTGCAGCATCCTTTTCAGCAGTGGTGACTGGGGCGAGCATTGTACTCAATTAGCTTTCAAGGCCCCTCTCCCTGTGCCTTCGTACCCCGCCGGAGACTGGGGTGTCGGGAAATAAAAGCATGTGCCCTTGGAGAGCCGCGGCAGATTCTCCTCTCAGCTGAAGACTTGATCTTCTTGACCCAAAGAAAAGAGAAGAAAGTTAATTCTGGTTTCTAGTTGAAACTTGGGCCTGGCGTGTATCTCTTTCTGATGGAGCCTTAGAGAGAAGAAAGCCCTTCTGTGTTTGGGAGCGACTGTCTTGAGCGTCTCAGGGGTCGGAAGGGTTTGCTGCATTATGTCCCCATCTGCTCTGCTTTCTCTTCTACCTGGAGGGGGACAAAGAATGAACAATAAAATAAAACTCTTCTCCTCGAAGCCTTCCTGTTGACTCTGTTCTGATCACTGGCTAAGACGTTCACAGGCTGCTGGCAGCCCATGAACAATATGCAACAAAAAAGCCCCATTGAAGGCCGCCATTACTTAAACCATGAATCTTAGTTTGTGATTATATTGGGTGACACTAATCTGAAAGATGCTATTTTCCAACAAGAATCAATAAGACTGAAATGAGAATCCTGTGGTTCCCTGAACAGTTAGCGCACGGACTAGTGGGAAGACCACTTTGGGCTTGTGATGGTAATTTTAAAAGAAAAAAAAATCTGATAGATTCTGGCCCAGAAGAACAGGTACTGGTCTCAGAGTCAGTGATATCTAGGTCTGAATTTATTCTCCGGTCCCTAGTAATCTTGTGACCTGTGCAAGTCACTCTCTGCCTTCATTTGCTCATCTTGAAAATGGGGGTAGTAATAGTTCCACCCTCTCAGTCCTGTTTTTTGAAACTTCAGTGTGATGATGCAAGTGAATAATGCTTTATCAGCCTCAAAATGCTATTGAGCTTCTGTCCAAAGGGTCCTGGACATGCAGGCTCAAAATCTCACCTCATGAGGTACATGAGGGTCTCTGGGGAGACCCTCAGAAGGTACTTGATCCAAACCCCTCATTTCGTCGATGAAAGAAATGTCTTGGAGAGCTTAAGTGACTTATCCACAGTAACATAGATAGTAAGAGAAAAGGAAGGGATTGAGTGCTCATTAAGCACCTATTAGGTGCTAGGCATTGAGGTAAATGCTTTAAAATTATTATATCATTTGAGTTGAATTCTTCTTTGCTTTTTGCCATCAGAGTGGTCTTGTCTGAGATTATCTATATCTGTGAACAAGTATAATTCTGACTTTTGATTCATCCAACCTGGTCTTCCTTGTGATATACACTGAATATAAGTTATTTAAGATGGCGAAGATTGTACTTCTCCAATCTTCAATCAGTTGTCCCATTTTTGGCTTTAACCGTTGCTTCTTGGCCAGCACACAGGTTCTTCAGTGAACAAGTCCGAAGATCCGGTACTCCCATCTTTTTGAGGACTTTGCCACATTTTGTTGTGACCCACACAAAGTCTTTACTGAAGCCAATGAAGCAGAAGTAGATGTTTTTCTTGGAACTCTCTTGCCTTCTCCAGCAATTGTTGGCAGTATAAACATGCACATGTGTGTATATACACACACATACACAGATGTTGACATATATATATACACACATATATATATGTACATATATATGTACAAGTATAAACACACTCCCATCTATTTATACACCCCCAAATTTCTCTCCCTTGCTCCTCTTCATCCATTCTTCTTGAGGCTTCTTTCCCAGCAGTGTCCTTCTTGTTTGGATAATTTTCCAGTGCATTGGTTGGGATCTTTGGATCTTTTCAGCCAGGTCCAAGCATCATGGAGATTTCAGAAACCCTCTTGCTTTCACTGCTTCCCTCCACTCACCCTTATACCACAAACTCCCCAGCTCCTGTTGGCTCCCCAGGAGCAGGAGGCGGAGGAAAGGGGTTTGGGCATCAGTGCCAACAGCTCAGGGTTCTAGGATCATTTGGAGGAACACTTGCCAGTCTTCAGAGGGAGTTGCAGAGACTTCAAAGTATTTGCTAATGGAAACACTGACTCAAAACAGCATCTTAAATAATATGGAGAATCAGCATGCCGTCTCAAAAAAAAATGTTGCGGCATTTATTAGCTGGGCGTGAGCTAAAGGTTGGCGCCCATAAAGACTATCTTTGTAACGATTAGCAGGGGCCTAGTATAATTTAAGATATTCTTTAGAGTATATAAATATGGCCTCATAAAAGGCCTAGATATAAGGAACCTGTGACTTTAAGTCATTAGAAGCCCAGTGGTTTGATAAAATAACAGGAAACAGACAATTTATTATGAGCAGTCTCCGTAGCTCTGGATTATCCATAAAACTTTTATGGCCTTCCCCAAGTGGCAAGAGGCCATAAAACTTGCCTGAATGAGGGACTTGTTAATTTACTTGTTAAAGCAAATTAAAAATTTATAAGCGCTTTTAGGTAAATGAGATCTTCTCTCATTGCTGCCCTTGTGGGGCTTTGGAATCCTAGGAGGAAAGAGTGGCTGAGCTCAGACATCACAGCCGAACAATAACAGCTATTAAATTGTCTCAGTTTATTGCAACAGAACCATGCAGCTGTTGTCAGGGCTGCCGGGGGATGCCAGCGCTTGACCGCCCGGGGTTTCCGGGACGATCTTGCTCTCTCTCAATAAAAAAGGGAGGGGGTGGTGGGCTGAGGGAACAAATAATTCTAGCTTCTTGGATTTGCCAACAGTTGACCCGTAGACTTGGCTGCCAAGACAAGTCCTCTTCCTCCCCTCTGGGTTCCTCCTCTCCCTGTCTCTCCATCTTTCTTCCTGTTCCTGTCCCTCCATCTTTCTCTTCTCCCCTTCCTTCCTTCTTCTTTCCTTCTTCCTCCTCCCTCCTTTCTTCTTTTTGTTCTTTCTTCTTCTTGTTCTTTTCTTTTTCTTTTCTTCTTCTCTTCTCATTCTCCTTTTGACATTCTGAGTCCAGGATCCTAGAGCTAAGTTGGCTCCTAATTTTCTGTCTCCATTGGCTTGTGTTCAGGCAAGCTTCTCTCCCAAGGTTCCCCCACCTTTACCCCCTAGAAGTCTTTAAGTGTGAAGTTATCAAACCAGGCCCAGTGGGCTAGGAATGAGCCTTTTCTCGGAATGGCCATGGGGTTGTGCTGACATTGCTCAGAGCAGTTACTCAACAAGCATTTATTAAGCACCTCCTATTTGCCCCCATTGGGCAAGGCATTTGCAATGCAAATAATCAGTTTCCTGCCTGAGATTATTTTTGATACCATTTTAGGCCATTTTTCCCCTTAGGGACCAGGTATAGAAAACATATTAGAAAAGATGACCAGGAATCGAAGGATAGTGATAAGGGGGACACACCTTTGGGGTTTGGGGACTTACGCATGTGGCTGTGACTTTGGTCTTGGAGTCAGGACCACCCAGCTTCTGTTGGTCCTCCTGATTACTCCTCCCTTGTTGGCCACCTAAGCTCTAGGTGCTTTGTGAGGTGCTTTAGGCCGGCCTTCAGGTTATCAGAGATGGGCACCCCAGGCTTCATTCAGTGAGAGGGCTGCATTGCTTAGGCTCCCTCCCATCCCACAGCAGTGAGCCCATCTCAGTGCCCTCTTCTACCCCTTTCTCTCTCTACCCACTTTAGGTTCTGAAACAATCACTCGGGCCACAGGGGCCAGTTTATCATTATGGACTGGGTGGCCAGCTGGCCCACGTTTCTTAGACTCATTCCTTGGACTTCTCCAACCTTTGCCCTGCTTAACTTAGACTGGTAGATCTAGAGACAAGAGGCCCGTGAGCCTCTTATTGGTCAGATGAAGAAACCAAGGCAGGGTGGATTGACTGTCCAAAGGCTGTGCAGGGTCATGGCTCGGGCCTTGCACATGGGAAGACTGCCTGGGCTCCGTAAAGCGGCGCTTCCCAGATAACCGAGTCTTTGTCTGGGTGACTTGCTGACGGCCCCACATCTGCCAGGTGTTGTGGCTGAAAGGGAAACCGAGGTCTCGTACTACCGGTGACCGCCCCAGTCGGGTTCTCACAGCGTCCTTTCCTCATGAAAAAGGTGGCCCCATTTAGACTGGATTATCTGGGAATTCTGTCTTCTGCCGGGCAGACTGTCTGTAGAGCTTTGTGCTCTCTTGCTTGCACTAATTGCAGAAATAAAATGTCCTGTCCGGATTCTAGACCCATTTTGTATATTTTTATATTTCCTGCTATGAAGCAAGGCCCAGCAAACATATTACCTGTAATTTGGGGCAGAATTAATTAGGTTACTGAAACTTATTACCTTGTTAGCTCTTGTAATTGTCGTGTGGAGAAATGAAGCCAGCTTTCTGATGACAGTTTCCCCCTGACACCAGCCAGTGTCTTGGGGAAATAACTGTCATATGCTAAATTCCTTTTATTACAGGACTTTCTGTAATGTGATGTTTTCCGTAAAGCAGTTCCAGCTTGAGATTTATGTGTTGGTTTGTTATAGGAAAGTTAGTGTTATAACCATGTTTTCCTTAATACCCTGTTCTGTGTTGTTGACCTAGTGATAATACCATAGACTCTCCCTCCCTCCCCCTCTCTCCTTTCCTCTCTCTCTCTCTCTCTGTTTCTGTCTCTGTCTCTCTCTGTCTCTTTCTCTCCCTTCCTCTTCCACCTTTCTTTCCTCCCTCCCTCTTCCTTCTTCTTCTTTGTCTTCTTTATCTTCTTCTTTCTTCTAATTCTTTTTTCTTTTTTTCTTCTAATTCTTCTTTTTCTCTCTTTCTCTTTTTCCCCCTTTCCCCCCTCATTCTCTGCTCTCTCTCTTCTCAATCTTTCTCTTTCTCTGTCTCTCCTTTTTTTTCTTTTTTCCCCCTCCTCACTCTGTTTTCTCTCCTTTCAATCTTCCTCTTTGTCTCTGTCTCTTCCTCCTTTCTCTTTCTTCCTTCTCTCCTCCTCATTCTCTGCTTTCTTTTTTCTCTCTTTTTCTGTCTCTCTGCTTCTTCTTTCACTTTCTTCCCCTCTCCCCCTCATTCTCTGCTTTTTCTCCTCTCAATCTTTTTCTTTTTCTCTCTATCTCTGTCTCTATCTCTCTTTTTGCTTTCTTTCTCCTCTTCCCCCTCTCTCTTTGCTTTCTCTCATTTCAATCTCTCTCTCTCTCTCTCTCTCTCTCTCTCTCTCTCACACACACATACACACAAACACACACATGCACGTATGCTCACACACACTCCCCATCCTTATATCAGTTGTCTGGGGACTTGCAATTCCATTGACATAAGTAACTTCTGATGAGGAAACTCTTTATCAGTTCTTCAACATAGATGGAGGTTTGACTAGAGCAATGAGAGACGACATAATTTGCCCAAGGTTATCCAGTCAGTTGTCTGTCGTCGTCAATCCTTGAACCCAAATATCCCTTCCTCTGAAGCCAGTTCTTTATTCTTTACCTTTTTTTCTTTGACACTAAAAGAAATCTTAACTATTTTGTACCTTTTCTTCAGTTTCTCCCTGCCTTAGTTCATCTTAAATAAATGACTATCTAATTTATCTTCCTTATGCATCCCTCTCTCTAATGTTTCAAAAGAAACGCTCTTCCACCAGAGTAGTTTACCACTGACTACTGCATACAGTTGATCTTCTCAAGCCTGATACCCCAGGCTGCCTAACAGCATCCATCTTATCTTTCTAAACTTATCCCATTATATCTTCTCCCATGGATTCTGAGCTCCAACCTGCCAAGAATTCTTGCATTATTTAGGTTCTGCACTTTCCTGCCTTGTTTGTTTGTTTATTGTATTTTGGTCAAAATGGTTGTCACTCTTACCTCTTAGGCTCCTAGCCTATGCATCCTTCATGAATTATTTCAGAATTTTTCTCCCTCATGAAGCCTTTCTGAAGCATTCCCACAAGCCTAGATGCCAGGAGTCTTCTGGAGCTTAATAAATGTTTATTGATTGATTGATTGATTGATGACTCTCTCCTCTTGTTATTCTTTAGATAGCTATTAGGCACTTAGCACAGGGCACTTTGTAATATATCTCTTTATTTTCAAGTCTTTTATCCCTTTGATTGATAGTAGATTCTTAGAGGGACAGGAAAGGACTCATATTATAAATTTTTTGCATGTTCTTCATCATCTGACTAGCAGAATGCTTTGCACATAGTAGGAGCTCAGGGGCTGTCAGTATTTCTTGAACGAATGAAGAATGAACGGCTGCTGTAGAGCTGATTGGCTCAAGCCTGGCTCTTTGGAGGATTTTCTTATATATGCTTGCTCATTAGTGATATTGATATATGTAGTATAATGATTGCTTAATTGCTAATTTTCCTATGCTAATTGCTGTTTTTCTACAAAACTAAATCCTGTAGCACTTTATATTTTTCTAATGCCATCTGGAATATGAATTTTCATAGGAGTAGCAGACAAAGAAAAAAAGATACCAGATCACCACCTTCTTTGAAGGAGTAGGAAAAAATGCATCCCTTACAGGATTGAAATGTTTAGTTCAGATGTTGTTTTATTGGTAGAGTTGGGAAATTTTTAATAAGCTTCCCCCTTTTCCCTTGCTCTCCTGCCTGGCACCCCTAGATCAGCCTGCCACATGCTCCTGTTAACAGGTCATCCAGTGCCCTATTTATCATGGTTCCCTGATAAGCATTAGACACATGTCAGACTTAAAATGTCTTTGCTCTGATTGCTAAGGAAATCCTGCATTTATTTTGCATATTAATATGGAGGGACTGTATATATTTCATATTCACCCATGGTAGCCTGGCCCAATGGGACCAGTAAGTCTCATAAGAGTGAAGAGAGTAAGTGGGTGCAGCTATCCCTGCCACTCTGATCTTTGCCTATCTTTGGTTTATTGATTTTAATTGGGTCATCACTTCTATTATTCCCACCTCCCTTTTATCCCCTTCTCTTTTCTCCTTTCCCCCTTCTGCTTCATATGCATCCTCCATCCTCTCCCTCCTCTTAGCTCTTTCCTACCCTTCTCTTTTATCTTTTCTTCCTCCCTCTTTTCCCTTTCTCTCTCTCTTCTATTTCCAACATCTGTCTGCTTTTCTCTCCTTTCTCCATCTCCTCTTTTCTCCTTTCCTCTCTTTATCCTCTTCCCCTCCCCTTCCTTGTTCTAGTTTTTTTTCCTCTCCTAAATTCTTTTTCTCCCATCTTTTATCTTCATAATTAACTGTCCACCTAAATTTTTATGGATTTAAAACTTTGAATTGAACATACTTTTGCTGGTATCAAGTAACACAATTTGCTCGAGCCTGTGAAGAGTTCCTCTTTATAAGGACATTCTTAACTGGTATTTCACTTACCTGATTTTAATTTTCTGCACTGTGGGGAAAAGCCAAGATTTACGTTGAGAAGACCTGGTTTGGAAGCCTGGCTCTGCCCCTTTGTTACTGTAGGCCAGAGTTTTTTGCCTTTCATGCCAAATGGGAGTTGGATTTGATCTCTCAGGTCTCCTTCCATTCCAGCCTCTTTATTAAGGGGTAGGAGAAAGAACACATTCAACATTCACTCTAGACCCACTATCATACTTTTCCTCCCTTTATTAAGTTAATATGAGCTTCTTCCAGTTGATGACAATGGGAAATACAATTTTATGCCCCTATAGCTTGATTGTGTCTAATGCACATCATGGAAGGATTCTGTGTAGATATTTATCTCAATGATGAGATAATCTCCATTGGAAGGGATCAGAGACAGCCATGTAAAATCAAGTGTGATGATGGGTCACTTAACATGTGAAGATTTAAGGCTTTTGGTTCATGTGTCAGTCATTCACAAATGAGTGCAAAATAGCTATAAAATGATTAAGAAATGAGCTGTTATTTACTTAATTTCTTCCATCAGAGAGGTTGTTATTATTCAGTAGAGGCATTTTTTACTGTCATTTCTGTCTGTCCCTGCCCTTCTCCCTTTGGGTTCCCATATTTTTGACTGAAAATACAAAAGAAGTTACTTACTTTAAAGGGATTTGTGATGTCACCATTCTGAAATTTAGCCCAGTGATTCAGATCACAAGCCTTCCATACCTTTTCTCATCCTTTGTGATTCTCATCAGTTTCTTCCTTATTCACTTTTGAAGGTGCGCCCCTACCTCAATATATTGATAGCTTTCCATCCTTCTTGACATTAGGAGGATAGCAGTGGAACACATCACCTGTCCTGTGTATTCCATGGGACCAGCCCATCATCTTTTTCACTCCTGTATTTTGTTGCCTTCCTGATTTCCATTTGAAACAACTTCCTGGGAGTAGACTAGTTTGTTTTGTTTTTGGTGGGCTTACAACTGTCTGGGATTTGGGATACTCTTTTCAGATATTTCAAGTCATTGTTTTAGGCCATTTAGCCCCTTAGAAGCCTTCCAACTACAGCATTTTAGAATTCTGACCTATTCCTGCCATTATCCTGGGATTCTGGTTTAATTAGGCTTCATACTTAATTCTTCATAGATTACTTTCAGGTTGGGTCCCCAGGTTTGGCTGGCTAGGGTATCCCTGAAGAACACTGGGATTCTTCTCATACTGTTGTACAGCACTCCCATACTCCTAACATCAGTTCTCAAACTTACTGCCTGAGTACTCTTTACTAGTTACAGTTAATATCGCCTTAATATAATTTAGCCAATTAGTTCCTCAGTTTCAATAAGCAACATCATTTAGCTTTTACAAAAGCATTGTTGTGGAGAAAGTGTAAAAGACTGGATGTACTACAATCTCCTTCAGTGGTTCCATGGTCCCATCCACCATCTTGGGCCAACCTAAAGTGCTTGCTACCTCATAAGGAAAGAGAATAATTTGGCTTCTCCATTCCCTTTTGCTTGCATATTACTACTCCAATTATTCTAATTAAAAGGCTTTCCCCCCACCACCCAGTATTGGTCATAGAATACCTGTGCATGTCTTGAATCAGGCTCCACCATCACAAGACAACATTTGCATCCTGAAAACGGGCTCACCTTCCTCCAGGGGTTGACAGCAGCCAGCCCCACTAATTGTCCTGGGCTTGTACCTTCATTGGCCAGTGTCCCAGCTTCTGTGTCCTGTTCATCCTTGTTCCTCACCTTCTGGGGTTATCTACATCTCATAGAGACTCCTCTGTCAGGAAGTAAGCTTCTTAAGGACAGGAGCTTTTTTTTTCTTTTCATGATGGTGCTTAGTATAAAGCAAGCATCTACAAAATGCTTTGGGAATGGTTGGTTAATTGATCTCCCTCCTTGGGAAGCACAGTTGCTTAGGAGGAAAACAAAACATTTTAGCTCCTATTATCAATGACTGCATTCTGACTATTGGTTCACCTTCGAGGGCTTCAGCAAGACCCTTCCTTTTTGTGGTCGGTTCATCTTACATTATTTCCCCCAGCACTTAGTTCTGTGGGGAGTTATCTTGTCTGCCCACTAGCAAAGGGATAAAAAGTCAAAAAATGGGGCTGCCCTCTTGCATTGTCTCTGGAAAATAGTCTGCTGCCCAGCCCTTGTCCTTTGTGTTCATCAAAAAATAGCCCTGAAGGGTATCTGTCTCTGCCAGATTCCGTGCCCTTATTTTAAAACAGCAGATGAACCCACTTTGGAAGCATTTCAGTAACACCTGACCCTGCGTCCACACAAGCAGCAACATCCTCCGACTCGCATTGGCCAACTTTTCACCTCTCTTCCCCTCTGGTCCCTTAAGTAGTGGAAAAATAATGAATAATTTCAACCCTTTTCCATAATCCTTGGGGGTATTGTGACTCCATTAAAGCTTCATTTATGTCACATGCTGTTGTTAAATTTGGTTAAGAGCCGTGGACGATCCTTCCTCAGTCCTAAATTACATGCTTCATTAAGAGATGCAGGGTGAGCAACATGGCTCCGGGGTTGAGGTGGTAGGTTGGTGGAGACCCAAGAGTGACCAGCTTGCCACTGACTCGCTGGAATAGACAGGTCACCATGTGCTTTTTCTCAGACGAGAGAAGGGGATAGTAGGCATCCAATGGATCCCTATGGCAACTACTGTGACCTTTAAGCAAATTTCTTTTGGTCCAAGTCTAATCAGCAGCCACAGCAAATTAACAGTAAGATCCATAGATAAATTTGTTCTTTGTCCAAGTTTGCAGGTAAATGGCTAGATCCTCAGTGAAGTTGGAAGGAGTTAATCTTTCTTAAGTTTAGAGTGAGCTTTAATGAGGAAAAAAATCTCCCTGTATCTAGCCACTGTACGTAGATCAAAGCTTTCATAAGGGTAAATTTATGTCTGATAGTGTGGACGGTTTCAGTACACATTGGCGAAATAGCCTGCTGATTGCTGATTGAAAACAGTTGTTAATTCTCTACTTCACTAAATTCAGAGTGGAAAAACTTTCCTTAATAAAGAACAGATTGAGGAGAACCAAGGCCTTGCTGTGTGGAAATTAATGGCAGATGCATAGACTGGTAGTTAAAATGTTTCATTAGATGTTAATGTCTTGCTGTGTTTTTAATTGTTCAGAAATTAGCCTCTAGAATATTAAAACCATCTGTTTGTTATCATGATGAAACAGAATGCTTAAGTAGTTATTAATTTGTGTTTCTTTTCTTTTTCTTTCCTTCTTTTTCTTTTCTTTTTTTTTGTCTGTACAACTTTGATCTACTTGAGAGTTCAGGGAATGTGGGATGTAGAAGTGAAAAAAATCATTGCCCAAAATAATCTTATTTGTTGCCTGTCACCCATGTTTTTTGTGCTTGCTTTCTTTTGAAAATTATTGTTTGCTGAGGGCAGGTTGACCTTTATATTTCAGTGCATGGTGGGTGTGAGCTGGTGTTCACTTCACATCTTTAACTGTGATATACAGAATTTTCATGAGCTGCTATTTTTTTATGTTAATGTGAGGATAGAATTGAGACTTTGGGGGAAAGAATGGCCATTATCTTGTGTCTGTCCAGGCAAAGGCTCCTAGTTGGGTTCTGAGCGTTGGCTGGTCAGTGCTTTGTCTTCTGGGTTGGACAGAATGATTTAAGTAGGAATGGTCAAGAATATAATCAAACCTCTTTCATTTCTAATTTTTGTTACTCTGTGTTTAGAGAATAGTTTTGTTTTTAAAACCCTGTGCTTTTTCAAGGCCAAAGTCTTGGTGAAGGGCATTTTGGTTTTTTTAATCAATCAACAGATCAACAAAAATTTATTGAGAACCTACTTTGTGCCCAACATTGTTCTAGTTCTGGTAGTATCAAACAGACAGACAAGCAGCCTCCCACCCACTGAGGAGAACACAGAATAGGTGTCTTTTCCCAGAGGGTCTCTGCCATCTCCCACATGAATTACCTCTAGCTCGGGCGATTTGGAAATATGCTGCAAAGTCCTAGAAAGTAAATACAAAGTCTTTTAGAGTAAGTGCAAGCATGGAGAGTAGGGAGTTCAGGGAGGTCCCCTGTAGATTGTGTTTAAGCTGAGTTTGGAAGAGAATTGAGAGTTAAAAAGCAGAAATGATAGAAGAATACACTGACTTCAAGGAGCCTAGATTCAAAGAATGGAACGATATGATTGTTAGAACATAGTAGATAAACACATATGAGATGGAAGTCAGTCTTCAGGGAGATGACACTGGTACCTGGGGACCTGAAGGAGGTAGTCTTTACCTGTATCTTAAAGGAAGACTGGGACTCCATCAGTTTGAAGATTTAAGGAAGAATAGTCCAGGCATGGGGATCACTGTCTATTAATAATGAAAGTTCCTGTTAGCACAGCCCATCAAGATGAGGTGAAATATCTTACACAGCATCAGTATTGTTAGACCCAGTTTTACAAAGAAGGAAACAGTTAATGACCAGCCTTGGGTGGTCAAGGTGGGAAGAGAGAGAGGTAGGGCTGGAGCATCTAAATGCCAGCTTCGTCAAGGGAATCCTTGACTTGGAAACAGGAAGATTAGGATGGAGTCCTACACTCGGGCACCTAATGGGGAACCCCTGTGAACTCCGCTCATCTGACCATGGCTGCACAAGCCTTTTATATTGTGCCTGTTATCTGGACACAGCTTCCTTTCAGGAGGCTACTTCTCAAGATGAATTTTGTTGTTCTTTTTCACCAATATCACCTGTTTGTGACGCCTTTTTGTTGTTACATTGCATTCACTTGTAAATGTATCTATCCTGTTTTCCCGTTTCAATGAGCCATTTTTAAAACATGAGTTAAAAAAGAATGAGGAGGAAAAAAGTAGTTTTATTAAATAAATGTATCTGTCTAGTGGATTCCATACCCGTGATTCCCTAGTTTTTCATTGATAGTAGAGAGACGCATTTTATCTGCTATTTTCCAGGGCCAAATTTGGTCTTTATGATTATTTATTTTATATTATGATTACTATGTATTACAATATATTATGATATATATGTAATATATTTTATATTTGTAGAATATTTTCCAGAATATATTTATAATATAGAGTTTTTATACAATATATTTATAGTTTTTTCATTGGTTTTGTTTAGATTAATTGGTTTTAGTCTTCTCATGTCCACTGTGTTGATCACTGTATATATTTTTTCCTGGTTTTACTTCACTCTACAACTTTGGCTACGTCTTCCATGTTTCACTGAATTCTTAAGATTTGAGATTTTTTATGGTACAATAATATTCCATTGTATTTCTGTAAAGTGTCTAGGCAGTCTTCAGTCAGTGGTATCTCTGGATCAATGGATATGAATATTTTAACACTTTTTTTTTGCTGAGGCAATTGGGGTCAAGTGATTTGCCCAGGGTCACCCAGTCAGGAAATGTTTAAGTATCAGGCCAAATTTGAACTCAGGATCTCCTGACTTCAGGTCAAGTGCTCCATCCACTGTGCCACCTAGCTGTTCCTTTAATCACTTTTTAAAAACAAAACCAAAATATTTTCCAAAATGGTTGGATTAATATACAACTTCACTAAAAAAAGTATGAATTTGTCTGTATTCCCCTAGCCTTTCCAACATTTACATTTTTATCTTCTATTTTTTATTTATCTTTGACAAAAGTTATCTTTGCCAAGTTGCTATCAGGTCAAACCTTGGCATTTTAATTTTTAGTTATTTTATTAGTGATTTGTGGCACATATTTATAAGGTTGTTAATAAGCTTTTTTTTGTTGTTGGAAAATTGCTTGTTCACATTTTTTGACCATTTAGTCATTGGGCTTACATATTTTATTATTATTATAATATATGTTATAACATATTGTGTATTATATTATATACATTCATATAATATATAATATATTATTATTATTCATTCCCTATAAATCTTAGATATTAGTGCTTTATCAGATAATCAATGAAATGTTCCTCCCTTTCCATTTTGATCATTTCCTTTCTCCTGAGTTGCATTGATTTTGTTTGCCATAATTGTTATCTGCCTGACTCGGTAAATATGTCTCCTTCATTTAAAAATATATATTGTGGCAATTCCCCAGCTTTTATCTTCCTTCTTTCCCTAAGCACCAGAACTTGACCATTTCATTTAAGCTGTAAAAATATACTACAAGTGAACTGTGAAAACAATGTATTTCAATAGTAGAATACATGCTTTTTGAGGGCAGAGGCTGTTTTATTCTTGTAATTGTATTCCAGGTCTTTAGTGGATGTTAAATAAATGATTGATCAGATGAAGGAAAAATATTGAGAAATGTGATCCTCCGCGTTTCTTTGTGAAATGAGCCACGTGAGGCTATGGTCTGTGCTTCATTTAACCCTGTTACATTTCCCCCACCAAATACAATACTCTATTTTTATTGAATTGAATTGAAAGCAGTAAAAATTTTTCTACTTCATGAGATCTTCCTTTTACCTATTGTTCTCTGTTTCTTTTACTGTTAAATGAAATAGAGAAACCCCCAGTGTTAAGCAGAGATTGAGAGGTAACAATCTAGTGGAAACCTCTCTGGATTTGGAGTCCCATCATCAGGATGGGGTAAAGTCTGTCTTTTCTGCTGCTGCTGTTTATGTGCCCTTGAATATCATTCACCTCAGAAGATTATTCTCCCATCAGTAAAGTGAGGGATTGGACTCCATGGCTTGTGAGGTTTCTCCCCAAGCCAGATCTCTGATCTATAGTTTTTAAATTTGGAGTCTCCTCTGGGTGTGTAGAAAGCGTCTCCAAAACCAGGCTTTTGGTGAACAGACTTTTTCTTTTTTTCTCTTCTAACCTGTAGCTTTCCTCCACACACCTGCATGCAAAGCCCAAGAAAACCTAAAAAGTTATAACAGAAGGACCGTTATTTGTTTTTTGTTATGGCTATGTTGAAATCTATTTCTCTATCTAATGTCTGTCTCTGTATAGACACATACATATGCATACAGATATTTATACAATAAATATTTTATATATCTTCTAATATATTATTTATACATAACATTTATATATAATATAATTTAATATGTATGTAATATTTACATCCCTATATATATAGGTATGTATTTCATGGTTCCTAGGTTGATAACCCAAATAAAACAAAATAGGATCCAAAAATCTTAGGGTGGTATATGTATGTGTATGTATACATATATGTTACCCCTCTTCTTTGATGCAGAGGGAATCTAAAATTATTTCTATTTTTAAAATAAAAATTATCTATTAAAATATTTTAAAATAAAATTTGATTACTATCTTGTTTGTATATAACTCACATTTCCCAGTGTCGTCTTCTCATCCTTCCAGAGTGATATTTTCTTATTGGAAAGAAGAGGGGAAAGTACACGAAAATTAGCTAATAGATTAAACAAGTCTGACATTTTACCTAATAGTTCTTACCTATAGGCCTCCATGTCTGCAAATGAAGGGGAGGATGCTATAGGAAAAGATCTCTTTGTTCCTCTCAGCAGATAGACAACAAAGCATTCCTTTTCAAACAAAAATAATAACAATAATAATAAAGAAACATGGTGACATCAATAATAGAGCGTTGGTTTTGAGAGAGACAGTGAAATTGAGATGGGTTTGATTTTAGGCTAGCAAGAAATAGGGCCTGAGCTTTTAAAAACTCAAAACATAAACTAAAATAAATAGACTTTTAAAATGTTCTCAGCCAATTTACCTGAAAGTGGCAATCTCTCCAGTAAGTATATATAATGCTAAGAGCGCTATTAAGTTTTCTTAGCTGTGGTTTTTGACCTTTTCCTGAACAAGTACTTTTACAATTCAGAAATGCCAGGATGAGGATTTGTTAAACTAACCTTAATTATACGGTGCTTTCATTTTATCGTTCTTTCACCTGACTCTCTCCAAAATCCGAAATTGCCTGTAATCAGAGTTTCGGGAACAGGAGGGGCAAGAGCATTTTTTGGGAGTCCTAAGACATAGGAAACAAGTTTTTGTTTTTGAAGTCATAAAGCTCACAGAAGAATTGCAGGACATGTGTCCTCGCCAGCATCAATGGGTATCGTCCCCATTTTGCATTAGAAGAATGGTCTTTAAGCTTTGGGGTGATGGCGGGCCTTTTACGTGAAGTCCTTGACATGGATGTTGACAGAGGCCCAGAGCAGGGTGGGGGGTAGTGGATCTTTTTTTATTTTTTTTTAAATAATTGGACAGCATGCTCTCTGTTATGCAGGCGCTGAAAGGATCTTGGCAGGAGCCTCAGAGAGCAGTTTTAAGGAGGAATAAACTGAGGCCTGGAGAGGAAATGGGTCGTGCCTGAGATTCTACCAGTAATAAATACGATGGAAACTTGTAAAATTCAATCTCCTTGAGAGCAGAAGCCCTTGAGCTATATTTTTGTTGTCTCAAGTGCTTTAGCACAGATCCTAGCTTGTAATAAAGTTTTATTAAGTGGGGGGACTTGATTGATTGCCCAGGGTGACATAAGTTGTGAGGAACCCAGGAAGAATTTGAACTCAGGATCCTCCGCTAGTGAAATACAGCCCAAATCCTCCCTGGCCATCCTGACATGCGGTTGGGATTTAGGGCCAGAAAAGACCTTGGTGTTGCAGAACCCAGCCCCCCATTAATGCTAATCAGGCCTTTGTACCATCTGGGCACCTCATTCACAGCCGCCCTTCCTTCTTCCCCAGCTCTAATTGTGTCTCAGAATTACACTGCAGTCCTTTGCACTGAGGCTGGGGGATGCCCCCTGAAGGAAGACACTGGGGATCCAGAGCCAGAGCTCATCAGCCGGGCTGTTTGACAGCCTTCGTGAGACACAGCTGATTTTTTTAACCCAACTTGAGGTACCTGGGATCAAAACAGTGACAGGTGTCTTGACAACTTGAGATATCCAAGACGTTCCCCCTCAGGCAGGGGTGGCCTGAGGCCAAAATATTCTGGATTGAAATGTACTGTGTGCTCACCTAGTCTCTTATAATGAAAACCGGCACCCCCATGTATTTTCTAGTCAGAGGGAGAGGGTCCTTCTCTAGAAGCCCGGACTTAGACACGGGCTGAGGTGAAGAGAATTGGGGTGAAAAAGTAATATGTTAGAGAGGCCGGGAGCCCTGAAAAAGTGTTCTTAGTTGCAGAGGGAGCAGCTCCCTTTAAATTCTGCCTCAGACACTTCTTACTCGTGGGGTCTTTTTGTTTATTTGTTTTGTGAAGCACCTGGGGATAAGTGACTTGCCCAGTTAAGAGAATCTCAAGAGGCCATGAGCTCAATGCTCCCATTTTACAGATGAGGATATTGAGGTAAAGAGAGGCGAAATGATTTGATGGAGTCACACAGCTATTAAGTGTCTGAGGTGAGATTTGAACCCTGACTATGTCATGATCAGCTATGCCAGATTTAGCTCTTCTCAGCCAAGTAGTGATCTAAAACAATTCCAAGAGACTTGGTATAGAAAATGCCATCTGCATCCGGAGAGAGAACTATGGAGACTGTATGCAGATTGAAGTATGATATTTTCACCTTTTTTGTTTGTTTTTTGTTTTTTCTCTCTCATGGTTTTTCCCTTTTGTTTTGATTTTTTTTTCTTTTATAACATGACCAATATTGAAATATGTTTTCAATGATTGTATATATATATATATTATATCAGGTTGCTTGCTGTCTTGAGGAGGGGAGGAAGGAAGAGTGAAAAAAATTGCAATTGAAAATCTTACAAAAGTGAGTGTTGAAATCTATTATGATTGTACATATATAACTTGGATTAGATTGAGAAGGAAGGAGTGAAAAAAATTAGAACTCAAAATCTTAGAAAAGTGAGTGTTGAAATCTATTTTTACCAAAAAAATAAAATACTATACAGTGAAAAATAAAAATATTTATCCATTGAATATTAATTATAATTGAATATTAATTAATTGAATTTCAATTAATTAGGCATTGTGATTTGTAGGGAACATATGAAGAGAAAACAATCTGTGTTATCTCCATTAACATACTTGATCCTCCTAACAACTCTATGGGTTATTTGGAAGACAGACTTATAATCTATCCCTGATCCCCGCCTTCCAGTCGCCATCTTTGTTGGGACTGTCAGACTCTCTCCTCCCCTGGCATGACCCCAGTGTCATCACCATTCCAGGGTGATACATCACACAAGTCAAATGGTTGACATCCAAGCAGAGTGTGAAGGACATTCACTGCTTTCTTTTCACTCAGTGTGCTTAGGAATTGTAACTATAGGAAGATTATTGCTGAGGATCCTTAAACCTACACCTCCAGAGACAGCATAACACTGACATCTTATATTACATTAAAGTTTTCAGTGTACCCTACATATATTATCTCATTTTATATTAACAGAAATCTGTGAAGTTATCAGTATCCCCATTGTAGAGATGAAGAAGCTGAGGCAGAAGGAAGCCAAGCAACTTCCAAAACTCAATCCCCATTACCCCACTTAATTTATTATGACAATAGGTATCAAATGCTAGATAGTCACTGTCACTTGGATCTTGACTCGCTCCCTCCAATTTCTGTTAATGCACATAAACTTTAAATGTATCCCAGGTAAAGGGTTTCTTAACCCCAGTTAAGATTTCTGAGAGCCCACTCCACTCTGAACCTGGGATTTATTATCTTATTTACTGAAGCAATCACCCCTGTCATTTCATCTCAGGTCTTCTTTGGTTCCCTACCTGCCATTTTCCTTTCCTTGCCAGAGCCTTAGAATTGCTTCATCTCTGCTTTTTCCATGAATTGAATTCTCTTTTATGTTTTATCTTCTTTAATTAAAGTGTTGTTTCTTTAAGAGCAAAGATGGCCATACTTTTCAATATTTCCTTAGCATTGAGTAATAAATTCTTTTCAATTCCATTCATATAGCTTGTCAGTGTCTGAAATATCCTTTAAATCAAATTTCTTCTGATTTTGAGTTCTAGGGAAAAGAATGAGAGACAGAGACAGAGAGAATTAGAGAGAGACAGAGACAGAGAGACAGAGAGACAGAGAGAGGAAGAGAAAAAAGAAAGGGAGCAAGAGAGAGAGAGAAGGAAGGAGGTCTGTGCCCTTGAGAAGCTTATAATCAAATAGAGGGAAGAACACAAATGTGTCCATCACTGAAATTCCTTAGCCGTTGTCCAAAGGCCCATGCAAAAGTGGACTATCTCCCATATTTGACAGTCATAGATTCTGTTTCTATAAAAAGTTCCCCCTTTCCTCCTCCTTGGTCTTGCCTGTCTTTTTTCATTTGAGATTTTTTTCTTTTTTCCTTTTTTTGGGCTCTCTCTTTTGTGTTGACAAATGGAATCCTTGGGCATGCTGTTGGGCCTTTTGTTGACAGAATTCTGTCTCGGCATAGCACCAGGTTCGAACATAGAAGAGTGAGTCATAAATCATCAGCCTTTACACTTCCACTCCCTTGCCTTCACATTATTAAATTATGAAGAAATAGCATCATAATAGCCTCTTGGCCCAGTCCTCGGGAATGGAGTTATGATTCTTTTGATAAATTGTGGAATGTTATTAAGTTTTGATGTCTGGAGTAAGTGCATTTCTGGAAAGGAAATCGAGTACTGTCATAGTTCTCTGTATGAGTTTAATTGCTGCTGCTTTGGGTCACACACTGTGTAATTTGATTGATCTGATTGATCCTGGCTTCTTTTTGTCATATTCATTATAATTTCCACAGGCCACCAGGCAACCTTATAATCTCAGCTTCTACGTGGAGCTAGTCAATTGAAAGTCTTTGTAAAGATTCCTTTTTATTTCTTTTTAAAACAACTGTCATAAATTTGTAGGATCATAGACACAAAGGTGGGGGGCCAGTTAGGCCCACCTGCTCATTTTACATAGGAGAAAACTAAGGTGGGGGCCCCACTTTTACGTCCTATTCTCTTATACCGTGAAATTTCCAGTATTTATTGGGAGTTTATATAATAAGTGACTCCATCCACAGGCATATTCAGAGAGGGAGGAGAAGGGGGCGATATCTGTTTTTGTTTATAAAGAACACTTCTTGTTATATTTGGAATGCTTTTATTGTTCATGGTCATTTGAGCATTTCTCATGTGTTCAGGGTGGCTGGGTGCTTGCTTACACCTTCATGGTGATGAGGACAAGATGGTGTATTTTATTTCTGAAACATCATTTAGCATTTTACAGGGAAAACTTTTTCCATAGCAACAGACCAAAGCCCAAATTTTGGCTCACCATCTTGCAAGTTTCTAACATTTGTCATGAAGGGGCCCAGGCTAGAGAATGTGTCTGGAGCGGTATGAAATTCTGTTTTCTTTTCCTCTCCTCTCTTATTTTCTCTTTTCTGGCTTGATTTCTCACCCTAATCCTCATATGTCTCGTAAATATCCTTCCCACCCTTCAAGGCCCAGTGCTAATGTTATCTCTTCTGTGAAACCTCTTTTCGCTCCAGCTAGAAGCTCTACTACAAAATATATGTGTTTTTTATTCCTTTTATCACATTCAACCTTCTGTCTCAGATATTTATTTGAGTAACTTCTCTTTTCTATGAGGCTGTAAACTCTTTGGATCATACCTTGTTCATTTTTGCACACCTGAGGGCATCTAATTTACACCTGGACCTTGATAGAATAGAATTATCTTTAGTCTTATTCTTACCATTTGGAAAGGTTTATTATTTCTCAAAAGAATATTTAAATAAATTTCCAAGGGAAATAGTCTGTCATGTCTGTCTAGCCCCAACTTTAAATCTCAGATCAGGATTGAAAGAGTTAGTATTGAGAACTTTCTTTATAAAAAGAAATTCTCTATTTTTCTTCCCCACCAATTCCCTTTCTTGATTTTAATTTCATAGTTTTCTGTATCTTGACCTTTTCACTATTGTAGATTCTTCTTATAAAATATGTTAAATTGGAGAACTTTCATGCTGTTATATTCCCAGTCATTGCATGTTCTAAAAGGTCAGCTTAGAGCTTTGGACAAATGGATGAAGAGAAAATTTCTATTGCCTTTATCCCTTTTTCCCCCAGATTATTTATGGTAGCATTTTGACTTTGTATTTGTAGTTTTCTTTGTTTGTCATCAGATAAAATGTGTTTGAATCATACTTGAGGCTAACTTAGCCAAAACTACTCTGAAAAAATAACTACAGATATATTATAAAGAACAACAGAGTTATAAAGAACCTGAGAAATCTTATGAGCATCCAGTCCAGATGAAAACAATCATGCAAGTAATTTAAAAAAGCTGTCTGACACTAACCATGAATTTATATTTGTACTTCAATAATTTCTTGAGATACTGCTATAAGCACATAGTGTGTGTTTACTTGAATTAAATTAGAAAATGAAAATGATTTTTTTGGGAGTAGTTAGATAAAAAATGAGCACTGTGAGCCAACATGGGTTGCCTATAATTTTTTGGTTCTCATTTTACCCTGTTCATGAAATATGATGGACATAACATCTCTTGATCTTGTCATTTCGCTCAAAATAAATTTTCAAGATGTTATTGTGAACAAAATGAAGACTCAAACAAGATGACAATGTAAGAACAGCTAGCTTCCAAGAGTGATTTTTAATTGAATGACATCACTTTGGAAAGTGTTTCTTTAGGACTTAGGAAAGTATTTTAAGGCATAGATATAATGTTTCTCCAACCTGCAGATGACATGAAGTTATAAAGTCTTGCCTGAACCTCCCAGTTCCTTCAGTTACCTCATACAGAGGAAGGAACCTCTTCTTTATTTTGTCGATAATTATCAGCTTCTATTAGGCAAGTATCAGAGACCCCAAAAGAAGGTACTCACCTCTATCAGAAATTTCTTCATTTGAGAATTCCTTACACTATTGAAACTACAGATCCCATCCCCAACCAGACTATGCTTCAATAAAATATAATCTCCTTGAGAGGAGTCACTTTCATGGCTGCTTATTCATATCTTTTTTGGCTTTCCTAACCCAAGTTCTTAACATAGTGCCTGTAACACAAGAAATTTACTTGAGAAATGCTTAATGAATGATTTATTAATTAAAATTGCTATGCTTTTATTTGAAACAAATATTCAATAACATTAGAAAGGGGGAGATGTTGAGGGGAATAAGCATTCAATCAGTTAGTATTTCTTAAGTACTTAAGGTAGTTCAGCAGTTGTGCTGTTATAGGGATTTCTGGAAAGATATGATATAGCTCCTGCCCTCAAGGATCTTACATTATTTTTTAAAATTGTTTTTATTAAAGCTTTTTATTTGCAAAACATGTGCATAGGTAATTTTTCAACATTGACCCTTGCAAAGCTTTCTGTTACAAATTTTTTCCTCCTTGTCCTCATCCCCTTCCCTAGATGACAGGTAGTCTACTACATGTTAATTATGTTAAAATACATGACAAATTGAAAATATGTATACACATTTATACAGTTATCTTGCTGTGCAAGAAAAATCAGATCTACAAGAAAAAAATCTGAGAAGGAAAACAAAATGCAAGCAAACATCAACAGAAAGCATGAAAATGCTATGTTGCTATGTGTAGTCCACCTTCAGATCCTATTAGCCTCTCTCTGGGTGTATATGGCTTTCTTCATTGAACAGTTGGAACTGGTTTAAAGCATTTCATTGTTGAAGAGAGCCACGTTCATCAGAATTGATCCTCATATAGTCTTGTTGTTGCCGTGTACAATGATGTCCTAGTTCTGCTCACTTCACTCAGCATCAGCTCATGCAAGTCTCTCCAGGCCTCTCTGAAATCCTCCTGCTGGTCATTTCTTACAGAGCAATAATATTCCGTAATATTCATATACCATAATTTATTCAGCCACTCTCCAATTGATGGGCATCCCTTCAGTTTCCAGTTTCTTGCCACTACAAAAAGGGCTGCCACAAACCTTCTTGCATATGTGGGTCCCTTTCCTTCCTTTAAAATCTCTTTGGGATATAGGCCCAGTAGAAACACTGCTGGGTCAAAGGGTATGCACAGTTCGATCACTTTTTGAGCATAGCTTCAAATTGCTCTCCAGAAGGGTTGGATCCATTCACAGCTCCACCAACAATGTATTAGTGTCCCAGTTTTCCCACATCCCCGCCAACATTCGTCATTATCATTTCCTGTCATTTTAGCCAATCCTGACCAGTGTGTAGTGGTATCTCAGAATTGTCTTAATTTGCATTTCTCTGATCAGTAGTGATTTGGAGCAACTTTTCATATGACTAGAAATAATTTCAGTTTCATCATCTGAAAATTGTCTGTTCATATCCTTTGACCATTTATCGATTGGAGAGTGGCTTGAATTCTTATAAATATGAGACAATTCCAAACTGTGCATACCCTTTGACGCAGCAGTGTTTCTACTGGGTCTATATCCCAAATATATCTTAGAGGAGGGAAAGGGCCCCACATGTGCAAGAATGTTTATGGCAGCCCTTTTTGTAGTGGCAAGAAACTGGAAACTGAAGGGATGCCCATCAATTGGAGAGTGGCTGAATAAATTATGGTATATGAATGTTATGGAATATTATTGCTCTGTAAGAAATGACCAGCAGGACGATTTCAGAGAGGCCTGGAGAGACTTGCATGAACTGATGCTGAGTGAAATGAGCAGAACCAGGAGATCATTATACACAGCAACAACAATATTACATGATGATCAATTGTGATGGACAAGGCTCTCTGCAACAAAGAATTGTCTCAAACCAGTTCCAACTGTTCACTGAAGAAAACCATATACACCCAGAGAGAGGGATATGAAATATGGACCACAACATATCATATTCATGATCTCTATTGATATTTGCTTGCATTGTGTTGCCTTTCTCTGATTTTCTTTTTTTTCTTGTACATAGGATTTTTCTTGCATAACTTGTCAAATATGTCAAAAAAATTCATGAATGTAGTGGACTTCCTGCCATCTAGGGGAGGGGAGGGAACTGGGCGGTAAAATTTGTAATGGAAAGCTTTGTAAAGATCAATGCTGGGGAACTACCCATACGTATGTTATACAAATAAAAAGCTTTAATAAAAAAGGGAAAAAATAGGAGACAATTCTCTATATATTTTAGAAATGAGGTCTTTATCAGAACCCTTAATTGTAAAAGATGATTTCCCAATTTATTGCTTTCATCCTAATCTTGAAGGACCTTACAGTCTAATCAGAAAGATAATGTGTATATGTCTATGTAGGAAAAAGAGAATGCATAGAAAATGAATATAAGTTACAGAGGACATGAATAGATAGTTTTCAAAGGTAGAAATCTGAGTTATCAATAGCCATATGAAAAAATTGCTTCAAATCCCTAATAAACAATTAGGCAAATGCAAATTAAAGCAGCCTTGAGCTTCTATTTCATATCTTTCACATTGGTAAAGTTGAAAAAGGCTTGTTCTAAATCAAGGGTTCCAAGATAGAGTGGTCAGGAGGGAGTGCATTTCAGGAATAAGGGACAGCCTGCCTAAAGGCATGTGTCTCACACACACACACACACACACACACACACACCTGTTAGAACTTACAAGAAGAGCTCTCACCTCATAGGAATAAGAAGCACCTGAATAATTGGATCTGTCCAAAAGTGTCTTTCCAGTTTTGCAATGAGTACCTGTACCTGGAGGTTCTCAAGCAGAAGCTGGATGCCTTCCCAGGTGCCATGACTCTGACTAGGTCAAAATAAATGTCTTTTCAGGTCTCTCTGACTCAGACAGAGATGATGTGGTTCACATCGTATTGACATACCCGACCACATGCTTTTATTCAACATTCCTTTAATGAGATTTCAAAAAATTATTTTGAGCAACTTTTCAAACTACTGAGAAACTCAGTTTTCAATTCCTTTCATGCTTCATAATTCTTGTGTGAAAATATTAGGAAGGGCTAGGATAAAATGAACAAATTTCCCTTCCACCTCAGTAAATATTCTCTCATTGATGGGGTTCGGGAGGGAGGGGAGTCGATGGTCTCCATCAGTGCATAGTCCACCCAAGCTTTTTCATTCTTGACCAACTTGCTTATTCCCTCCAGTGGACTTTGCACTTGGCATGGACCCAGCCCATCAGGGGCCTTCTCCTGGTGCTGTACATTTTTACAGGTAGGGACAATTTGACATAAATCAGACAGGTACTAAGTAGGAGAGTTCAGATTAAAATTGAATTCCTCTGAGTCTGGGTCCATTGATTTTTTTCTAGAATCCATTAACCCAGAAACTATTTGAGATCATGTTTTTTTCATACTGGGAAGGGCCATAGAGAAGCAGTCACCCAATTTTTATAACATCTCAGAGAGGGCCATTTTCTTGTATCAGTGACAGGTCCTGGACTAGGCGCCAGACTTCCATAGTAAGAATTTAGGATTCTTTGACCTATATCAATAGCCGATCCTTTTGGGATCCAGGTATCAGAAGCCTTTCTCATCCTGCCTTTCTTTACTGCTCATTTGGGATATTTTGGTTCTATGTGTTCTGTTTGTGACTCAGGACTAGACTAAAACCATCTCCTGCTTTCCTTTTTGTTTTCTAGCCCTTCCAGGACTACTCTACTGTAAGGGTATGTTGCATATACTGTTTATATTTTTTGAGTGGGAGAATATGGCAAACCATTCCATTATCTTTGCCAAGAAAACCCCAAATGAGGCCATGATTGCAATAATTGAACAACAAAATAACACTTACATGTATGTGGTCTCCTCCATCAAAGATTGTTTTTGATTTTTCATTATTTCTTCAAAACTTAGCACAATGTCTGGAATATCCGAAGTGCTTTATGTGTATGTATGTATTGATTGATTGATTAATCTGAAATAGGCAACAGTTGTTCCTCCCCCACCCTATCTCTCAGGAGCCATTTTATTTCTTCTCTAACCCCGTTCCTGCCATCATCCCTCTGAAAGATGTTATCTCCAAAGCTGGTTGCATTATCAAGCTATCCCTCTGTTAACAGGTGGCTGACAGTTCCCCACCCACGTGCTCCAAGTCTGTCTCTTTCAGAATCAGCAGGGCTGGATTCCTTTCATGCTGTGTTTGTATGGAAGGAGATAAATACTTTGGATTTATTTTTCTTTCTTTCTTCTATTCCCACCCAAATGGAAAACTCAGAACAGCATCACAAGAAGATGATGAACACTTGATATAAGTAAAAACTAGATAATATTTCTCCATCTGCTTGCCCCCCGAAAATCCACAATCCAGTCCTTAATTCTTTAATGTTATTTTACAAAGGGTAACTCCCCTCCCTGTACATTTCATCATTTTGCCTTTTGTAGACCATGGCTTAGTTGGAACAAAGGCATAGGAGGGAAAACAAAATCCACAGGGCTAGGCTAAGGATGCCAATTTATAAATGTTTTCTAATTAAACAAGTGTACAGTGAGCATTAGCCACTGGCCAGGGGCTATTCTGTGCAGATGCTTCCACCTTGGTGTCTAATTCACAAAGGATGGGCCCCAATCTGGCTTGGCAGCACTACAGTGGTAATGTTTTTGGCTCACAGTGCTCATGACTTACCACATCTTTGGTCTGGTCCCTTCCAGTATGAGCAACCACTTCTGTCCTTCCCTCTTCTCATTGCCTGAGGTAGGCATGCCCAAACCCTTTCAGTCCTTACCCTGCCTAATTCTCAGTAATCCAGGGACCAGACCTGTGCTTTTATGGGCACACGGCTCCTTCTGGTGAAGAAATGCCTTCTATCAATGCAGATCCATTCCATGTTCAGAAGTTAATGGGCTAAAGAGCTATCCCTTGATCCAGAAGAGTCACTACTGGGCTTATATCCCAAAGAGATCTCAAAGGAGGGAAAGGGCCCCACATGTGCAAGAATGTTTGTGGCAGCCCTTTTTGTAATGGCTAGAAACTGGAAACTGAATGGATGCCCATCAATCGGAGAATGGCTGAATAAGTTATGGTATATGAATGTTATGGAATATTATTGCTCTATAAGAAATGACCAGCAGGATGATTTCAGAGAGGCCTGGAGAGACTTGCATGAGCTGATGCTGAGTGAAATGAGCAGAACCAGGAGATCATTGTACATGGCAACAGCAAGATTATACAAAGCTCAATTGTCATGGATTTGGCTGTTTTCAACAATGAAATGATTCAAGGCAATTCTAATAGACTTGGGATGGAAAGAGTCATCTGCATCTAGAAGTGAGGACCATGGGAAGTGAATGTGGATCATAGCACATAGTATTTTCACCTTTTTGTTGTTTGTTTTTTTTCTTACTTTTCTTCTTTTTTTATCTGATTTTTCTAGTACAGCATGGTAAATGTGGAAATATGTGTAGAAGAATTGCACATGTTTAACCTATATTCGATTATTTGCTGTCTAGGGGAGGGAGAAAAATTTGGAACACAAGATTTTGTGAATATTGACAACTATCTTTGCATGTGTTTTGAAAACAAAAAGCCATTGTTAAAAATAAATAAATAAAAATAAATAAAATAAATATTTAAAATAGAGAGTTGCCTGTGCCACTAGAAGGGATTTCCCAAAGGTCACATAGTATGTGTCAGATTTGGGTCTTGAACTTAGATATTTTTTGACTTCCAGGCTAGTTCTCTATTCAATATGAATGGGGGAGGTAAATTGAAAATTCATCATGTATGCAAAAACACATAAAAATAAAATAAAATAAAAAAAGTAATTACAACAGGCTACTATTTTGTTTGTTTGTTTGTTTTGGCCAAATATTTCCTGGTGGTTGTGTGGATCAAATGAGATTATATCTGTGTAGTTCTTTGCGCAATTCCCAGCACATAGTAAGTATTTAATAAATGCTTGACAGCTAGATGGTGCAATGGGAGCAAGGAATCACAAAGACCTGAGTTCAAATATTATCTCAGACGCTAACTAGCTTTGTGACTCTGGGGAAATCACTGAGCCCCATTTGCCTCAGTTGCCTTATCTGTCAAATGAGCAGGAGAAGGAAATGACAGACTACTCTGGTATCTTTGCCAAACAAACAAACAAATAAACCCCAAGTGGGTCATAAAGTGTAAAATAGGACTAAAATAACTGGACAACAGTAATAAATCCTTGGATCTTTTCTCTTTACTAAATCTATGGCCTGATCCCCATTGTTTTGAATAAATTAGTAACAGATTAGATCTCTCACAAATAAGCATTGGTTGCTATTAGTGTTTTTTTCCTTCCTCCTTTGTTTGGACTTTTCACCCACTGTTTTTTGGCAATTTGTGACAGACCCACTGCAATGATGGCTAAAATAAGTGAGTTTTTTGATTAGCTATTGGTGGCTCTGGGCCACTGTCTGAATTGCACATTCCCTCCAGATTAGGCCTTCATCAAGTCCTGCTGTCACATTTTTCTTCTCTCGACATGATCCAGAAAGGGAATTGATCCAATTTGAGACTGGATCCTGGGGAATTTAGTTCTGCCCAGACAACTTGGAACGAGGCACATCTGATGAGTTGTTATCCTTTTGAGCCAAATAATCAATGCTATTCCTTTCTACTAGAGATGTGGGAGTTGGTCCATCCATTCTTAGGACCAAAGGTAGATTAAGAAATTGGTCACCTTTGTTAAAACACAAAGAGGGTTTAATAAGAAGCATGTAATGCACATGAATGCAGCATTTCAATTCCAGTTTCCATGGAACACATATTTATTCATAATCAAGCTATATGTGTTTCAGTGCCCTCGAGACAGACATCAGAAGGGTCACCATTTTGTAGCCTGACTTGGGAAGCCACATGCTTTGTCTCTGCTTTTAGTATCAGCTCATCCATCAAAGGCCTTTTAATCTTACTTTAAAAAACATATTCTTCTCTCTGTACATCACAAGTCAGTCTTTCTGCCTCCCACTTCCCATCTCTTTGACTTTGCACTGGGTATCCCTCATGTCTGGAATTCACTTCATTCTCACTCCTAACCATAGAATCATTCTCATTATGCAAAGTACAGTTCAACTTTCACCTTCTTTATGAAACCTTTCTTGATTTTCACAACTACTAATACCCTCCCTAACTATCTACCTTGTATTTTTTCTCTCTTTCTATTTATTCTTTATTTAATACATGTTCACTTTTGGACTGGAAGCATTATAAGACTCCCATTTCTCTTTTCTCTTATGGGCTTTTCTGCTCTGAACTCATACATGCCATTGGTGACTGGGTTTAGTTTTGATGTGAATCTGACCACCCATAATAGGGTCAGGATCCTTTTCCTCTACTCTTTTTGTTTACTCAAATTGCTTAATATGTGGATGTTCCAAACCAGGTTGGTGGGAACCAGTCAGCCTCAAAATTGTTGGTGAATTAGGGGGATGTCTATACCAGGCACATGAAGACATCCTCCAGTGGAATGGATCAATGAGAACAATTTGTTCCAGTGGCTATGAAGGCAGCTGAAACAGTGCTGTGGACCTCTCTAGTATCTTCCTCCACTGCACCATCCCCAGTAATCTTGTCTGGCAACTGGTCTTCAGTGACTCAGGAAAAGAGCCTGAAGCTGACAACTTTGTATAACTCTATCTCAATTAAAATGTAGTTCATGTCCAACTCAAGACATCACCAATGATGTCATTGGTCCTCTTCCAAAAAGAAGGAGGAACACGTTGTTGGCATTTAAGTCTAGGGTCATATAAGCGGATGGATAGAAAGATATTTAATCAGCCATATGAATTAGGTATAGAAAGGATATTTATTTTCTAGTCAGACAGATGGGGAGAGTGATATACACATAGATTCTGATACAAAGAGAGCCAGGGAAAATGTATTTCTATGTTATGAAGTTCCACTGAGTCTTGCTCATTATAAGCAGACATCTCTTTCAAGTACATATGAAATTCTAGAATAAGGAAAAATGGTTCTGTGTCATTCTCTATTGCAGCTACATTGATGCCTCTACCCCCACCCCAAATGTAAGCTCACTGAAGGAAGAAAGGTTTCATTATTAGTATGTTTTTTTATTTATTTCTGTCACCACTGAGCATGGTACCTGGCACATGGTAGACACTTTAACAAATGTTTATTGATTGATGGATTTAAGAGAGTTTTAGGAAATCTAGATCTGGGTTTTAGAATCATTTAATTCAGACATTTCTTTTTGTAGATGAAGAAACCCTGGACCCAAGAGAAAAAAATGACTTGACCAAAAATCTTGTACCAAATAAAGAGCATCTTTGGGCTTCCAGTCCAAATCCACTGTACACCTCAAGTTCTTTCTACTGTTCTGTGTTTGAGCTGCTTTTCTTCTAAATTCAATACATTTTTTAAAAGTTATTTGTTGAGTGTTTTGATGGAAATGCCTTTGACATTGCTATACAATTGTAAGCACCTTGACTCTTATTAGCTAAATAGCAAGAAAGATGTGATTCATAAGAATTAAGTAGCTGAGTTGACTTGAAAGTTTCCTATTGAGGAACGACCATAAATCTCTGGTTTCTGTCATTGTAAATTATTTCTACCTTTAAGAATTCAAATCCTTATGGATTGCCTTGATATATATGCATATATATGTATATATATATATATATATACATATATATATACTAAAACAGGTTTGAACATCCATTTCAATAAGCATTCATTTAGTGGCTACCACCTTCAATGTTCTGTGCCTTACAGTATATATAAAATCCCCCCATTCTGATGATGACTTGATTTTTGTTTTAAAATCTTGTAATGTTTTGGAAGGAACATTTTGGAACCTGTATAGACTATTATATCCAAAGTATATTAAAAATTGGCATAAGTTCCATGGAAAATTTTGCCCAATTCACTTTCCTATTGATTTATCATAATTATTTCCAGCTTAGGATAGTGAGGTCTCTCTATCTATGTGTGAATTTGCATGCAAAGAAAAAGAACTATAAATAAATATAAACTTTTGAGGAATAATAGGCATAGGTAAGAGAATACATTGAAATTTGTTGAGTTTTTAGTCTCTCTTCCTTAGCCAACAAAGTTTTCCTCTTGCCACTGCCTTTCTAATGTCCCAAGCATACTTTTCCTGACTTAGCTGATAATCCAGAATATACATTATCACTTTGTAGTAAGGATTATGTGTTCTTCACATCATAGATATATCTCAGTTATCCCCAGTAATGGGTTCTGATAAATAGGGGTGACATATAAATTTTCTCTCCTTATTTTCTGATACATTTGAACCCAAGGAATTCTTCAGTGAATTGTGTCAGACAGCTTTTGCTCCTTTGCAAACAAAGAAAGCAAAAGGAGCTTTTAAAAGTTTTCACTTCATTAAATCCTAGGTGTTTTGTTTATTTTTAAAGAAGATAAATCTGTTCTACATTATCAGAGTTTAGCTTGACATCTCAGGATTCATTTTAGGAACATCTTGTTCAGAATTCAGCCTGATGAAGAATTGAGGGAGAGAGAGTTGTGCAACCTTAGATTTGGACTTCAGGGGGCATTAATGAAAATACTAACTCTGCTCCCTGACTTCCTGTGTGACTTAGGTATATTCATTTCACTTTTCTGTGATGTCGTTAACAATAAGCATCTCACAGAAGAAGGACTTTAAATTTTACTGACACCTTATCATTTTGGGGATGCAGGCATTACTAATACAGATTAAAAAAGGGTCAGTACATATTTCTGTTGAGGACTTTGCTATTTCTCCAGCCACAAAATTTCACAATCTAAAAATGAGAACTTACTCTCTTTCCTTTACTCCCTGTAGCCAGTCAATTACAACTTTGTTTAGCATACCTCACATGCAACCCTTTTCTTCCATTCACATGATAGCTCTGTAGTTTAACCTGTCATCATGTTTCACTATTTTAATAGTCTTTTCTTTAAAACTCCTTGTGCCTGTAATCTCTCCCTTCTCCAGTACATTCTCCAGCCAGATATCAAATTGATAATCTGACCAATTTACTGCCTTGCTTAGGAAATTTTAGTGGTCCTCATTGCCTCCTGAAAGTCTTCAAAGAATAATACAGATTCCCTGGAAGTTGCTTTCAGGGAATCCACAAAGAACAAACTTATGTTTGTGGCAACCCTAAAATATTTTAATTTTTAATATGATAAATATCACTAGATATAATCACACAAATCAAAAATTTGGGGGGATAGTATCTTCAACAATTTTTTAAGATTATAGAGGGATCATGAGACCAAAACCTTGGAGAACTGCTGCTTTTGATATTTAATACCATTTACAATCTCACTCTAATTTTTCTCATTTCATTAAACATCACTTGCTCTTACTCCTTTACACACATATTACATGCAATGATTCAGACAAAATGGAAGCTTCCTGTTCTCTATATATGACTTCATCATTCACATCCGTTCTTTTGCTTAGCACATACTTTATACCTTGTATGTGATTCTTAATCTCTACCTGTCAGGATCCAGAGCTTCCTTTAAAGCAAAATTCCTTTCTAAATTTCTTGACTTATAAATACCTTCTGCTATTTATGTGAATTTTATTATGTGAATGTGTTTATGAGATCATTTACTTATTTATTCATTCATTGGATTTTTTTTTTAATGAACAGAATTTTAGTTCTTTCAGGAAGAGGACTTCCTTATTTTGTTCTCAATACCTAGCACTCTATCTGTTACTGATTGATTAAAAGGAGATTTTAAGAAAAGACTCACCTTCAGGAATCCAGAAGACTTTATAAATCATGCTTCTTATCTTCTGAATGCAGAGGAGATGGAATTTAAATGCAGAATAAACCATACATTTTCAGACATGATAAGACAATTACTAATGTGCTTTGCTTGATTATACTCAATTGTTGTTACAAAGGAGGGTTTTTTTTGGAGAGGGGAGTGGTAGGGAGGGATGTTTAAAAAAAGGAAAAGTTTCGATGAAACATTTAAAAATATGAAGAGAAGAGGAGAAGGAAATTTAGAAGGAAAAGCTGAGAAAGCCAGGCAGTGTCAGTATTATCATGATAAATTTAATATGTATTAAACAAAGCAACTTGTGGCCATGCTTTCATCCAGATGCCTATTTTTTCTGCCCTTCTTTGCATATGAATATATATATCTGATGATTTTCAAATTCACTTTAAAAAATTTAATTTTTTAGGTTATATTTGTACATTCATTTTTTACATATTTCTGTATGTTATTTTTGGGAGGAAAAAATCAGAGCAAAAGAGTCTAGCTCACTTTTTAAAAAATGACTATTGCTGTCCATTTTGACAAGCATTTGGATATTATTTTTCTCATAGAAAAAAAGTCTAATTTTCCTAGTTCTTTCAGAGAAAGAAATAACTAACCAGTGCTGCCAGCTTGAGCAGCCCCTGGAGAACCCAGCTCAGTATCTCCATCTTTCCCTGTGTCCCCTTGAGCAGTTTATCCCTACATGTTTCTCACACTGAGCTCAGCGGTATCTGAAAGATACATGTCTTACTTATTACATTTATGACTTTGCTGATGAACAGCTTAGTCTTGGATCAAACTTCTGTGCTCCAAAGGAAAGTATCTTTACAGTGTGTTAATGACCTTTTAAAAAAATTTAAAATAGAAAAAAATTTGATGTGTGTCACTTTATATGTTTTTTCCCCCATTTTTATTGTCCCTTTCTGCTCAGGGATACCCATGAATGTATTGAGCTGAATATGTCTTGGGTGTCTTGGGTGCTAGTGGAAAAGTAGTGTTAAAGAGGGGTCAATTTTTCCCTTTTATTATGCAAGGATCTTCTGTTTTGGAAACTGTTTAAACCACAGTTGTGACCCTTTCAATTATAATGACAGTAAGGAGAGAGTACTTTATAAGTTTTATTTGGGAGTTAAGCATTAATGGAAAAAAATGTGCAAAGGATTGCATCTCTTCTTGACCTTCCCTCAATTCTCATATCCAATCAGCTGCTAAACTATGTCAGTTCCACTGCTACAGCAACTCTTGTCAATTTCACTTCTTCATCATCTCTTGTCAGTTCCACCATTGCAACAATTCTTGTCAATTTCACTTCATCATCTCCTGTCAGTTCCACCATTGTAGCATCTCTTGTCAGTTTCATATCATCATCTCTTGTCAGTTCCACCAATGCAGCATCTCTTGTCAATTTCACTTTTCCAACATCTCTTGTCAGTTCCACCACTGCAGCATCTCTTGTCAATTTCACTTCATCATCTCTTGTCAGTTCCCCCATGCAGCATCTCTTGTTGATTTTACTTCATCATCTCCTGTCAGTTCCACCATTGTAGCATCTCTTGTTTATTTCATTTCTTCAACATCTTTTCAGTTCCTCTGCTGCTGCATCTCTTGTCGATTTCATTTCAACATCTCTTGTCAGTTCCACCACTGCAGCATCTCTTGAATACTCTTCTCTCCAACACTATCATCTTTCTAGTGTCATTTACACATCACTTCACATCTGGATTATTTCATTAGCTAGGAAGGGGTCTATCTGCCTCAAGTCCTTTCTCACACCAATCCATCCTTCATCCAGCCACCAAAGTAATTTCCCCTCAGTGCAAGTCTAGTGGTGTCACATCCTTACTCAATAAATTCCTAGGTCTTCCTCTTGCCTTCAGAAGTCAATATGAAATGTTCTGTTTGGCATTCAAAGTCCTTCATAACCTACACCTGTGCTACCTTTCCTATCTTTTTATATTCCACTCCTCAAAATGTATTCTTTTTTCAAGTGACACTCAAGACAGCTCTTGGCATTTTTTCTGGATTTTCTAGAATTCTCTTTTTTCCTGTGCTTTGACTGCTGACCTCCCTGACTTAAAAACTCAACTAAAATTTCACCTTCTACAGAAAGTCTTCTCCAACCCAACCCTTAATTCCAGTTACTTCCCTTTGTTAATTTCTATTTATCTTGAATATAGCTTGCTTTGTACTTATTTCTTTACATGTTATTTTCCCCATTAAACTGTAAACTCCTTGAAGACAGAAGGCTGTCTTGCTTCTTTTGTATCCCCAGTGTTTATTAGCACGTACATAGTAGGTGCTTAATAATATTGAATGTTGATTGACCTATCAAGCTTTGGGGGAAAGAATCTTCTTTTCACAGATCCCCCAAAATCATAACATATACTTATATTGATATGTCCTCCATTCAAATGTACATTCATTTTATTTTTTTGTTTTATTTTTTGTACTTGTGACTCCATTCCTCTGTTACAGTGCCTACCATATAGATACTTAATCAATGCTAGTTGATTGATTAATTGTATAGAACTTAAAGAAAATCTCAAACCTAATTTTTGAATTTTATTTTTTTCTTCTTACCCCTTCCTACCACCTAACTGCAGTGTAGTCTAGTTAGGAATAGAACCTTCTACCCACCCCACCCCCCAAAAAAAACTTCAACAAAATGGAATGTTTAAAAAAAAAGCATGGCTTGGAAACATTACATCAGGGAAAGAGATAACTCTTGGACTCCCTTATGGATTGCCTTGCATTGTTCACATTGTTCTTTTTGAGGTCCAGGCTCAGATTTCTTGGCCATCTCCTTTTTCTTTTTAAAAACTGTTTTGCAGAAAAATGACACCTGCTGGGCTTCTCTTTTTCCTCCCTTTTCTTTTTCCTCGCCTCTCTCCCCTGGGCTCTGTTGGCTGGAGTTTGTTGGGTGCTCATCAACGGCAGTGAAAACAATGATCCCAATTTTCCTGGCTTCCCATTAAAGACTGGTAATAGTGTGATTAGATCAGCATCCCAGTGACCCAGGGATGTGTTGACCCTGAAACCTAATGCAGAACAGAGACAGGTTTCCTCTGCTACCCACAAGGGGCTGTAAGATTTCTAACCACATTGAAAAATCCTGTTTTTTTCTAAGCTTTGTATGCTTTCTATGAGAGTCAGTGTGATGTAATGGGTAGAGTCCAGCATGATTCTTTCTGGGCAATTCTGGACAACATTTTGATTTTTTAGAATTGTCTGGTTCTAGTATAATATTTTGGTGAGTTCATAAGTATATTTGAGGCCTCATTTCTACTATGGTGGTTTGTTTTCTGTCGATCCATGAAAAAAATATAGATCTTTTAATTTATAATTCTAGCCACCACATTATTTCTTGCTGGCTGTTCAGTACATGTTAACTTTTTATAGCCTGCAGTCTTGTGTGGCATGGTTTTTGATTTCTTTGAATAACATATATTCATCACTCAATCTGGGGTCTTTAAGACATTTTTGTGACAGTGGCTTGGTTCTAAACTGCTAGCACTAACCCTTGTTTTTTTGTAACCATTCATTTGGTGTTCTATTGGTGATTGTTTGGGGGTGAATTCCTGGACAGATTACTCACTAGGGTGAAGGGTAAATTCCATTCTTGAATCTTGGTTGTCTTAGAGATCTTGAGGTAAGTCACCTCCAATTACATTAGACAGATTCAATATGTATGTATTATCTTTCCCTCCCCTTCTGTTTGGTGGAGTAATAGGCCTTTGTCCTAAGAATATTTGGTTTTCCTTACTATTATTTTTTGTATCACTGTATTATTTTGTTCTTTTCATCTCTGTCATGTAAGAAATTGAGGTAGACATTTTTCTGGGAGAGGTAGAGATCTTAATTTTTTTCCCTTTTCTGTTTATTGACTAGCCAACTCTTGTGCTACTTGATAAAATAATTAATTTTTGTAATGGAATGAATGTAGTGGGATGGAGAAACCATCTTTGGGCCAGCTGACTTCTGTAGTTGGCAGGATGACGGACATGCTATATACTGTTTCCTCTTCCCATATGGTTTTGATTTCTTGCACAAGGTCTCTATTTTTTGAGTTTTGCATCATGCATGGCTTGGAGATTGTCAGTTTTCAGCATAGTGATGTTACTTTAAAATTCTTTTTTAGGTATATTAATGCTATGTTTAAAAGGTTCTCTAGTGGCCCCCAGTTTTGCCAGTGTTAATTTTACAGTTCCAATAAACTTTATTTTTTGAATTCTCAAGAATACTTTTAGGTCTGTTACCGTAGTTAGAAATTTGTTGTCTCTGTTGACAAAGGATAATAACCTTCTGGTATATACTTCTGATGAGGGGACCTTACATTTTTAGGTATTTGGTAGGTATGAGATTTTAGCAGATACAGTGATTTGTTGGATGGACTCTGACCTTTCTTGGCCCAGTCAACACTGAGCAGCAAGCCTGGTGATACAACTTTTGGTCATTTCTGGTAATAATGGATGAATATCCAATCACCAGCACAAACCTTTTTGTTTCTGTTTTTTAAAAAAAGAAACAAGAGCAAACAAAATTAACAAAATGAAAAAAAATTAAAAAGTGATTCACCCAAGTGTTTCAAGTTTCATTGTTGTTGTGTGGGTGTTGCCCATAGAGAGCCTTTTGACAGTACTAATTGGAATCCATACTCCACAAAATAAACAAAAAACCAGTGTAAGAAATTCATACCTATACATGAGATAGAGATGGAAACAGAGACAAGGGGACAAGAGAAAGATGAGATGAAAGAGAAGGAAGTAATAAGAGAGAATCAACAGCATAAACTGGGGTCAAGGAAGTGAGGTCATAGGTAGGTATGGGAAATATCAGCTTGAATTCAGTTCTGCAAGACACCTGGTATGCTCTCCTTTCTCACCTTCACCTCTTGGATTCCAAACTTCTTTTGAAAGTTCTGGTCGAATATCTACCCCATCTCCCTATCTCCAAATTATTTTGTAAAAATTATTTTTTACTTTTTATTTTTTATATGAAATGTCAAACCCTTATTATGTAGAGCTTGCTTTTCAAGTATGTAATAAATTCATCAAGAGAATTGCAAAGCTTGTCTTCTTGGTTCTGATTTCTTCTGGCCTTAATTCTGTTCCCTCCTGTACATTTAAAAAGTGCTTTAATGAGATCTTTCTTTCTTCTCTCCCTTCCCACCCACCCCCAACCTCCAACACTTCTTCCTTGTCACATCTCTCTCCCCCTCATGAGATGGGGATGGGTGGAAGAGGTGTCAGGACCCACCTATTAAATATGTGTAATTAAGCATAATCAGTGCTCCAATTGATTGTGCCTGAAAATGTATGTATGATTTGAGTTCATCTCTTCTCTCTCAGATGGTGGGTAGAACTACTTTCTCATGGATCCTTTGAAATTGTTTTTGGTTACTGTGTTGATCTGAGTTCTTATGTCTCTCAAAGTTGTTTGTCTTTACAATATTATTACTGTTCATCTGTTCTCTTGCTTTTCCTCACTTTAGTCTGTACCAATTCATAGAAGTTTTTAAAAAGTTTATCCAAGTCTGTATTTTTCTTTATGGCTTAGGGCAAAAATAATATTTCATTTCCTTCATAAACAATAATTTTTCAGCCACCTCCGTAGTGTTGGCCACACCCTTAATTTCTAATTCTTTATTACTATAAAAACAGCTGCTATATGTGGCTTTTTATATATTTGATTCCTTTTTCTTCTTTTTTTGGATTTTTTGTGGTTAGATTTACTTTTGAGAGGTTATTCCCCCCCCCGAACATAAGCTCCCAGAGGACACAAATAATTTTTGTATCTTTATATCTCCATAGGCAGTTAATAAATGCTTGTTTCATTGGATTGATTTGAATTACATCTGATCATTGATGCTAGTTTGAAAATGAAGGCACTGGATAAGAAATAAAAAGTTCCTTTATGTAAAATCTTGTGGCTTAGCTCTGGTGCTTAGGGTAGTCAGAGCATTAGTTGGAAACACTGAGCTTCTTGACAGCTTAAAATCCTAAATTTCCTTTAAACTTGAGCTTGGCTTTGGAGCGATGAGAGAGGTGGGGGAGAAGGGATTATAGAGAGCTTTCTGAAGGGTTTTCAGTGAAACCCTTTTGCTTTGTAGAGATGGCATATGATGAAGTATGGAGTTGCCTCCTTGGCAGCTCTGGGCTTTGTTGACTATCCTCCTCTTGGCCCTTGGTCAGGTAATAGAGGAACTCCCTTCAGGGCTGTGGAAGTGAACTTACTTACCAGACACTGCTTGACACACTTAGGTTGTTTTTTGATCCTGCCTCCATCATCACTTAAGAACATCAAAAGACTTGAACTAAAACTCCAGAATTTACTTATGCTTGTTGAATGTGGGGTGGAGGTGTATAGGGAGAGCCAAGACATGGTGATTCAATAATTCCGAACTGAATGTAGATTTCTCTCAGAATCTGGAAAACTTAGCTGGACTCCTAGCTTCTTCTCCAGCTTGATCTCCACGATGTCTCTTCCAATGTCCCTTTCCTTCTAAAGAGGATGAATTTAAAACCCAATTATTAGATACTGACTAAATGAAGATTGTATTTTCATTGATTTTGCACTAAAGCACATATAAAGAAATCAAATGAATGAGAATGAATGCTGAGAAATGGAAAAAAGCAGTAGAGACCCTGTTGGATTCTTGTCTGGAATCTGTGACCTTCAAAAATGGAATCTGTACCTCATATCCTTATATTTAATGTAGTAATATTAATATCTGCCCTGCTTCTCCCATTGTTAGGATGAAGTTTATTTATATGAAATTACTCTGAAATGCATTTATTACTATTCTTGATGTTGATGATGATAGTTTTGTCCAGCTTACAGAGCAGCTTTAAGGTTTGCAAAGCTCTTAGAGATACATCTTCCATTCCTTAGGAGGACCCTCATAATTAATTGCTAGTATTCTCATTTCACAGATGAGGAAACTAAGTCAGTGAGAAGTTACATAATTTGCCCAGAGCCAACCCAGCTGGTAAATGTCTGTTAGAATTTGAATTCAGATGTTCTTTCTACCTAGCTGCCTTTAATTGTTGCTGCTTACTATGGAGAGATAAACTGTGAGTTATAAGTAGTGACATCTTTTGGCACGAAAGAAAAATAAATCTTCAGTCTAGGAATTGGTCATGAATAGTATGTCTCTAGTGTAGATAAAACCATATGAAAATTTCATTCTTAAGGGCATCTCAAAAAATTAATGGGGGGAACAACATATAGATGATAAGTATGAACCAAATAAATCCAAAGCAAAGTTTTGTTTCTTATATATGGTTGGACCATATAGGGAAGAGGAAGTCACAAAATATTTCATGTAGTTGGTGCTTGATCATCACTGGGCAGGACAAATGGATTCTCCTGAGGTGAAGATGGAGACAGGAGGATGGGAGTTGTGAGGAGCAGATTATTATGTGCCAGGCACTGTTCTAGGCACTAAGAGTACGTAAAAATTGAAACACAAACCAAAAATCAGTGGTCCCTATTCTCAAAGTGAAAAAAAGAACCCAAGATGCTGAGAACCCCATCGATGAGAAGATATGGTTATTGAAATTACATTTTTTGTCTTCTCACCTGGTCGCTTTTCTCTTTCAGCTCAAGCCAGGACAGAACAGCTGCCGAGACAGTGACAGTGAGAGTGCCAGCGGAGAATCCAAGGGATTCCACCGGACCAGCTCCAGGGAAAGACTTAGTGATGTAAGTCAAAGTGAAATTCCGCCCCCCCCCCAAAAAAAGCCCCAATCACTCGAGGCTCCATCCAAAATCAGTTCTGCCCTTCTATTCCCCTATTCCTTTTCAGATGAATTTTTGATGTTGGGCCCATAACACTGGAGTCTGAAAGCCATTCAGGAGTTTGAAGTTCAGTTTTTTTACCTTGCTATTTAGTAAGGCCAGAAAAGAGCTGATTTAATAGTGTAGTAGTCAACTTTTTCATCAAGAGAAGAAACAACTGAATACAAAGCAATGAACTGGGGAATCCTCTATAGTTTTAACCATAAGAAAAAAAGCATACAATAATCATGGAGCCAACATCTTTGGCTCACTACTCCCAAAGTGTCACAAGCAAGGGAGGACAATGCATTGGGAAGGGTGGAGACCTGTAACCAAAATTCCAGGAGTAGCATTATAATATATATTTCTTGTGGTTAAAACTATATGATGAAATCACATAGGATCCTAGATCTGGGCCAGTTGGGACCTCAGAGGCAATATGGTCTAACCATCTCATTTTACATATGAAGAAACTGAATCTGAAGGAGATTGTGAAAGTCTTACGGAAGATCACTTGGGTAGCCGGCAGCAAAAGTAGGTTTTCAGATTCAGAGTAAAGGTTCTTTTTGGTGTATTTGATTCACTTTCTCTCATACTCAAGCCTTTAAAGCTTGCCTCACTTATGATTAAGAGTAGAGATGTAGAAACAAATGAAGTTTTGTTCGGAGACATTTATCAGATGTTGGAAACAAATCCTTTGTGTAACTTCCTTCTAACTCTGAATTCAGCATAAAATTAATTGGTAATGTAAGGTGCCATGTTATAGAAAACAGAATAAAGACCACTTGGAAATCACATGAGTTACAGTGGAGAGGTCAGTTTTAAGGAGCTGAATAAAAGTAGGTAGGAATATCAGCATCCCATGACTAGTGGTTTGGGATGCCACCTTGGTCACTTATTTCTGATCCCCTTTCAGAAGTAACTCAAAGGTCAAGGCTGCATAGATCTTTGATCTTGGATGGTGGGGGTGGTGAGCCATCTTTAATCTTTCTGCATATGAATTTCATTGTAGGGGTCTTCAGGATATGAAATAAGAATCTCCCAAGAGGGAGATCTCTTTTGACAACTGAAGTTTAAAGATGTTGCCCTAGATTGATTAAGAGGGGATATCCAAAAAATGTCATCCTCGTTCTCCTCCAAGAAGCATACAAATTGCAAGTGATATTAATGGGTATTTGTGTAGCATAAGAAATTTTTTTTAAAAATCAGTAGAGTTGGTACTAGAATAAGTTAGTAGGTTGGAATATCATTCTATAAGCATTTATTAAGTACTTCCTGAGTGTCAGTACTTTGCTAAATGCTGATATAGAGTATCTTAAAGAAGAGTATATTCTACTGGGGGAAACAGTAAATATGTATATAAAGGCAATAAATGCAAACAGAATATATTTAAAATATATACAAGGCAGCTTCCCCTCTCCCCCTTTTTCATATGCCCACTGGCATGTGCCTGGCATGTGGTAAAAGCTTAATAAATGCTTATTGACGACTGATAATGCAGGTTAGTTAGGGAGAGAAGGTACTCACAGCTTGAGAAAGGACTGTGGGTAGAAGGTGGTGTTTGAGCTCTGTCTGGAACGTGGAGAGCAGTTCTTTGAGGAAAGGTCAGGAGACATGGCAAGTAGTCCAGGAACAGAGAGGAAGATGGCAGAAAGCTCTGAGAAGAAACAGAGAGGAATTACAGTGTGTCAGTCTCCATCCAGGGTCCAAGGAGAGGGCCCCAGGTAGGCGTGAACAGACTGTGGCCCCTTATAAGCACAGAGTAAGAGGAGAAATAGTGAAAACAACCAATGGGAGAAGCAGGTTTGGTGGAAATGGCAAACAGCTCGTGTCGGGAGCTCTTGGAGTGGGGTCCGGAAGGTCCCCCATCGCCAGAGAAGACGGGCACAAGAGTGGCTTTGGTGGGCAGACTCAGAGAGCTGCAGTCTGTGCCCTTGGAAGGAGTGCCCACATTCACCAGGTCACAGACCCATGCTCTTCTCCGAGACTCTCCACATCTGGGCGGTTGGAATTTCTGCCCAAGGGAGGCTGACTCGAACATTATGTCATTTCCACTTTATTTATTTTATGGGGTTTGTATGAGTTGAGAGCTCTCAAGTGTCTGGAGGGTTTGACTCATGGGGAAAACTTAAAAGCCGTCGGTGGGATGGGCTTGCCAAACCATTCCCCACGGTGTGCCCAAGGGGAGGATAATGACCCACCCACATGGGAAGGCTGTCCACATCAAGAAGCCATCCTCCCCTGCTTAGCTTAGTCACTGAGGGAGGGAGTGGAGGGCCATGGGTAGACAGATGCCCACCGAGTCTGCGGGGCTCCAACCTCACGGGGCCCCGGGAGGCTTTTGCAGCTTAATGCTGAGTTCAGCTGAGATGTCCTTGACCTCTCAGCTAGATTGACCTTCCGGAGGCCAGAGCTGTCCAATTGTGAATTCCCCCTGAATGGGCCAGGATTGTCAGACCTCCTGCTATCCAGTGGAAGTACGCGGCACTCCCCCTGCGCCAGTCCCTCTCTTCCTGGGAGGATGGCACCCGGGCCTTTCAGTAACTTCAGGGGCACCAGCGGGGGAAGCCCAATGTTTTCTTGCTGAGATCTCAGCTCTGCCACGTTCTGCTGTTGACTTGCCCTTCAGGGTACCCCCATATCCCATGGGTTTTCAGGGAATGGAATGGAGTAATTGCAGAGAGATGGAGGCAACTGGCTTGCTTCGGGGTCTGAGGATCTAGGCAGCCTGGAAATTTGTCCCCTCGTGTGAGATTTGGACGTGATGGCAGAAACATCTTGTACTGTGGCAGTGTAGCTGCGGGATGGGGATTGAGCCTGGTTTCCTCGCCTCCTGAGAGGCTAGTTTTCTGAAACTCCTCCTCCTCTCCACCCTTTGCCCACCAGTTTACAGAACATTCCCACCATTTCAACTGATGTTAAACATGTCAGATAAATCTCTTATTGGTTGCCTGGAGCTTTTAAGGTTCCCTGTGATATTAGAAGCAAATAGCATTATATGCTTCTCCTGTTGCAATCTGTGGCAGAAATACCTTTTGTTTTGCTTCTGTCCTCTCCCCAACTCGTGTGTGTGTATGTGTGTGTGTGTGTGTGTGTTTTGCACCTGAAGAGAGTCTTCCAATAGAAAGCAGACCCCTTGAGGGCAGGAATTGTTTCATTTTTATCATCATATTCCTATAATCGAGCAGAGCTCCCGACATACAGTACGTATTTAATAAATAAATTAATTGCTTGTATGTTTTTATAAGCATTGTTTTTACAAATCTTTCTTGAGGTGTGTTCTTGTGTGTGCAATAATAAGGCTTGGTAATTAGGTGTTTTGTACACATCTTTGTGTCTCCCTCCCCCAAAAAAACCCACCAACTATCCATGAGTTCTTACTTGCTGCTTGTTCACTTGCAAGGGACTGAGTTGTCTACATTTTGGTAGTACTCTGGCATACCTCCTCCCCCCTCTTCGCTCCTCTCCTATTCCCCCCCTCCCCACCTCCAGCCTTCTGTTTCCTAAGGGGGAAAAATAGATAAAATGGAGGTGGGTGGGGAAGGATGTCATACACAATTGGTTATTTGCAGGAATTTTAAAATATTCAATTTAAATTAGCCCTAGGGTCAAAGCAGCAAGTCCTCCACTGGGGACCTAATGAATATCCATCCCTATATCCAGACAGCTGTAACAGTAGCTGCGGACAGACTCTCTGTGTAGATCTATAATGAATGAAGTGCATCTATTTTAGTGGGATAATCAATTTCCAAATCCCTTGTCGTTGGTGAGCTGTTGAAACAGAAATGTTAACTTCCTGAGCTTAATGAGTAGCCCCCGTCAGAGCCTGGTGACAGAGAGATGGAAAGAAAGGAGGAGAGAGAGAGGAGGACGACCGGGGAAAAAGGAGAGTGACTGTTAATGAATATCCCCTTGCAAACTCACATGTCAGCAGCAACACTCTCCCTCTTGGAAAATGTCTTTCAACTCTGCATCCCATTACTGTTCCTAAAGCCCTCGGTGGCTCCAAGATTGAGGTATTGTGTGTTTACAAGAAATCTCTCCTTTGCAACATAATGAGGCCCAGGCAGGTAATTTGCAGAGATTTCAAGAGCACTGGTCAGATCTAGGGAGGAAATACAGAGAGAAAAAGGCCATGTTAAACAAGAGATGCCTTGTAATGAGCCCCAAAATAGTATCCGATGGCTGGCTGACAGAAATCATGTTATTTTTCTCACTTGGTGCATGTAAGCCAGTAGAATCTATTCACTTGCCCCCCTTTTCCCCACCCTCTCTGGGGCTCTCAATCCCACTTAAAGCTCTTAAAAAAGGAATAGGAAACTGTGCCTTCTGGAGGAATAAGAAAATAGAGTCTTTTTGGTCTTCCACTTAGAAGAACTTGACCCAAACATGATTTATGCTGTTGTTTGCAAGATTGATGAATACATGGCTGTAGGGTGTGTTTATGTTGGGTTTGTGAGAGAGAGAGAAAGAGAGGGAGAGAGGGAAAGAGAGAAAGACAGACAGACAGACTTTTAGTGTCTCATATCATTGTGGGGTTTTTTTTTCCATGTCTCTATATGAGTCATAGAATTTCTAGGATCCTATGACAATTTCTGTTCCACAAACTGAGCAGAGCTTGCCTTGGGCATTCAAGACAGAAAAAGAGGGAGAAAAATACCTTTTCTTCCTTCTCCTTCAGCTTTGATTGGTTGGGCATGCGTAAAATAGGGGAGGTCCGACATCTCCTAAAATGAACCTCATCTCCATTGAGGAAGCCATTCTGTATGTCCCTGTGGCCAGGATGGAACCCAAGGTTGGATCTTTATGGGGAAGTATTTATTAAGCAATCTCATCAGGAGACTGCATGAACATAATCAAGAATATGTGTTTATATGTGTATAGTTATCTATGCCTAGATTTATATGTGAATATATGCATTTATGAGTATATCTGCCTATATTGTATACACACATGGATATGTACATCTGTATAATGTGTGTATATCTCCACAGAGCCCCCCACACAGAGCTTTGACAGTTACAACTCTTTTTGCACACAAAGCCCCATATCTTTCTGCCTTCCCTTTCCTTCGCCTTCTATCCCAATTGTACTTTGGGAATCCTTAGTCTCTTTCAGTACTCACCTTAACATTTCCTTCTACATGAAGTTGTTCCTGGTCTTCGGCCCTAGCTGCTTAGTTACCCTAAAAATTACTTTCTATTCATTGTGCATGTACTTGTAGTGTGCATGTGCATGTGTGCATGTTCATGTGTGCTGTATTGTGCATGCACACACATGTGCAAGTGTACGTGTGTTTTTTTTTTTAATGCGTGTCTCCTATAATATTTTGTAGCCCCTTTAGTGCACAGGCTGATTTGCCCTTGTCTTTGAAACCTTTGTACCAGATGGCAGTTAATCACATTAATAAAAATCACCCCTCAGGTGAGGGAAGAGAGGTGAAGAGACTGCTGAGTAAATGTGGAGAAGGATCTTGAGTCTATGGGGATTTCGTTATTATTTGTTTGACTCTCCGGGGCCCCATTTGGGGTTTTCTTGGCAAAAAGACATGTAGTTTTCCATTTCCTCTTCCAATTCATTTTCCATTTGAGGAAACAGAGGCAGACAGGGTGAAGTGACTTGACCAGGATCACCTCGCTTCTGAGTCTGAGGTCGGATTTGAACTCAGGAAGAGGAGTCTTAATTCCAAGCCTAGTGTTCCCTACTCTATGGCGCCATCTAGTGACTCTATGGGGGAGCCAGAGGCTGTCAGATTACTTAAAAAATAAATAAATAAGAAATCAGAGATTACATGCTTTAGTGAAGTCAGTTATTCTACCAGAAATTGGTTAAGTATGTTTTATAATAGTAATGGTAATATTTCAGATTCATGAAGTGCTTTTTTGTGATAACCCTCTGAAATAGCGTAAGAATTATCCCTGTTTTGGTGATGAGAAAACTGAATTTTTTTTTAAAAAGAGGAAATGATTCAAGAAAGAAAAAAAGAAGGAAAGGAGGCGGGAGAGAGAATAGAAGGGAGGAAGAAAGGACAGAAAGAAAAAGAGGGAAGAAGCAAGAGAGATAAGGAAAAAGGAAAGAAGGAAGAGAAGGAAGGGAGGGAGGAAAGAAGGGAAGGAAGGAAAAAAAGGAGGAGAGGAGGAAGGAAGAGAGGGAGGAATGGAGAGGGAGGAGAGGGAAGGAAGGGAGGGAGGAAAGAAGGGAAGGAGGGAAGGAAGGAAGGAAGGAAGGAAGGAAAGAAGGAAGGAAGGAAGGAAGGAAGGAAGGAAGGAAGGAAGGAAGGAA